>JAYKKT010000092.1:3347500-3767500 GCA_036023115.1 Brasenia schreberi | reverse complement strand
AAATTAATTTTAGAAGGGCATCTAAATCCTTTGGCAAGAAAGTGTGCAACCAGGATCCTTTTTTACTCGAAACGGTTGGCCAATTTTCTCCTTCTATTAGATGTCAACACGCATTTTCATGTTTCATTTAAAGATTCAAGTTGATTTGGGTTAGGATGCTCTAGGAAGACCTCTCTGTTGTATCAGGACCGGGCAATGGCTTAATAATCAGAAAATATTAGATGGTGGAATGCAGAAAAGATCCCTCAACGTGTTCTCTTTTACACCAGAATGCTTATGGAGCACTATCTGTTTTGCTTCACGCTCACGCCTATATGCGTGCTTGATGAGGAAAGAGATCACGGCTTGCCTTTGATTATATGTACCGAGGAAACAGCTTTCTATATTGGTGACAAGTTGTGGACACTAAAAGAAATAGTAAAACCTTGTTCATAATAGGGTTCAAGAAGTACTCCAGCCTTTGATTTTGCAGCTGAAACTACGTTCCGTTGGAAGGTTTGCTATAAGTGATCTTTGATGCAAAGGATCTTATCATATAGAACAACCACGGCCAGATTCACCCAAAAATCACTTGAGGAATGATTTATTCTTTTTTATTTTCATCTTCATGTGTAACTCCGCTCATGTAAGGGATTACCCACATATTGCCGGTCCCAAGCCCGTATAAAGGAGGAGGGTTGTGTTAAGCTTCCGACAATCACCATAAAACTTTGTCGGATTTTTATACCATGGATTATACAAATTATGAGTATTACTTTGGGGCGTCTCTACCTAGCGACACGTTATAGTGAATTGGAACTTTGGAAAAAAGAGGTATCCCATTGACATACATAAACCTTATAAGAGACATGTACGATGGTGCAAAAACATGTGTGAGGACTCTTGAAGGAATGACATACTTCTTTGAAGTTAATATTATGTTACATCAAGAATCAACTTTAAGTCCATACTTATTTATAATGGTGATTGATGAGTTAATGAAACATAGTCAAGATGCAGATGACATTGTGTTATTAGAGAACTCTAAGGAAAAAATTAATAGAAAATTGGAACTATGGAGAGAAACATTAGAAAGTAAATGCTTCCGACTTAGTAAAACAAAGACACAATATATGAAATGTAAGTTTGATCATTTGGTTACTTCAGAGGACATAGAAATTAAAATTAGCACACATTGCATTCCCCAAAAGAAAAGTTTTAAATACTTAGAGTCAATTTTTCAGAGTGATGGAAGAATTGATAGAAACGTTACGAATAGAATTAATGATGGTTGGTTAAAATGGAGAGAAGCATCAAGTATTCTTTTTGATAAGAAGATACCATTAAAGTTAAAAAGTAAATATTATAGAGAAACAATTAGACTTGTCATGTTTTATGATTCTTGAGTGTTGGGTAGTTAATCATCAACATGTATAAAAAGATGTCTCAGACAGAAATGAATATGTTGAGATAGATGAGTGGTTATACAAGAAAAGACCGTATACATAATAAGGTTGTTAGAAACAAATTAGGAGTAACACCAATAGTGGATAAAATGTGAGAATATCGTTTAAGATGGTTTTGACATATAGAAAGAAGAACCTTTAATAAGATATGAAAAATTAAATTTGGAAAATATTAAAAGAGGTAGAGGACGACCACAAAAGTGTTGGAAAGAAACAATAAAGAATGATCTAGTTTATTGTGAGTTAACTGCTAACATGGGACATGATAGGGCTATGTGGAAACCAAGAATCCATGTAGCCGACACTGTCTAGTATGAAAAAGGGTTAGTTATTTTCATCTCCGTGTGTGTGAGCGAGAGAGCTTTTGCTGTAAGTGAGTTGTGTAGCGGCCTCCATCATCGGAAGATGCACGTGTGAGTGCGCAAAACAGGTGGTGTAGTTGACAGATAACGACGGTCTCTTTAGGAATTGCCTTAAACGAAGTGTTTGGTGAAATGAACTGTTTTAAAGCCTAAGCCTCGAGGAAATAAAACCGCGAAGTTCATTTACTTTCGTTTTGAACCTCTTATATATCGAGGTGAGACAGAAAATACATGATTCAGCTCGAATCGTTTCACTTTAGAGGATTTTCTATGCCGAGCGGCTGCAATTCATGATGAATTTGCATCGGAGAACCTCATAGCTGCTCAGACATCTCAATATTTCGCATGTGACCCTCAAGAGGCATTATGTGATCGTAGAACATTCGTCTCTCAAGCATGAATTCTAGAGTTTGGTCACTCAGAGGACATTGATATCAAATTCATTTACATTCATCTGGGTAGCCAATCAAAGATGTGCCATTTCTGCAGATATTCACCATGCTAATTCAAGAAACGTTGGAATTAGTGTTCCTCATGCTTGGAGATACACGGTCACAATGCATGGCTGCTTAAAAATAAATGGTCCTATTAATTTAACTTGGATATATGATGTCCTCAAAATAAATGGTCTTATTAGCACCAAGAGAATTAGATCAACTGGCAGGGCTCTTGTAGTTCGATTTCCCAGGGGGTGCATGTGATTGTTTGTGTTGTCGTCCTCTCCTTGTAACAAAAAAAGAGGGTCCTATTAACATAAGAAAGCTGTGTTTATGTTACTTATCTCTTGAAAAAACCACTGTTGAGCTTTTCAAATATCTCAATGCAAAACTTTGATGTTAGAACCCTAGTCATTCATGGCCTATCGCCAATCTGACTTGCTTCTCTGTCAAACACAAGTATGAATTTCAGTCACTGGCAGATCGGTGCACAAAGCAGGATCGAAGAAGAGCTAAATTGAAAACTTTTTGGTGCCAAATTTTAGGTCGCCATGCATACAGTGATAGGACATAAATTTAACAATGTCAATCGATATCGCTTCAAAGTTCAAAAAGTGGCAACACGAACTGTTCTGTCGGGTTTGTTAACTAATTAAAACAAGATTAGGTTAATAATTAATGTTCAAAGAACTCTTGGTACTTGCATTTAAAACCAATATCTTCAGGTAATTAATTATGCTTGACTCCGTTATTTATATCAAATATAACCAATTAGTTACTAATTTTGCACATTCATTTCAATCAAAATCAATTGTGCAAAACCCAATTATATTGAATTGGATGATCTTGAACCCATTGATGAACATACATACTTTTGTTCAACTTAAAACATGAATTAGTAATAATGAGGTTTAGTTTCATATATACGAACGCTTGTGGAACTTTCATTTGGCAATAATTACGTTTAAGGTTGCAACTAATTGCCTATCGCTACAGGATACTTGGTGAAATTATATAGTGGGTGTGCTGGATTTGTCAATGCTCTCTACTACTTGTTTATTGTTTAATAAAACCCAAGTTTATTTGGCGTGGAGAATTCTTCAAAGCCTGGAAAAGAACTCCCTAAAGATATGTTTTAGGCGAATATTTCTCCTATTAATTTAAATAAACTATATTTTAGAGTTCAAATTTTAAATATTTGGAATCGAGGTGGCGATGTCCATGGTTGCTTTCATTAACTATCACACTCCTCTTTAGTTTACACAACGGGAATATACAATTTCCTTTCAACAATTCTTGTCAGTGCACATTCATGGCGTCAGTATTTAGTTGGGAAATTGATGTTTAACCACTCAAACTATGATGAATTTACATATTACTACTTGGAATGCAAAACTCTTCACACTGTAGATCGGTATGGCAATCTCAATCCAACCCATGCAGACCCATCCGACCTGCTCAACCCAACCCGTGTTGCGAGGTGGGTGGGGGCCGTGTTTTGGATAAATCTGTCTCTATCTCCATGGGTATGTCATGTAGGTACCTGTAGTCTCCTATATGTAATGAACTAAAAGGTTGAGATTTCATAGAAAGGTGAAAAGTGACAGGTGCTTACACACCATTGAGGCCTTTTAGCTAAGGTTATATTAGTTCATGTGACCATATGATATTAAACTAATTAAAATTTTGATATGTGGTATGTGTGACCACATGATACTAAATTAATTTGTTGAGTAAAATTAATTTTCAATAACCTGCAGGTTGGAACGTGCCAAAAGGAGTTCTAGTAGGTTTTTTGTGGGTTCTGAACCCCCCATACCAGTAGAGTGGGCTCTAAAGAAATTTTCATTTTGAATATGGGTTCAGTTCCAATGGAGTATCTAGATGTTGCAAGTAGACATGGTTGGTTCCAGTTACCTCAGAACCAGATCAGTTCAGAACCGTTGGTTTTAGGGTGGTTCCATTTAGAGTCCTAAACTGTTCAGGAACCGGAAAAATATTAATTCTTTTACTATTTTAAAGAACATGAAAAAAATGAAGCTGGCATTTGTAGTTTCGGATCAGTTTTGGTTTTATGAATGGTTGAACCTGAACTGTTCTGGACCTAGTTCCACTGGTTCTGATTCCAGCTGGTTTGGGACCTAGTTCAGTTATAGTTGGAACTACCATGCCGGTTCCAAACTGACCATATCCCTAAAGAGCGATTTTCCGATTCTTTACCTAAAACTATGGAACGCTTCAAAATGGACCGTGGTATCTCTTTCCCATATCCCTACGGCTTATCCCCCAGGAAAAAGATTCAAATTTGCGAAAATCCTAAAGTATGAATAAAATCGGCTTATTTGGATTTTATTTTGTTTGAGAACTCGACTCTGTTTTGTAGGAAATAGACTTTGAAATGTTTTCCAAGTTTTCCTACCCAAAAAACTGGAGTACTTTAATTCAAACAAAAACCTTAAAATAAAAGTACTTCGTAAATCCCCCAATCTTCAAATAACACTCAAATCGAGTGTGCCCCACTTCATGAATGCAATAAAAATCGTATACACACATTTAATAACTTCATATTTTGTCATTAAAAAAAAAACCGAAATAACACAAAAAACAATAAATATAAAAAAAAATGAAAAAAACATTAAAAATATACCAAAATCCGAGTTTGGAAGCTTGCACGAACACCGTAGGGCACCTTTTTATCCATCATCATGTAGAGAAAATGTTATTGCTTTACGTAAAACGTGAAACAACTAATTCAAATAGTAGAATGTTAATTGATATACTAAACCATCAGGCTGCAATCGGTAGATTCCAATATGTTCGGCCGAAATTATGTTGCTTTTCTTCACATAATTGAAAGACATGATATTCTGAGGAACTAGTTCTATATTGAACTGAAAACTAGGGGTAATTAATAAGGCAATGAAGTTAAATTATTAGGTACGCTATCAACTGAGGCTGAAGGGTGCATTAAGTAGATGTCTATCATGGTTAATTACCGTGGCATGTGATGTGGGGGCTTTGAACCCTTTTTTCTCAATCTTAAATTCTTCACTTGTCTGCAATCTGGGGAATTAATTTATTTTATTCTGCATTATGGGCATTGTTCGAGGCATTGCACTCCCTCACTCATATTAGAATCGAACTTGGATCATGCCTGCAACTACCACATATATTACAAACACAAATCTCTCTCTCTCACACACACATGTGGTGCTCAGACAACTTTTCCTAGATGAGTTAAAAAATGATATGAACGTAAATTTCTTATTAAATGTAGTATCATGGAGACTTGGGGTTTCGTTTTATTCTTCTTTCTTTTACAAAGCAAGTTGGGCTTAGGCAGAGCTTACCAATAGGTAATGAAAATAATCTTAATGGCAATTAAACACTTGACCTGCTGTAAGGAGTTCCTGTGTCTAGGTGTGGTAATTCAGCCATTACAAATTAAAAAGCCCAACATGAACATGACCCGAAAATGTTCTCCTTCATGATAGGTATAACCTTCTTCATATCATGTACATTTCAGCATGAACGGTTAAAAGGAAAAGTCAAGCCCAAAGACTACAGTAAAACATTCTAAAATGAAGTTGCTCAGATGAGAAATTTCATTTCACTAGACTAAAAGATTAGCAGATCGAAAAGAAGATATATGCACCCTTTAGTGGAATACGACTGCGGCACCGGATGGCTTGACTTGTGGCCAGTTCGGTTCACTCTGCTTGGTGGTGAAAGCGGCACAACATTGCTATGTGATCCTGGGGCAAGTGGAGACAGCAGCAGTTCACTGCCCTAACTAGCAGGCAGAATCATAAAGGACCTCCACACTGGACTGATGGTCGAAGGATGAGAATACCACCAAGCACAGGAGAAAATAGTAGGCCAAACACCAAAACAAACCATATCAACCAGCATTAGAGACACTCATATGACCCGCTCCCATGTGGACAATTCAAGTAATTATCTCTATATATCATAGATTATTTGAATGCCAATAAAGGAAATTGAGTTGAACCCTCAACCTAGTGAAGCCTTAATGTTACGGACTTCAAAGAAATTTCTACAGGTTTCTTACATTTTTTTCCTTTGTAGATCATCTTATGCAGTTCCCTTTACAAAAAGAAACTGGGTTTGCAAATTGCGAAATTAAAGTCCAAACTGAGTGAGGTATAAAGCCAGAGTATTGATGAAGGCAATAAGGAAAAGAGAACGTTGATCTTAATAAATTTTTTATTGCAGTACTTGACATAACTTCCATTAGGATAATATTATGATCTTGTGAATCTTGATTTAGAGCTCAAGCAGATAGTGACAATCTTTCTTCATAGTAATTTGCAGTAATATTATATATAAAATATAACTCCGTCTATGTAAAGGATCACCTTGTATGACCGGTCCCAAGCCCAGATAAAGAAGGAGGGTTGCATTAGGCTTTAGACAGTCAGTGTAAAACTTAGTCAAACTTATTTACCATGAATTCTACAAATTATGATAGGGCTTTGTGGAAACAAAGAATCCATGTAGCCGATCCCATCTAGTATGGAAAAGACTTAATTGTTGTTGATTATATATAAAATATCTAGAAAGACTTCAAAATGTTGGTCAGGTAATACTAAGTTGGAATCTTAGTGCTTCCAAGATGTCTATGTGGTAGGTGATACAGATTCCAGAAAGTCCATCTCAAGTTATATTTTTCACATTTGCAAGGAGAAAAGTCATGGTAGTCTTAAGCTGCAGGAGTGCTTTGTCTGCTATAAGCTGAATATACTATTATCATAGAAACATTTAAGGAGATGTTTACGGAAAAGTTTCTAAAACAGAGTTAAATCAAGGAGTTATGTGCTTCATGGAGATGGTCAGTATGCTCAAACAAATTGCAAATGACGTGATGCAGTTTGATTCTTCGTAAAAGATCTAGGCGGAGAAGGTTGTACAACAAATCTAGGGCTTTCGTCTCTGCACTAAAATGCAATTAATGCTGCTTATCATCAAAAGTTATATACATCAACCTTTCCACTTCAAACTCAAGTAATGAAAGGAAGCCAATTTCTCAAAACTTATATCTTAGTTATTTTAAAGTCATGCGAGTTTGTGTTGTAATCCAAATGCATCCAGGCCACAGAGAGATACAAAACTGTTGAGAAAGTTCACGGGTTAACTTGTCTGGATTAGTGAGCTCAATTAGCAGCCTAATTGTAGAAGACAATGTATATACTTGTATAATATATGGATGATACACAGATGCTAGAAAGATTCTGGAGGGATTTTGAAGCATCACAAGCAAACACCCACAAGTTGTACCAATACGAAATACCTATTTCAGAAATCAAGGCCATTCAGGGCATTGAAAACATGTAATTACTATTGACAGTCCAAAGGAGCTCGTACAAGAGTCGGTTTGATTGCCCTGACCATGGCAGAATATTTCCGTGAGAAAACCATAATGAGGAAAGAGATAGCAACAACTGCAAACTGCACGTTATTTGTGGAATGTAAATCACAAGAGCTTCAATGGAAACTCTCCGATGCAACGTCAACCAACTTAGCTTTACAGTTTTAGATTTGACTTAACTTCTTAGTCTGTTAAGGCAGAACTTCCAATTCATCCCAATTTATCTGCAGATTTTGTAACTTCATGAATAGCATTAGCCAAATATTGCACATTTGCTGCTGTCACTCCAGCCATGCTGCAACCAAAAATGTGGCAAGGATAATTTAGTCTAACATCAAATTTCAACAATTAAAAAAAGCAAATTAAGTAGTTCGAGAATATAGATAGATGAACAGATGCATTTGTGAGACAAACTCGAGGGATTCCATACTTAAATATGGAAATCTATTCATGGACATGCTGTAACCACCAGGGTGAGTCACCAGTTCGCGAGTAACTATTTCAGGTTTACCTATGAAGATTATTTACAAAAGGCAAATTTACCTGATCCGACCACTACGAGTCATATAAACATGGAAATCATTAGCGAGGAAGTCAACCTGATGAGGAGACAAACCAGTGTAGCAAAACATACCGATCTGCATGTCAAACACAGCTTAAGAACTCCAAAAGGAAAAGTAAGAAATAAGAGAAAAGGAAAGAGAGAGAACGTAGCTATCTTCCTAGTCAAGGCAAAAGAAACATCAAAATGGGAATTGCAAAGTAAACAAGAAACTGTACAAGAGTTGAAGTTATATGGTTAAACCTGATTGGTTATGTGCTCCCAGTTATGTGGGGATCCGAGGTTCTCAATGCTTTCACGCAATATATACCGCATTTGACTGATGCGATTGACCATCACCTTAAATAGGAACCTAGCTAAATAAATATTAGCCAACAAAAGAGAAGGTTGAAAAGGAAACACATTTTAAATACTAAACAGAAAGATCTCAATATAAAGGTCACAGCCAAATATCCAGTGAAGAGAAGAGAAAATTTGAACTTTACCTTCAACTCTTCAAGCCAAAGGATCTTCAAATCTGGATCACTCAAGATTGTATGTACAAGAAGTGCACCACGGGCTGGTGGACTGCTATACATAGGCCTGGCTATTTGCTGCAGCTGACTCCTGACAGCTACGGCTTGTTCTGCATCCTTGCAGACAACACTTCAATAGGAGAAATAACATAAGCAGAGAGACACATTGTGATTTGGGTAAAAGTACTTTTGTAACATTGACAGCTTAGTCAGCAAATACACCACTATTGCATTCAACTGGACAAGAAAGAAAATCACTTCTTATGGTACAAGGTCTCTCTAACCAACAATGCTTTGACCGTCTCTTTCTTGTTTTATCGTAACCCTAGAGACCTAGTTTTCTTCAGAAGGATACCTCAACTTACACGGTTCATACCTTGGGCTGTCAAATGTCTCCTCAGCAGTCCAGTGGTTCTCATGCACTTGAGCCATATTATGGCCTAGGTTTCTACTTACGGCACAAGGCCACTCCTCAAATGAAAAGGAGATTCAAGGGTAGCACAGGAATTTAAACTTTCAGCATATCCCAAATAAGTAAGAGCTTCAGGATTTAGGATGGCTGATGCTAGGTGAAATCAAGATTGTTGAAATTTCTGGATCTTCATTTTGTTTCTGATATTTTAATTTACTTTACCATTGTTTAACTTTGGCTTCCAGCAACTTCTTGTTTTATTCGTATCCTACTTTTCTTTTTTGCATTTTATACTTTCTTGATTGTGGTTTCTAGCTTTAATAGACACACTAAATGTGCCAGATCCAGGAAAAGACTGAAACCTGAATGTGCTCCAGATGGCCTGCCTCAGTCTCATTGAGTTGGACAAAGCTCATCCTCAAGACTAAACTTTTTGTTTCACTTCTACTTCAATTTGATCTCCAATAACAATTCCTGTTGATTTGGGTCCACCTCAACAAGGTTGGACCACCAATGCTTTGACCATCTCCTTCTTGTTTGAGCTTAACCCGAGAGATTTGGTTTTCTTCAGGATACCTCAACTTACCATGTACCATCCTTAAGTTGACAAAAGGATCCCAAGCAGTCTAAGTGGTTTTCATGCATTTGAGTCGGTTTTTGGACTAGGCTCCTACTTAGGGCACAAGGCCACTCTTTAAATGAAAAGGAAGGGGGGGGGGGGGGGGGGGGGAGGGCACTAGAATTTCATAAGTTGTGTAAGTTTGTGCATTTCACAAACTTGTAAATAGGTTAAAGCTAAGTCACACAGGCACTTCTAAGAGGTGGAGTGTCGACCTCGACACCATGTCGGTGCGGCATGGCAAAAAAAAATGCTTTTTTTTTTGTAACTCAAGGTCATGCCGTCTATGATGCATTTATCCTGGAGAACCCGATCCCGATCAAAGAAGGAGTAATCCGTGAAGACGATGAAACCGAAGCCTCTTAGTCGACTCGTGACCTTATCTCCCATGATGACCACCTGAGTTACCTCACCATAGTTTTCAAAATGCTCCTTCAGCTTGTCTTCTATCATCTCCCATGAAACTCCACCGATGAATGTAGAAAAATATCTCAACGCGGACCTTCTTCACTTCCTTTTGTGTGGATATTCCACGCTTCATCGATTTTGAAGCTCGGGTCTTTTTGGATAAATGGGTCTGGATAGTGAAGATTGATTTGTGTATTATGATGAAATTAGTAGTTATTTACACTTTATGTGTTATGCTTTAATATAAAGTTGTGTACTTGCTATTGTCATATACTTATGTTAATTGATGTCTCACTTGTTGTAGCTTGAATATTATATATACCCTAGCCGTGTCAGCGCACCCAAATTTTTTGAAATTTGCTGTATCCCGCTCCCGCACCCGTGTGACATAGGGTTAGAGCTTCATGATTTAGGATGACTGATGGTGAAACCAAGATCATTGGATTTTCAGTTTATTTTTATTTCCTGCAATTTCATGTTTTATGGCATCCTAGTTTTCTTTTGCTTCTCATACTTTCTTGCATGCAATTTCCAGACTAAATACACATGGAGAACACCAGATCGAGGAAAATACAAGAATGTGCTCCACTCGGCATGCCTCATTCTCGTCAAGTTGGACAACCTCATCCTTGAGATTAGGGCTTTTGTTTCACTTCTAATTCAATTTGATCTCCAGGAACCATTCTCCATTTACCTGGGCCCACCCCCCAACTGGTTGGTTGCATGGTGGTTTCCACACCTGAACCCCTAAAAGTAAATGGATTTTCCAAAAAGGGTAGAACTATGTCAAATGGATCACTAGCTGGGTCCATAATTAGGTTTGATGGATTCAGTTCACAGAGGAAAGATTTTACATTTTGATAAACATATCTTATCAGCCATCTCGAATCATGTATGTTCTTGCTTAACATTGAACATCAAGCATTTCTATATCAAAATTTTGTCAAAATCTTAAGTTCAAAACTTGCAATTGTCCTCCATGATGATATAGAGAGAAAGATGATTTCAATCAGAGATATGATAGTTGATTACATGAAGATCAGGGATGAAAAGAGGCAAAATTGAATCTTCAGAGCTAAGAAGATATATGCATCGATGTTGTAATTAGCGTATCGTATAGGGCACCGATACATGATAATTGTTATGCATCACATGATACAATAAACTAAAATATTAAAAAATCAAAACATCATAAAAAAAAAAATTAAAAATCTTAAAAAAAATCATCTCATATCGTAATATTGTGTATCATGTGATACGGGGTATATCGTAAGATACAATACCCATATTGCAGTGTATCCTACTATATGGGTGCAATACATGTACCTGAATCATATCGGTTCAGGTACCGATACACCCGTATCGCATATCGTATCATACGATACGATATTTATAACATTGATATGCATAAGAAGACTAACTTTCAACAGTCACAGAACAGAATCAAACTAAACAAGATTTGACATAATCGGAAGTTGAATGATTTCTGGTTACTAGTGCACCTCAAAATTCCAATTAACTTTAGTGCATGAGTATCCACAAAGCAAATGAACATAATAAGATGGTGTAATCTAGAGCCATTGATAAGCCATGTCAAAGAAGGGGAAATGATTTTTTACCTGGAAAATAATTAATGTAAGAATATTATAATTGACTTAGACTTATGGTGCAAAGCAATATTAAAGCATCTCATTTGTCATCACCTTGATCTGGTATGATATCTCTCTCCATTGTTCCTCAGTGGGGTCAACACCAGTTGGGTTGTGAGCACAAGCATGGAACAAGAAGAATGAATAAGACGGGGCATTCTGCAAGTAAGCAAGTAAGATGAGTACAAAGGATTAAACTCTAGTCAGTGGACAATTTTTTCAAAAAGAAGAAAAAAAGTTTGAAACAATTAAGCATTGCATGCAAATTTAATTGATGATTGAGAATGCACGAGATCCCACCCATTACCTTTACATCTTCCATAAGCTTTGGAAAGTCTAATCCTTTAGATTCAGGATGATAATAGTGGAAAGTTCTCTGTGTAACGTGTGCATCTCTCCAAATGTTATGATGGCTATGCAATTCAAATAATAGATTCTTAATGAAACAAGAAACAGCTAAAGCAAAAATTGGACAATTTATCTAAAATGACTATAGATGTTCATAAGATAAGCTGTGTAACTGAATCAAAATAAAGCTCTAACACTTAATGCATTAACAAAAAGAATGTATGGAAAAGGAAAACGAAAATAAGATTGGGGAAGAGTACTCAAACCAAACAGAATGCAGATGATGGTCAAGGCAATACTCACTTTGACCATGTTGGAACCGGGAGGTACATTGTGGATTCTGGCCGGAACCGCTGCTGGAACTCAGCAAAAAGGCGGCATGCCCCCGTACCTGAAAGAGTTTGGACTCCGGCCACCCTGCACTCCTTCACTGCATCAGAGTTCTGCCCAAACGCCAGCCTTACAGTGTCTTGAACTAGTTTCGAGTCACCCCCAATAGGGAGATACTCCCTACATCACCATAAACCCATCTATCAAATCATTCAACACCAACCTTACCATTTTCCTCTCCCAAAAGTTTCAACAAAAATCAACTAAACCACAAAAATTAGAGAACCAATTAGTCATGAGCAACAAGGAGAAAACTTATAACACTACTGGAACAATACGGCAGCACAAACTAAGTTATGACAATGAGATGAAAAACAGATAACGCCAACACCTATTTCCAAAGCTCAGATTCCAAAAAGGTTGTGCTACAGCAACTAGGTCATAACAACTACAACAACAGCGATTCAGAACAACTAACTTATGACCATGAAGGGCAGAACAGATAAAGCAACAAGGATACTTCAGATGACCAAATAATCCATCATCATAGAGGGGGAAACATATAAAGCCAACAATGATGAACGAAACTCATATTTCCAGTGTCGCTGCTGAGAGAGGAAGGAGGAAAGCTGTAGCATTGATGAAACGATCGATCAATCGAGTAAAAGGGAGAACTAACATAGACTCGGATCCGGCGATTTTCGCCTCGGCTCTGCGCACGCATTCGAGAATCACTGGCTTTCCATCGTTGCCTCGATACGTTCCCTGGACGAAAGAAGAGCACCAACAAAGAAAAGTTGGAGCAATCGATCAAAAGGTGATAAGGATTAATTGTTGGTCATCAAAGAACCGAGTCAAACCACTCCCAGATTGATCTTTCGCGGGTTGTCATCGACGAGGAATGCTTCGGTGATGGCAAAAATGGGATCTTTTGTGGCCGGCTTCGCACTCTCCCACCAATCAATGGACGACCACGAAAACCATCTCTTCCTCAACAGAGATACTGCCATCGAGCTTAGACCGTTCGATAGGTCCCTTTTTAGGACTCTTCTTCTTCTGCTGGCTTCCTTGTCGAGCAAATAGAGGCACGCAGAACGCCCCTAGTAAAACCTATGGCCCTCTTACTTGTTTCCTTTCCTCTTTCGTTCAAACTACTGATTAATGCGACAACAATGAAGCAAAAGCTTAATGCTTAAAGGAAATGAAAAGGACACCATCCCTAAAAAATAGGTACTCCAAATTCACCCCTCATTTTTTACGCTTTGTTTTGGACAGCTATTCTTTTTGGCTAATCTCAAATAATTCTTGCATTTATCAAATTTGATAATTTTTTATTCTTCTTTCACCTAAACAAAGGAAACAAATCGCCCTCACTTGATCCCTTCAAACCTAAAAAGATCACTTCAAATGAAAGCAGGTCTAAATAAATAAGTTTTGCATTCGAGCATCTGTTTAACAAGTCACCTGTGTCACATAATAAGCACATTGTTCGGGCTCGTAACCTTCATAAAAAAAACTTTAACAGTGACTCTGTAATGTTTGAAAACCATAATCCTTTCATTGTTGAAGTTCTAGTCTTCTAGAATTATCGACATAATATGAAGTTATCTATTGCATGTCAAGTTCAAAGTGTAATATGAGTGCGGATGTTCTTTAGACAGATTTTTGAATTGAGTCTTGGGATCATCCGATCTTGCTCATTTTCAGTTCATTCAACCAATTGAGCTTAACATGAAGATATTATGCTCAGCTTGCAAAGAACTTGGAGAGCTAGTTCAATAACATTTTGAACTTTTGCCTGCTTCATAGCCCCAAACCAGTTGCTTCCTAGTCGTTGCATTATGTTGTGTGAGTATTATTAGGCAACAACCCTATAGGTTGGAGTTCTCAATAGTGGTCTAATGTGGCGTGGAAGCCCACCAAAAGAGGTGTATGCCAGTGTGCAAGGGATTATTCACCTCGTTCCGTTTGGATCCATGTTCTAATCATGGATCTCCAGTTGGATCTTGATAATTCGAATATTTTCACCCAGGAAATAGTAACGAAATGTTTTCCAATGGGCTTGGTAAAATTTGGCCAAGAAATGAGATGAACATGGAATTATTGGATTTAACAATATGAGCCTTTTAAACAAGCCAAGAATTAGGCCCATTTCCAACTAGACATTGTTTTCATGTGATCTACTTGTAATTTTATAAAACAATTAGCCAGTTTTCTATTCATTTCGACAACCTACCTTGGACTAAACCAGGCGAATTACACAGAGAAGGACTCGTTTCAACAACCCACCTTTCAAAACGCAAAAGGATGTCTTCGACTTTTGTTAAGGGGAGCTTTTAACTTATCCCAAAGTGGCATAGGTCACTGGCTAGTCAGTTGGCTCTCTAAAAGAAGGTCATGAGTTCCATACCAGTTGTTCATCTGGTAGGGTCTGGCTGCATCTGGCTTTGCCTGTCATAAGTTCTTCTAGAAAAGAAAGTCGGCTTTGAACTTATGATGATATTCGTTTTCTTGTAGAATTGAGTGGTTTTATTGAAACCATTAAGCACTGAGAAGAGCATCCAAGTGAAGTTTACCGTCACTCTGATCATGAACCGTTGGCATTTCCACCTCAAGGAATATAATAGGAGCTCAATCTAGGCCATGCTCATTAGGTGGCTTACCTGTCACAGATTTATTTATTTTCCAAACAGAGAAACTCTAATGTTTCAATCTTGTTCACTATTTTATCACGTCCCGAGTGTTGAAATCACCTAATGGAGTCGGCACTCGTGACCATGCCTAGTCATCCCGAGCTAGGCCAGTCTTCACCAAGGTTACAGTGGTTCGATTGAATCAATTTTAAGGGGAAATGATGTTCAGAAGATGCATGAATTCAATGTAAAATTATGAAGATCTTAGGCTAGAATTACTTTCTTTCTTAGAAAAGAACTAATTCTTTTCAAGTGCTGAAAATGACGCAAAAATCTGGCTTTCTGTGTTCTGCATGCTGACTACATGAAAAGGTTGGAGCCAGGAGTATTTCTATCAGTCGGTCATTGTCATATTAGGTCTGATTCATAAATCAAATGACTTTGATTTAATGTACCTGGAGGATCCCTTATATATATATATATATACGATTCATATACATGTACGATCAAACCTGTTGATTTAATTGCAATTTCATGATTATCTTGGGAGCTGACGGCATGGGTTAGTGGTTGAAGCAGCTTCCCATGCTAACCATCAAATGTCACGCACAACCTTTCGTTTTGAATGAGAATCTGTCACAGGTATGTGAACTCAAAACACTCTTCATTTGAACCTTTCTTTTTGAATGAGATCTGTCACAGGTATTTGAAGTTAAAAACTCTTCATTTGAAGGCTCGAGAACTTCATAGGCACATTATATATTGTATGTCACTTTCGAATTCCAATCAGTAAACATGCTTTGTTGTCTGTAAATACAAGAAAATCAACAGAAAAATTAAATCTTTTGACTGTTCATAGTGCAACACTAAATTAAGTGGCAGATCTATTAGAGTGAGATGCCCAGCCCACAAAATCTTTTCGATGGGTATATATATATATATATATATATATATATATATATATATATATATATATATATATATATATATATATATATATATATATATATATAGAGAGAGAGAGAGAGAGAGAGAGAGAGAGAGAGAGAGAGAGAGAGAGAGAATTTGGGTCTGATGAATTGGTGTTGTTGAAAATTTCCAAATTTCAGGTACGGCGGCTGCCTCACCTCGCCCATGATTAGATCTGCAATCAATTGGCTGCTTGGAACCCAGTGCCCACAAGTCTTGAATTGCAGAATTTCTTAGATGAAATGAAGGAAAGAAGCCGAAGAAATACGTATTCTGTGCTTTAGGAGATCTCACTTAGAGGTGGGTGGGCTGGACCTGAAACTAGACATATGGGTTCAACCTAAATCGCTGTAGAACAACACGAATTTGTTCTTATGACGCACAATTTTCAAATTATGGCATCAGTGGTTGAAGAGTGAGCTCGCATACGTTGAAAAACATTAAAAAAATCTTGAAATGGAGATTGACCTTGCATCAACTATGTCCTGCCTATACACATACATCCAATTAGGGGTGAGCATAATTCAGTTAAAACCAAATTATCAAACTGGATCGAACCAAAATTCTTGATTGGGTTCGGTTACTGGAAGAGTCGGTTTGATAATTTTAAAAAATTTGATATTTGGTTTGGATTCAATTCCCAAAATTCCAAAATCAAAATAACCTAATATCCGATATATTCATTTACTCCATGAATAACATAAATACCCCCTCCCCTTGGGACCGACTATGCACTAATCAACAAATCGACCGAACTTCTCTCTATCTCCGGTTAAACTCTTCAGCAACCATTTCTTTAAAAGTTGCAATTCCCTCTCCGGTTAGATTCTTCGGTGGCCATTTCTTTGCCAAGCTGTAACTGATCTCGTGTTGTCCGGCTCGTCACCAATCTTACCGTCCTACTCTAACAAGCTGTAAGAATTTTACTAGAACTCTCTCTAAAGCGAGGTTGATTTCTTCATTATCAATCCTTATATGTTCTTTGATTCCTTTATTGTTACTTTTGTGATGTTTTGCGAATCATATTTAAGATTTACACAATCAGCAAGACTGCCGAGGAATAGGTATTTGCATTGCAAGGGTGTTTGGTTGATTTCTTCTTGTGGAGTTGATGCATTTTCTGCTTTTTGTTATATTTGTTTGTGTTGGGATTTATAAATTATGAGTTGTATAATCGAGCAGAATTTTTTTTGGTTTGGTTTTCAGTTTTCGAGTAATTTGGTTCGGTTTTTAACCATCGATGCTCACCTATACCTCCCCAATACCATATATTTCTCATTAAAAAATAGAAAATGATATAAAAATAGAGACATAAAACTCCGGCAATTTCGGGGTGCACATGCAGGAGCGTGCGCACACAAACAGTCTCTCGGATTTATTTATTTCTGGTTTGTTGAGAGTAGCTACGACGAAACCGGGTTGGATAGTGCGCACGGCTTCTTTTTTCTTTTTCACCTGTTTGACCAATGTGAAAGGAACCTCTTCTCTCAAAGTTTGGTGCCCAACAGCTCCCTTTCTATTCCAGCATCATAAGCTCTAACAAGGTAGGCCCGGATCTAGACTCGACCCATAAAATCCATTGGCCTCAACACCAGATCCACTGGGTCTGGACCTCATACATGATCTTGGATAAGGACTAATTGTTGCCACAAATCAATCAAGCTTTTAGCTACAAGCCTTTAAGCATCATATTATCATCTTGATAGAAATTCTTGCAGGTAAATCCAATTTTTTATCATGTATTTATCGAGAAAAATGTCTTTATATTGAAATTATTGTGTTTTTCTTTGGCTTTTAAAATTGAGAATATATTATGAACTCGGCAAAACGATTCTATTTTGAACTTAAAATGCTAATGTATATGATACATGATGGCGCTAGCATTGAGCAAGGTGAAGCAGCTACTTTACCTCACTTGAAATTGACGCCAATAAGGTAGACATGACTGGTTCTGGGTAAATGAGAACAATGAACTGGAACTGAAACTGAACCAGGATTGAGCTGGTTTTGGTTACAGTTCAGAGTCATCAATTCCGGTTCCAATCCTGGTTCTGGTTCCACAGAAGGTGGAGCCAGAACCAAACCAAGTGGTCCTCCATTCTGGGTATGGTTTGATTGCTTCTGGTTCTAGCTGGTTCCTTACCCGATTCGGTTCAAGTTGAAACCACTGGGCCATGTCTACCAAAAGGCTGGCATGTCTTATTTTTAGTTGGAAGAGATGAGTGAACAAATATTTTCTTAACATCCCAAGTTCTTTTCACATTTCCAGTACCTAAATTGAATGATAACTGCATCTTTCAGCATGTTGCTGTAAACTCCATTATGCATCCCCAAATCAATACAGGTCCCACTAAACGTTGGCGAATACGCTCTATCCAAAAGAAAGTATTATATACGTGCTTTGTACCAAAGAATGGAGTTTACAGGAGTAGCTGTAATCCATAATACAGCATCTTTCAGCATGTTGCTTTGTATTATGATAACTGCATCTTTCAGCATGTTGCTGTAAACTCCATAATACATGATTGTCCGGTGAGCAAGGCGTCCATCGTCACTGTCATATCAGGAGTAGCTGTAATCCAATTTATCATCCGTCTTCGGTCTCCCCATTGTACAACAACAAAAGAAAATTATGGGTAATAAATCTTTACCTGATTCTAATAGTGTGAATATATTATTCTCACAAAGAGTAAAAGAGAAATTGTTTAAAAGAACATAATATACAGAAAAAGAAAGATGGTATAGATCTGAAATTGTCGAATTGTCACCCTGTGTTCCTAACAGATCCAGTAATCCCCAACAACTGTTACCTTCTTTATTTGTTTGGTGGGCCTTCATGATCGATCCTCCGTTGGAAAGAATCAACATTACAAGACATCTGTACCCACTTCCATTTCCAATCATTCTACGCGTCGAAAGATCTTCAAGATCTTGATGCAGCTTTTTTGTTCCAGCAAGAGATTTCAGGAAGAACTCACGCATGACCGGTGATGGCAGCCATGCCGAAGATTTGGGTTTTCGTGGTCTTGGTGGTACTGTTCGTTAAAGCATCGGCGGCTTCTGCGAGCCTGTCGCCGAATTTTTACAGCAAAGTGTTCCCTCAAGCGCTTCAGGCGATCAAGGAGGTGGTCGAAAAGGAGGTGCAGAATGAGCCTCGAATGGGTGCATCGTTGCTTCGCCTTCACTTCCACGATTGCTTTGTCAATGTAAGTTGTTTATACGCAATATAACAGGAATAAATTAGCTATGATATGCTCTGTTTGACTCATCAATTTACGCTCACCTTCATTCATTTCAACATTTGCTTCAATGACAGAAATAAAACACACACAGATTTTAGCCATTTTGACGACGCCCAAAACCTGGTTTCCATGGCTGTTTAGATCAGCGATGTCGAAATCGAATTGGTTCAGAAAGGACTTTAGTAAATCGCTTCATCCCCTCTTTTTTCTTTGAATTTTGTGGGATTAATTTTTATTGACGTTTTTCGTTTTCAAATCATCTATCTGAAATTCTGAATTGCTGATTCTTATCAAAACAAGGTTTTCAAGGAAATGTTTTCTTTATAATGGTGTCACCGAAAACGGCAATTAAATTCTGACCTCTGAGTCTCTGCATTTGTTGCTCGGTAAAATCAAGTAGGGTTGTGACGGATCGGTTCTTCTGGACGACACCAAGAATTTCACCGGCGAGAAGACGGCGGGGCCGAACCTCAACTCAGCGAGGGGATTCGATGTGATCGACAGCATCAAGTCGGCCGTGGACAAGGCATGCGGCCGTCCGGTCGGGACTCCGTCGTCGCTGTGAGTCCCTATTCCACCGTGTTTAATTCAATTTCAAGACAGGACAATTGGTTACGGACTCTTAAGTTATAGACTACTTTTCCGGAACTAAAAGTCTTTGGTTGGTTGATTTGGTTATGCAGCTAGGAGGTCCAACATGGGAAGACGGGAAGCGATAAACGCAAGCAAGGACGACGCAAATCCCCGGACCCTTCTCAAACTTGACCGCCCTCCTGAACTCGTTTGAAAATAAGGGCTTGAACCTAACAGACATGGTGGTTCTATCCGCATCGCACACAATCGGTCAGGCTAGGTGCATTACATTCAGGAGACGGGTCTACAATGACTACAATATCGACTACAACTTCGCCCGGTCCTTGCTGGGCTCGTGCCCGCCCGCCGGCGGCGACAACAACTTGGTGCCGTTGGACCGACTGCAACCAAGCACTATGCACTCAACCCCAGTAGTTTCTTCAAGGAGTTCTGGGTATTTCCTCAATCTGCTTACCAAGAGAGGCCTGCTGCATACGGATCAGAAGTTGTATAATGGTGGTCAAGCAGACGAGATCATCAAGTACTATGCACTCAACCCCAGTAGTTTCTTCAAGAACTTCGCCGCGTCTATGGTGAGAATGAAGAGTATAAGTTTTCTCACTGGGAACGATGGTGAGGTGCGTGCAGATTGCCGGAAGGTGAACTCATCGAAATTGAGTTCTGGGTGAAGGCCTACGTGTAAAGCACAAAGAACACGGAGAAGGGGTCATCGTAACTTATCATAACTTCGAAGTTAAGGATGCTTAAGCGAGGGTAGTACTGAAGTCGCGGAAGGTCCACCAACCTGGGAGATTATCTATTTCGGGATCAAATTGCTTGTTTAATACATCACAGGCAAGAAGATTTTTGGATTCGGATTTCTATAACAATGAGTGAGAGTCTAGCAAACATAACTGCATAAACGGCATTGAAAAAGAATATATAATTTTATATCTACTGCTTCCGAACGATACCTGGACCAACAATTAAATGAGAGGTACAGTGGTTGGTTTCCTCCACCAATTCTTCGTTAAAGAACTCACGTTCACGACTGCATATATGTCACTCTGCAACTTAATTTAAAAATAAATTCCGTTCTTTTTTTCTATGCTAGATGGCTTATACATGCGGTCTTCCCGTAGTTGTTTTCTTTGAAAGAGCAAAAAGCCCAGCTGCTTGGAGATCGGCTCAGATTGGCTTGTTCTCAGCTCATTCAGGTGTTTGGTTCACGGCCTTAACTGAGCTGAACAAATGTGAAATTGGTTTTCCAATAGTTATAATTGATCGTTTATCGGTATAGTGTATACATTTCTTTAGGCAACCCGAAGAACACGAACAGAAGCTATAACGACCTGAAATATGAGTTCAAACAACTATAAGCGAGTTGAAACTTGGCTCGTAGTATAATAACAAATAGCTGGCAAAAATGTTTGAACACAAAATCTTCGCAAGCATATGAGCACAAGCCGATTTGCTCAGGAACGAGCCGAACACGAACAGCCCATGTTTCGTTCATTTGGCTCATTTACCTGTTCTAGTCTTAAGGCAGCATAATATCGCGACATCTATGCCCTATATTTTCATAAAGATGTGCCTCCTATCACTAAGTTTCTTCGATATTGAAGTTCTTCTCATTTATTCACTGAAAACAAATAAAATGTATATAAATAATCTCTGTAATTTGGACTATGTAGCTTGAAACTAAGGGGTTGTAGCAAATGCTAAAACTAATTGCGAAAACTACATGCCCTACTTAGACTTGAGGATTTTCGACCTTGCCCTACAGGTCGAACTGAACCTGAACCCCCTGTGGAATCAGCTGAAACTGGAACCAGAATCGGAAACCCTATTGTTCAGTTCCTGTTCTACCTGTAAGAGAACTGAACCAGAACCAGAACTACAAACAGTGGCTCGGAATTGCTGATTCCATATAGTTTTTGGTGATGGTTTTAAAATTTTAGATTTTATCTACTGGAACTGGCTCAGAACTGACTCAAATCCGAACTGACCATGTCTCTCTCTCTCAGAGAGAGATAGAAGAGAAAGCTTAAAAATCATATCGTGGAATAATAGAAGATCAGGATTAAGTTTGTCACAATTTTGCATGTTCCCATTCAACTTCTTAGAAGCAAGTTGAGGTTAGGCTGAGTATAGAACTCATGATTTGAGTGGACGCATAGCCAGGACACCAGTGACTGTCCCTGCAGCAATAAGCACTACATCTCTGTCAATAATATTTCCTCGTTCTCAGATACACACTGAATATTATCTCTTTAAGCAAAGAACACTCTGAATCGACAAGCATGATTTATTAAAGAAATCGACAAATATACCATGATATGATACGGGTCTGTGCTTTACTGAGCGAAGGGTAGGCAACAACAATCCTCATTGCTAAAGAAGGATCTTTAAATGCCCGAATTATTGCCTAGGTTGTAAGATTTGCATTTGTTGCCTGCCAAAATAAGGAACCATGTCATCTGTCGCTGTATATATCTTCGGTTATTCTTTCCATCGGTTCCCCGTAATTAAGGCTAGATCAATTATGGATTCCCGTCGATGGTCGGACGCTCTTAACGGAATCAACCCCAAGATAACTTTGTTTCCTTATTAGAAGATTCATTGTCCACCAATTATGGGCCTAGGTTAAAAGACTTGCATATATAGTTTACGCGTTCGCGGCTGAACGCAGCCATGGCTTATAGTTTGGTGTTGATGACGTTGGTGGCAAAATTCGTTCAAGTGGTTCCGGATTCGCCGGGACTCTCGCCGGACTTCTACGGAAAAACGTGCCCTGGGGCGATTCAGGCGGTTAAAGAGGTGGTGGAGAAGGCTGTACAGAAGGAGCCGCGAATGGGTGCGTCTTTGCTGCGCCTTAATTTCCACGATTGCTTTGTCAATGTAAGCTTGTTGGGAGTAAGTCCTATTACGTTTCGTTTTTGCCGCGAAGATGAGGGTGAACTGTGAAGTTTATGTGACGCATCAAATGATGACAACACATCATGCATTCACTGATCGTCACTACCCTCCATCTTTTTACGAATGGCGGGACAAGCTTTTCTGAATAAAAGGATAGGTTACCCATGGAGTGCCCAGATTTTCAAAATACAAAATATTTTCTTCCACAATAACATGAAAAATCATATATATAGATTCGTTATATATCAAAATTAAAAAACCTAGATTGGTTCTGTTTATCAATATTTCCATCAATTTATCTTGAAAGACCATGTCATAAACATGACGTTCCTTTTCCAAATTTGCATATTTCAAGTAGGGTTGTGACGCATCTGTCCTTCTTGACGACTCTCCATCCTTCGCCGGGGAGAAGAATGCCTCTGGTAACATGAACTCCTTGAGAGGATATGAAGTAATCGACGACATCAAGGCCGCTGTGGATAAGGCTTGCGGTGCATCAATCGTCTCCTGCGCGGATATTATAGCCCTGGCAGCAAGAGACTCTGTTGTTGCAGTGAGTTCCATCATCGTCTCTAACGTCGTTTCTCCTTTTCTTTTTTTAAAATGAAAGCCACCAACAAGCAAAACTCAATCATGCATTCAACATAATGATGAATCATCTGATTGCCACTTTAATGCCATGGGGGAGTTCCTCACGGTATAAATCAAAGCCATTGATTGATTTTCAGCAGTGCAGCTTGGAGGGCCATCGTGGGAAGTGAAACTAGGAAGAAGAGATGCCAGAAACGCGAATAAGTCAGATGCTGAGAGAGATCTCCCAGGGCCTCAAATCAACCTGACCAGACTCATAAGCAGATTCCAGGAAAAGGGTTTGGACCTCAAAGACTTGGTGCTGCTCTCTGCCTCACACACCATCGGCCAGGCTCAGTGCAGGTTTTTCAGGATTCGCGTTTACAATGACTACAATATCGACTCCAACTTTGCTCACTCTTTGCAGGCGACATGCCCACCCGCCGGTGGTGACTACAACCTGGCGCCCCTCGATTATATGAGCCCAAACATATTTGGATTCAACTACTTCCTCGTTTTGATGAATAAGAGAGCATTGTTGCATTCAGATCAAGAGCTCTTCAATGGTGGTGTGGCAGATAATTTCACCAAGTACTATGCACTCAACCCTCAAAGCTTCTTCAGTGATTATGGGGCTTCAATGGTGAAGCTGCAAAATATAAGTGTGCTCACTGGAAATGAAGGGGAGATCAGGTCGAATTGCAGGAAGATGAATGCTTAGGTAGTGCTAAGACAAAGAAGGTTAAATTCAAGGTTTGGAACATGTGAACCATTCAGCATCATGATGCATACCTTCAAAAGCTATGATGTGTCGTAAAATAGTTTGGGTTGGGTCCGGATCACTGTAGGGTCGAGCCTTGTTAGGTCCGTTTAGGTGTTTTGGTTCTAGTGTAGGATTGAGTCTAGTAGAGGGAGCGGGACTATCCCACCCCATTGAGTAGGATCCACATGTAACTCGTTTCTTTGCTCGATAAAAGGGAACCAGATAGCTTGAGTTGAGGGTTCAATCCTTGAGCATTGTGTGTGATTTTGAGAGACGATATTGTGAGAGAGATAGGTGTGAGAACAAGGTGGGAGTCTGGGACTCTCTTGTTGGTTTCTTCTTCATCTTCACCCTTGGCGACTAGTGCCAGGCACCAAGAGGATTCAGCTGCAAGTGACAGTATTGTGTTGTCGCGTGGACTTTCTCTCTAAGGTCTTGTATTGATTACTCATTGATTAATAAAAGAACTTGGGGCATGCTTGAGTTGTGCTTTGTGTTCATCATATGTCTGATTGCAGCCTCACTCCCGTTAAGGTGTGAAAGAATGTCAGAGCCCGTGCGTGCATGGTTACATTATCATTGTCGTACCTGAGTGTGGCTGCACATACCCAAGTATATTTGAAAGAAAATGTACAAGGGCATTCACCAAGCCTTGAAGCCTCCCTTTGAAGAACCATTTGAAGTGGTCAAATGGATTGGGTGTGTTACTTGCTGGCTACAATTATCCGAGAGACTTAACGTTCAACCTGTGTTTCATGTGAGCCAACTGAAATCAGTTTACAATGATCATGAGAGGAGGATTTGACGCCTTCCACCATTGGTTTGTGAAGATTTGGAGCGAGTGGAAGGCATTGTTGCGCATGAAGCTAGAGGAACCGGTCCTAATTGACATAGAATTTGGTTTATTAGGTTGATAAAGAAATTGAGGATTACACTTGGGTTCCCGTTACGGACTTATGAGAATACGATGATCTTGTGCAATGGTACCACTCAGCCTCGAGGATAAGCCCCAACACCGGCAAGGAGAGTTGTTACCGGGTCAAGAGCAGCAACCCCATTGCCTGCAGGATGGAGCCGACGTGAGTGCTGAGGAGGTTCGAGGATGAAGAGAATGGTTTTTGGTCCACCTCGTGTATGGATTTTTTCACGGATCGTGGGTGACCTGGGGGTTTCGTGAGAAGATGGTGAAAGACTTGTATGAACCCTTTGCAGGTTGCTCAAGATAGGCTTGTTAACCAACAACTTTTTTCAATCGATGTACATATTCTGTGACATACTATTTGTGTAAGCTAAAAGGTTGGAGGGCCAGCTCGTGCTAATTAATATATGGAGCTTCAATCTTAAAACCAATACATTATCTTTGGAAAAGCCATATTGAGCTAAACAACTTATTATATAGAGTGGTTCTTTTTCTTTCCATTGCATATTAAGAAGGAACACTGACATGCAACTCCAGATTTAGCGTAAGATCAGACGAACCTCCACCCTGTAAACTACGCACTGTGCACCCTTTTAGGCGTCATTCAGATAATACTGACTTCACACTTGCTCATAATGCTTAGATGTTATTGACGTGAAACAGAGTGATACGAGAAAATTTGGATATATATGTATGCCGAACTGTAAATAATTTATTTGGGTTGCTGTCTGCTTGTGCTGAGCTTTTCATTCTACCACCAACTTTTAGAAAGTTTTGCATGGCCTAGTGCCTTTCTGCTTTTCGTTTCTTTCAGTTTGAAGTACATGCACCATTCTTGAACTCGTATAAAAGCCAAAACCTGTTCACTAGAATTCGATCTTCAAAATAGCAAAAATTCGAATCTATCATGGAATATGCCCAGGCTGTATGTGATTCAATGTTTGAAAAAGATAGTTAGCAATATGAAAAATTTGGTGATCCAAGAGACGAAGGGACCATAAAATTGCACAGTTGAGGTGGTAAAATGTAGGACTTGTAAATGAGACGAATTAACAAGAACACAGCTTGCTGTTTGCCTGCGACAGTCGCGTTTTCTACTGGAATGAGTTGAAGCCTATCACATAGTTTCATCTTAAGAGAAGTTACAAACACATAGCTAATGACTTTGTCGGATAGATAAACAGTGATGCATCACAGGAGACGAAATTTGCTCACCGCAAACAAATCAACCATTAACTTTCCTGCAGTTGACTCTGATCTCTCCTCGCTTTCCAGTGAGGGGAGTGATGCTTCCCATCTTGATCATTGCTTTCTTGAAGTCGTTGAAGAATTTTAAGGAGTTCGAGTTGTATTTGTTTACTATGGATGAGGTAGCAGTTGAATTGTAGAGAACTTGATCCGAGTGAAGAAGGCCCTTCTTGCTCAGTAGGTTCTTGAAGTAATTGTTGTCAAACACAGTTGATGAAACGGCATCAAGAGGGAACAGAGTGTTATTGTTCCCAACCCGAGGACACCCAGCTTTCAGTGAATTTGCAAAAGATGGGTCTATGTCCGAGTCATTGTATAGACGGTCTCGAAAGAGTGTGCACCTTGCTAGACCAATGGTGTGCCCTCCTGCAAAATTTTCACACTTTCAGCCTGCAATTACACACACAGAGGCACACAACCTGCAAAATTTTCACACTTTTTAGCCTTCAATCACACAAACAGAGACACACACAAAACTTTAACATGAAAACGACTTTGTTTCGTGCCTGTTAATCATGGTTTGCTTTTGGTGGGTGATCTGTCTTATAAATTTGAGAGGCTTTCAAGGAATATGCTGAAGTTCTTCAGTACACAATGGTAACTTAAGGGCACGAGAAGTGAGTTTACTTTGATGGAGGACTAAACTAGCAATATTTTGCTATCACTGTGAGCAGTATGCTACTTCTGTGAAACGTGAAGGTAAAGATCAGATAAGTCAGCACTCTCTTCAAATTTAGCATGCAAAAGCGGCTTAATGAAGTCTTCAGAAACATCCAAGGTATTGTGGCTAAATTATACCGCACATCACCTGATTGACGATAATAGCAGTGTATTGACGATATGCTTCAAAAATGCATAATCTATGGTGAAAGATTCTTGCAAGTTTACCCAAGCTTTGACTGATAGAACAGCAAGAGCAAGTAACTTTGAAAAGTCAATGAGGCCAAAGTAAAAATTGATCAACTTTGTGCTTGTGGGAGAAGGATGAAAGGCTTCAAAAATTCAGTTATTTGAAGATTGTTCTTGCCATGAATTCATTAAAATACGAACAGGCAATCTAGCTAATTCTTAAATAGTAATTGGGAAAACAATCTTAAATTGAGAGGAAACGAGCCTACCTGACAAGGCCACCAGATGTTGTCGTGACAAACCTTTGTTCGCGTACCGAGTCAAAAGAGTGCTGATGTTTGAAGTTGGCGGTGGTATGTCTGTGTTAGCGGCTGTGAGATTGGCCGTAGTTGAATCTCTTCTTCCTAATTGAACGTCCCACGTTGGGCCTCCCAGCTTTTATATAATTTCAAAGACCATATCAATTAATGATAAGAAAAATAAAATCTTACATATTAACAATATTAATAACAAGGATAAATAAATTAAAAGAAAAAACTGTTCTTCCCACTTTAAACATAAAGTAGCATTCATTGTCAACTAAGAAAAACAAAATGAAATTTACAAAATTGCATGACAAATAAATTTAGAACTTAGGATTGTGTATAAAAGTACTTCAGTAGTAAGAGTTCCTCTAAATCCAAAGAACCCTGAGTATGCTAAGTACGGTCATAATTAGTGAAAGTTAGATCATAAATTAGGATTCATCGTGCCTGAAGACGAGCATAAATCTCAAATCTTTTACAGCCACACGCTTTAATTTATAAGTCGAAAAGTACCATGTTGTTATTTCTACACATACCAATCTTATTAGATCAATGCATTTCCTCTTTATATGTTCACGGGCACAGCTTAAATCATACTGGAAAAAACTAGTGGCGATATATTCATTGAATGAAGCAACTTGTGCTATATGCTTTTACGAGAAAGTGTACATTTGACATACATACATATATTTCGCATGTGCACTTGTTCATATAAGCAAATTGCTGTATTTAATTGAAAATATTGCCGACAACTTGTCCTATATGCTTTTATGAACAAGTGCACATGTGCCATATACATCTACACACACATGAGTGTCTTTTTGTAGCTGACAGGAATCGACGACGGGTATGGCCCACCTGAGAGCGAGGTATGTCAGCACCGTACTGGGCTCCTCGATGAGAGTTCGAAGCCCACACGCAAACATACAGAAAATGAGTGACCAGAGATGGAGCCAGGCTTTCTAGCAAAGAATAAACCAATGCCAAAGAAGATGATATAAATTTCCTAGTTCTAAGACTGTTCATGTCAAGATGATAAGGATGACTTTTCAAGTATCACATCAGTAACACAAAGTCTAATACTTCAATCTATAAATAAAAGTCGGTGGTTTGAATATATGTGTTAAGTCATCCATATCGCACAACCTAAGCTTAATTTTTGTGGTGCCTTAGATTGGTTCTTGCATGTTAATGAAAATCTTGTTCAAATATCTTTCTTGTATGCTTTATATATATATATATATATATATATATATATATATATATATTATATCAACATTGATTTATAGAAGTTGTAGTTATTACGTTTGTATGTTAGTATAACTCGAATCAAGAGATTGGTTACCTTTATAAAAACAAGTTGGATAACCATGACTAGATCATCATGTGATCTTAAAGACGAATGTTTGATAATATCTTTCGAATCAATGCAAAGGGTTTGTGCTTTCTGCCCATCTGATATTTTTTGATTTAGGGTATCGATCCATCTTGGACAATTTTTTCCCAAATATCCAATTGAACTTGATCCTCTTCTGCTTTTAGGCAGAAAAAAAGAGGGTGAGGTAACTATCGGCAAATTATACTTTACAAGCCAAAAGGGAATGTATCATCTGAAATATGACGAACCCATCCTTTTATTGATCATAGCCGTCACGGTGGGTGCATGTGATCGGCTGCCACCAACTGATTTGTCCTAGCCCTTTAGATCAAGGCATGTGAAGTCTAAGAGCCAATGATCTAAGTGTCACACACATATATATATCAACAACTAAGCCTTTTTTCATACTAGATGGGTCGGCTACATGGATTCTTTGTTTTCACATAGCTCTATCATAATTGATACAATCGATAGTAGATAAGTTCTACAAAGTTTTACGTTGATTGTGAGAAAACTAACGCAACCCTCATCTTTTATCCGGGCTTGAAACTAGCTATACAAGGATATCCTTTACATGAGCAGAGTTTATATATATATATATATATATATATATATATATATATATATATATATATATATATATATATATATATATATATATATATATATGGCGAGGATACTACCACCAGAAAAGGAAAAGTTAAAATGGTGGTATATGGAAAGGCTAGTAGCAGCTAGATTCTGATAATGAGAGGGAAGAGTTACTGTATGACTATCTTCTTACCGCAACCACCGAGTCCCTTGCAGCAACGGCCAGAATGTCAGCGCACGAAACGACACGAGGACACAGCTTTTCTACCTGAGCTTTAATGGTGTCCACCGTGTCGAAGCCTCGGAGAGAGTTCGCGTTCGGCTGAGCGGTTTTCTCGCCGGTGAAATTGGCCGTGTCATCCAAGAGGACCGATGCATCACAGCCCTACACATGAATCAAACTTTAGCATCTAATCTCAGTAATGACAATATATATACGCATAATATTCTTAAGTGAATGAAAATACTTGAACTTGTTCACTATTGATCTCAGTTTCATGTTTGAGATCAATGGTAGACATGTTTAAATACTTTTTATTTTTATGCACGACATTTAGACCAATTGTGGGCATGTTTAAATATTTTTATGCACTTAAAAATATTATGTATTTTACATTACTTTTATATATATTGCAAACTCTTAAGAATATAAGAATGTGCCATTCCTTTTCTCTTCACATTTTGATAAATTAGAATACCGCCGCACTGTGTGGCTCTAAGGCCAGGACCCTCGCGCCAAGGCCTATACCATACTGGGATTTGACAACAGTAAGATTCGAACCCTAACTGCCCCTAGAAATTAAGCATCCGCAGCTCTGCCTGGAGAGTCAATTAACTATATGAAAAGACTTGCATTGAAGCAATCGTGGAAATTATAAGCTATATGAAAAGACATGCATTTACGAAGCAATCATGGAAATGCAGGCGAAGCAACGAAGCTCCCATTCTTTTCTCCTTCTTTACAGCTGCTTCAACGGCCGCTTTGATGGTAGGAAGAGCCCGAGGGCATGTAGACTTGTAGTAATTTCTGGAGAGGCCTGCTGCACCATTGTGAACACACAAGATAACGATGAAGAAGATGATGAAAGAGTTGAAATTAGCCATAATGTAGAGAGAGAGAGAGAGAGAGAGAGAGAGAGAGAGAGAGAGAGAGAGAGAGAGAGAGAGAGAGAGAGGCTCTTAGAACCTAAAGCACATGCAGCTCATGAATATATCGGGCAAAGAAAAAGTGAGGGAAGTGATAAGCATGTACAGTTGGGCATTACAGTTTAGGACAATGACGGGTCACGATTGAGACCCTTGGCCAACTTCAAATTAGCCATGACCTTTAGTCATTATATCTTATGGTAATTTATATTAGGAAATTAACAAGGACGAAAGAAGATTTTGAAAACTACAATAAACAGTTGGCGACAATAAAAAGCAGATAAAATGAATGGGTGAATTACAAACGCACGTATCACCTAATATTTGCAAATTCTTAAAAGAAAAATTGCACCTCTTGGCAGTCATATATGATCAAACTGAACTTTCTACCAATTAATTAAATTTGAGTTGTAAATATCCTATACTGGGTTAGTTTACTAAGTTTACAGGTTTACTCCGAAAGTTTCCTCCTCATCATGTTAGAATAGGAGTGTTATAATAAAGGCTTTCTAGATAGCAAAATAATAATTCTAATTCACTAGTGCATTGGACGTCAAATCAGTCAAAGGCCGCTGCATGGACCATATATGTTAATGTTGGGAATGTTTCTAATAATTTGCACAAGTTGGTGAGGAGTGTTATTGTAATGGTTTCTAGATGGCAAAATGATGATTTAATTGTGCATTTAACGTCAAATCAGTTAACTCAGCTGCATGAAGCTGATGTCGTTTAGTAACGAGATGTTTTAATCCGTCAATTGGAATTGCTCCACTACTGTTATTTATATATAGGTTTACGTATGCCATGATTGCAAATTAAACTTGGTTCTTTTTACAAGGGAAATGGGGAAACTCTGTTAATAACTATGTGGACCTGTTGTTTGCACCAAAATGAACTGTGATTTGTGTAACGAAAAGCTCCAAAAAGAGATAGAAAATCGCCACGGATATTTCTCCAGCTATTGTTTGCCTAGATAACTGGAGCAAAAAAAGTTTGGTTTGATGTTAAAGTGCAGTTCATTTTGCAGTGACAAGAAGCTCTCAATATCACGCATCAGCAAAAAGGTGACAGTACATGATTTTTCTTTATTTTTCTACACTTAACTTGTGATTTAAGCTTAACCCGAGTACCGTTACTACAACTACAACTAAGCCTTTTCTCATACTACATGATTTGTTTTTTTATAGAATTCATGTTAAATCCGACAAATTTTTACGGTGGCTGTCGGAAGCCTAACACAATCCTCCTCCTTTTCCCCGGCTTGGGACCGGTGATGCAAGAGTGTAGGCGGAGTTAACCTGAGTACTGTTGATGAACAAAAGTCAACCGGCACGACAACAAAAACAGAGAGATTGTGACGCCCAAGACCTGTGAACAGGAAACAATAAAAACGTATTGAAATGGACAAAGTTCAAATCCATGCTGAAGATCGTCCCGTCAGTGATTATCCCATATGATATATGTGCGTCACAGTATCCCTGCTTCGTTGCAGTGCGAGGAGGTCGTGGGGTTTGTTCATCCAAGTCGGTTTGTGTTGGGTTCTGCAAATAATTAAGTAGAGCACTCGGGAGAATTCGATGGAGTTGTCGTGCATAGCTTGGCTAAAGTGAAGAGGTGCATTACTTTCTCTGCTACACAGAAAGGTAATTGTGAAACTGAAAGACATTATTAAAGAGGTAAGGGGCTGGTATATGGAACTTTGCCGACAGTTGAAGCTATGCGGTGTATATATGCAATTCCTTAGAATGAAAGGATAAGGCTTACCTGTATTGCTTTGGATTGGTGGTTGTGATATGATATTCATCTTTATGTTCATACAGATGTGTACTTCTGACCCAATTAGACAAGGAGTTCGTGTTTTACTGAAAGTATAAGCAAATTCATATAATTAATAATCAAATTCATTGGTGTACATATGTTAATTATGAGTATTCACAATTTTTTTTTCCCTAACTTCATTTATAACTTTGGTTTTGTAATTGGAAGTTGGGGGATTGATGGATCTAGCAATGAAGTACATCAAAGCATATGCAAATGGGAAATATTTGGTACGAAAGCTTTGTCACCGTTCTTTTTACGGTATATTATTTACTTTTATACGTTATATAGTGCGAACACTTTCATGTTGCCTAGGTAAGATTGTCACTTATATCGAATAAAATATTTATTAGTTTGGCCCTGATGCTAGAACAAATACATGTTTATTAGCTTGTCAATAAACCTTTTATACTACCAGAATACGTATTTTATTTGTATAAGTAGCTTAGCTAGGATTGGGATTTCGCTGATAACGACGAGTGCTTAACCTACATTAATGCATGCGCAAAAGGGTGTCACCTTAGACCTTAACCCAACCACGTGAAGTATGGTCATGATGCTTTGAAAAGCATTAGTTTGGCCTTATGACGGTTTGACATGCTTGCCATATGAAAAACGAATGGTTTAACACAATCGACCCAAACCATTAAGTACAGCAATGAGGAAATCTAAGGTTGGTTACAAGGAATGTTAATGTTCGGGTTCTTTAAAATCACATACTTCCAAGTCGATCTTTAGATCAAGAAACGTCAATGATTGAGATTGATTAAGAGAAAAATAAAACTGCTTTTCTATATTGCTGTATCAATCATAAATTGAAGATGGTACAAAAACACTTTTTTCATCAATTCTATTATCGACCTTGATAGGATACTCATGATTTAGGAGCATTAGTCGGAAGCATCCTGGTATTTTTTTATTACCAAGATAGTATTCTAGCATTTATATACATATATACGTAGGTGTATATATATATATGTATGTAGTAGTCCGTACTCAATTGACTGATGGTGATCAATCAACCATTTTATATAGTTTCAATGTTTTCACCACCTTTCACTACTCCTCTGATAAAAACTGCTTCTTTCACTGGTCAAAATCACTTATGTTACTGTTAAAGTCACCTAATAATATATATATATATATATATATATATATATATATATATATATATATATATATATATATATATATATATATATATATATATATATATATATATATGGGGAGAGAGGTGTTTGATGGTGGCAATCGTGGTTGTTATGAGTAAAGAGTGGTTTTAGATAGTGGAGGAATAATGGAAGGGGTGGAGTGTGATTGCATGCTAATGATTGAAGTGGTATAATCATGCAAAAATGACATATTAAGTATAAATCACAATTATATAATAATCTTTTGGTTCAAACTCGATGAACTCATAAAAGATTCCTACATAAGAATAGACTAGTTATCATATTAAATGCGTAAAAAGCCTGACAACGATGACAACGAAAGATCTCCATGGTTGCCGACCCCAATTAACCAAACGCACAAGAGGACGGTCGCCAGCCTCATTGATGAGATGGAAATTTGTCATCTTCGTCTCTACTCGAATGGCTTCTTTTGACGCTTCGAACTTTTGAAGGTGGGCAATCCATAATGAAAAAATAAAAGTGAAAATAACTTAACAAAAAAACAAAAGTATAAAGTACAACTCATTAATTCACTTTTGCTTTTTAATATAAATCATTCATGGGATGGTCCAAATGGACATGAAAAATTAATATTAATGAGAGTCTAGCAACACACATAGAGATGCAATCTTGGCAATGGTATCTATTCCTGAAAATGTATTTGTAATGTAACATTACGTCCCAGACTAAACGCGCGCGCACACACACACAAGCCCGTTATCCTTACTTACAGACAAAGACTCATGACTCTCATGGCTAGAGGGTCCACTGAAAACATCTCTTCACAGCAATTCATCCAGGACATTGTTGTAGTTTTCCAGTAACAATGACAATTTTTAAAAGATAATTAATTTTTCTGTCTCTCAACTAATAGTCCGAAGTACTGGGAGTTCATTTTTTTAAAAGTCTGCTTTAGAATTGATAAAGACGTTCATTAATGATGATTGTAATTTAAGTTAGCTGGAGGCAATAGAATCGGTAGCTTCATGAGAGTGGGTGTAAGACAACCTATGCCCCCCGCTAACGGCCGGCCCGGTCTCTTTGTTACTGGGTCAGGTTTTGGGTTGATCCCCATTATGCTGGGACCAATTCATTAGAATTTCTTAGCCATTAAATTTCATAAATTTTGACAATCCATAATCATATTTTACAAAGTTGTAAAAATGATATAACAAACAAGCAAACGCACAGAAAGAGGGAGAAGACAGAAGGCAGGTTTAACAACAGTTCACATGCATATCGGGTTGGTTTTATCCAAAGTAACAAAAAGTACCAAATAGTTTAAATAAAAAACTAAACCCATTTAGTAGACTAATGGTTTTGTATTAGGTCCAAATCTTACCCATTTATGAAATAGGTTGGCTAGATATAGCAGAGTGAACACATTGCGATCCAAAATAAGTTTTCCAAACTAATCCTATAAGGGGTCTACAATAAAGTATAACTAACCATTTTTTGTAACCAATCGTGTTGGATAGCCAAACAGAACCCAAATTGCTATATCATAGGATGAATGATGAAATGATTGTTCTCTTTCTTATGGATCACCGACATAATTTTGATCGTAAGTGATATATTTTTTTTGTTTTTAACATTTCCAATTATTGAAATTATTTGGTGTCAATAACGATGGCCATTATAACATTGGATTTTAATGAATCCAAAACCAATTCATAGGTTTTTTTTGTTAAGTCATACTTACTATATATAGCCTCTCGAATTATTTGTATGAAATTAAGTTTTTCACGTGCAGATTTTAAGCTATAAGGTACCATACCATGCCCTAGATTGTATAGTAAAGCACTTCTCTAAAAAGCACGTAGGCAGTGTAACAAAAAGAAAAGTTATTTTCACTAATGAAACTACTTCATGAATGACCCATTCCAACTTCCATGAATGACAAAACTGTGGGAAATTCCCATTTTTTCAGCAGTGTTCTTGATTCCAACTAACTCCGCCCATGTAAGGGATCACCCTTGCATTGCCGGTCCCAAGCCCGGATAAAGGAGAAGGGATGTGTTAGGCTTCCGACAGCCAGCGTAAAATTTCATCGGATTTTTACAACATGGATTACAAAAATTATGAGCATTGCTTTGGGGCGTCCCCGCCTAGCGACGTCCTGCAGAGCCCGAATGCAGTAAGAAGTAAACAAGGGCCACTACATTTTCGCCCGAATGTAGTGAATCAATTGCAGAGAGGGTTCCCACATCATGGACGGATGTGGGTAAAGAAGTTAGTCCCGCTACATTGCCGCCCGAATGTAGTGAAAAATTTTCAGAGAGGGTCTCCGCATTTTGATTATGGACGGATGCGGGGGGTAAGGAAGCTAGTCCTAGATAATAAGATTCGTATTGGTTCTTGGAATATCGGAACATTATCGGGTAAGCTAATGGAGGTGGTAGATACTATGATTCGGAGAAAGATTCATATTCTATGTTTACAAGAGACAAAATAGGTTGGAGAAAAAGCAAAGGAGATAGAGGATACAGGTTTTAAATTATGGTACTCAGGTAAAGAAAAGGCTCGAAACGGAGTTGGTATTATCATAAATAAAGATTTAAAGGAGAGGGTAGTAGACATACAACGATATGGTGACCGAATCATGACGTTGAAATTAATGTTAGGAGCAGAGGTTTTGAATATAGTTTGTGCTTACGCACCCCAAGTAGGACTAGAAGATAGTATAAAGACAGTTTTTTGGGAAGAGTTAGATAAGGTGTTTCAAAAGATTCCACAAAGGGAGATTATTTGTTTAGGAGGGGATTTAAATGGACATGTCGGTAAAGAGGCATTAGGATGTCAAGGGATTCATAGAAACTTTGGTTTTGGGGATATAAACGAGGAAGGTAGGGAGATTTTAAATTTTGCTATGTCATTTGATCTCTTTATAGTCAATACAATCTTCAAAAAACGAGATGAACATTTAATTACTTATAAGAGTGGCTTATCACAAACACAAATTGATTACTTTATTTGTAGAAAGAAAGATAGAGCGTGTTGTAAAGATTGTAAGGTAATTCCAGGAGAAAGCTTAACCACCCAACATCGACTTTTAGTTATGGATTTACAGATAAAAAAATGGACAAAGAAGAAAAGAGTGCATCGAGCTATTCGGACTAAATGGTGGAACCTCAAAAGCGAGAAAGAAGATATATTTAAACAGAAAGTCCTTCAAGGAGATGTTTGGAATTATGTTGGCACACCCTGTGATATGTGGAACAATATGGCTATACATATTAGAAAAGTGGTGAAAGATGTGTTAGGGGTATCTAAGGGAGGTGTACCCGCACAAAAAGAAGCTTGGTGGTGGAGTGAAGTAGTACAAAATAAAATCAAGGCAAAGAGGGCATATTACAAATTACATTATACTAAGAAAACTAGTGAAACTTTAGAAACTTTTAAGAAAGCAAAGAAGGAAGCGAAAAAGGCCGTTAATGAAGCAAAAGCTAAGATTTGGGATGACTTATATAAAAAACTCAACTCAAAAGAGGGTGAAAGAGATATTTTTAGGATAGCTAGGGCTAGAGATAAGAGAACTAAAGATCTTAATTATGTTAGATGCATAAAAGACGAGGATGAAAAAATTCTAGTGGCAAATGATGATATAAGAAATAGATGGAAAAACTATTTTTATAATCTTTTTAATGAAAATAAAGATGTTAGTATTAGTTTAGGAGATTTAGCCAAGTAAGAAAAGTATATAAACCACAATTTCTACCGACGTATTCAAAAGAATGAAGTCAAAGATGCTCTTAAACATATGAAGAGTGGTAAATCGGTAGGACCAGATAATATTCCTATAGAAGTTTGGAAAATACTAGGAGAAATAGGAATCACTTGGCTCACAAGACTATTTAATGAAATATGGAAAAACCAAAAGATGCTTGAGGAATGGAGAGCAAGCACACTTATACCCGTATATAAGAACAAGGGAGACATTCAAAATTGTGCGAATTATCGAGGTATCAAGTTAATGAGTCATACTATGAAATTATGGGAAAGAATTATCGAACGTAGGTTAAGACAAGTATCAAGTACAACAAAGAACCAATTTGGATTCATGCCAGGCAGATCTACTATTGAAGCGATTCACCTTTTGAGACGTCTTATGGAACATTTTAGAGCAAAAAAGAAAGACCTTCACATGATATTTATTGATATAGAAAAAGCTTATGATAGGGTACCGAGGGAGGTTCTTTGGAGAACTTTAAAAAAAAGAGGTATCCCATTGACATATATTAACCTTATAAGAGACATGTATGATGGTGCAAAAACATGTGTGAGTACTCATGAAAGAACGACAGACTTCTTTGAAGTTAATATTGGGTTACATCAAGGATCAACTTTAAGTCCATACTTATTTATAATGGTGATGGATGAGTTAACAAAACATATTCAAGATGAAGTACCTTGGTGTATTTTATTTGCATATGATATTGTATTAGTGGAGGAGTCTAAGGAAAAAGTTAATAGAAAATTGGAACTATGGAGAGAAACATTAGAAAGCAAAGGCCTTCGACTTAGTAGAACAAAGACAAAATATATGGAATATAAGTTTGATCATTTGGTTACTTCAGAGGACATGGAAATTAAAATTGGCATACATTGCATTCCCCAAAAGGAAAGTTTTAAATACCTAGGGTCAATTTTTCAGAGTGATGGAAGAATTGATAGAGATGTTACACATAGAATTAATGCTGGTTGGTTTAAAAGGTAAATATTATAGAGCAGTAATTAGGCCTGCCATGTTTTATGGTTCTGAGTGTTGGGCAGTTAATCATCAACATGTACAAAAGATATCTGTGACAGAAATGAAGATGTTGAGATGGATGAGTGGTCATACAAGAAAAGACCGTATACATAATAAGGTTATTAGAAACAAATTAGGAGTGACACCAATAGAGGATAAAATGAGAGAACATCGTTTAAGATGGTTTGGACATATAGAAAGAAGATCAAAAGAAGAACCTGTAAGAAGGTTAGAAAACTAAATTTGGAAAGTATTAAAAGAGGTAGAGGACGACCACAAAAGTGTTGGAAAGAAACAATAAAGAATGATCTAGCTTATTGGGAGTTAACTGCTAACATGGCACATGATAGGGATCTGTGGAAACAAAGAATCCATGTAGCCGACCCCGTCTAATATGGGAAAAGGCTTAATTCCAACTATCTTACTATTCTGTGAAGTCTCAAAGTTCTGCATGAAGTATATTGAAACCGGATCTGATTTACATGGGTTCCTCAGGATTGTACTCTCTCTCCACCCAAAAAACCCCAGAAAGAAAGGGGCACCCATGAGGGTCATGACTACTTATCTTGCTTGTTTTCTTCAAAGATGCCACCCTTTCTCCTAGTTTCTGCAATGCTTGACCAGCTCCTTTCCTTGTTAAGAGTGCAATGAGACTTCTTGTCTGATCAATCTAGTTTTTACAATTCTTGACAGTTGTAGACCTCTAATCAGCGATCTTTCTTCAACCATGTTCAGTCGAAACTACACCGTGAATCACCTATAAAATAAATGAATAATATATATGTATGTCTGCACACGTCTGTGTTGAAACTAAGAAAGACACGAGATTTACAATCTATTATACTTAGTGTTTTCCTACCAAGATATTAAGTGTCTTATTGATTGCACTACATGACTGATTTTATTAAATAGGAAAGCTTGTTTCATAGAAAATTATGTATTTTCAAAGTATTTTATATGGGGTAGGATCTTAAAAGCTTGACTTGAACCTTGTTCATCAATCACGATAACCTCTTGTTCTCTTAAATAGGATCCACGAATAGGAGTTTGAAAACACAAAGCAGTGTAATATCCACCATCGATTTAGAAAGTGTGAGCCAAAATGTAAAATCAAGTCCACGAAGGGATTCTTTTACAGCTCTAACAGATGCATACTCCCTCGTATTGATCACCTCCTTAAATAATGTGTTTAAGGCGACTCCTAACAAGAGAGCCAGGCTCCTGGTGCTAGGGGTACCCGTGGTTAGGTTTGGCTCCATTCTAGGCTAAGTCTCCAAACATACCTGCCTAATTGGTTCTCAATTTTGGTCAACCAGACCACAACATTACAAGTCACAAAACCAAACTAAACCACATTACAAGTCACAAAACGAAACCAAACCACAATATTATTGGTCCGGGTCTGGTTCATTCCCATACCAATGTTTATTAAGCATAAGTATCTCAATATAGGAGAGTATATGATCAGCCACATGAAAAATAAACTTGGTGAATCATAATGTAAGTTGTTCACATATGAGATGCCACTTTATACAAAATTTTTGACAATTATGTACTCGATCTTCACACTTCAAGCACTAGTGGAAAGGTGATCCCTTACAGTTCTTTTAGTATGTTAACTAAGACAAAATCGTTGCCAGTTCTGCCGTTACGCATAGTGGGTGAAACATAAACCGGAAAATGAAAGAACACTTATGGTAGAACAAAGATCAAGTTAGTGTGTGATTAACAAAGACAGTCACCAAATTCCCCTTTTTCTGATAGCAAACAGTGGTACCATATAAATAGCAAGTTGGTGTGTGATTAAGAAAGGTGCGTCTACATAAAATTTGTTGTTAAGCTTTTAACCATGAACTAAACCGCAACATTTTTCTTTTTCAAACCAAATCAAACAAAACCACAAAAAAAGCCAGCTTCAATCGCTTTAATTGGTTCAACGGGTTTAAGTAAGGTTCTTTGAACTCCCCTACCTGGTGCGATTTGATTAACTGCTGGTGGAGAGTCCAGACGTCTGTCCACTTGATTTCACGTATCATATAATTGATGTGATAATAGCGGAGCTGTTGTTGGTAATTAAGCCGGTAATGTCTCAGCATCCTTTTTCTAGTTTCGTTTACTCATGGTGACGATAAAGAAGGAACACCTTTTAATGCTGTGGAAATTGAGGAAAGGAGAAAGCACATTTGACAGCGATTGAAAATCAACAGTCACGCACTCTCTTCCAAGTAATTGTTTGAAGACAGTCGTGCGCAATCGTCTTGACTAATTTCTTTGAATAGTAGGTTGTCTTGCAATTTTAGTTAACAAGCAATTGTTAATGGACAGCAATCACGTTTTGTTCGTAACCAAGGAAGACGATCCGTGCACCAATCTTGATAAGTTCTTCTCTGCTCCTCATCGTCTATAAATGCTAGCTAGGTGTAGATCGTTCATACAAAGCAATTCGGAAGATCCATTTATTGTAGATATAATAGCTCTCTCCGAGTCGTCATTCTTTTTTGTTGCTATTTTCTTGTGCTCGTGCGAAGTTATTACTTATGCTCAGCTCACTTCCGATTTCTATTCCACGACATGCTCCAATGCTCTTTCGACAATCCAAAGGGGAGTTCGTGTAGCAGAAAAGCAACGATGAAGCAAACTAAGATGCAGTAATACAGTAAGCTGTCAACCAAAACATAGGACAAGAAAGGACTCATTGCAATAGGACGGCTGATCACAGCGATAAAGCATCAACAGAGCATCGCTTAGAACCAAGCTTAGCAACAACAGAAACAGACTTAAACTCCAAAAGGAGCAGGAAAGATGAGGAAGAATCACGGATGAACTTCAATGGAGAAGCACATGCTGAAATCAAAGGAAGAAAACATGGAAAACACCATCTCGACGTCTCAGCGAATTCCCAAATTATCACATAGAGAACTCTCTTCTCTATAGAGCCCCAAAATGCTCTCATACACCCTCGCCGAATAGGAAACCGCCCTTCATTGTCTCACAGTTTCTTCATACAACGGGTCAAACAGAAAACATAATCATAACTGACAGATTTAATCCTATCTGTAAGTGTTGAGTGTTTAATCCTATCTGTAAGTGTTGCGTGTCCCTCCCCTGTTCTTGGAACAAATCTAACTCCGACATGGTCAAGTACCGGAAAAGTAGCTCTAATGAACAGAAAAAGAGAACGACAAGCAAAAACAAGTAGTACTCTAAGTAATACGAAACCGATACTACCCATTGATCAGAAATTTGGTGTCAACATAACACACACTGTTGCTTTGTTGAATTCCTTAAGCTCTTAAACCATATAGTGCCCTGCATCATCGTTCACCCTACGGCAATTTACACGAATTTCTCCACTCTCGCCGCTGATCGGTTTTATGCTTCCCAACTTAACCATCGACTGCACGAAACTGTCGAAGAAGGACTCCCGACTGCTTGCAAAATTCTTAACAATACCGTCTGCAAGACCGCCATTAAAGAGCTCCTAATCAGAGGTAAACAGTGCCCTTCCTTCTATCAGGTTTTTGAAGTAGTTGGTGTCAAACTCGGCTGGTGTCAGTATATCAAGTTGCATCAATGTGCTATCATCTCCCCCTGGAGGGCAGACGTTGCGAAGTATGGCAGAGTAGTAGGGAAGATCAATTTCGCCAGCATAGAGTCGTTTCTTGAAGGTGTTGCACCGAGCGTAGCCAATGGTATGAGCCCCAGATAAGGCCACGAGTTCCACCAGATTGAACCCGCGTGATATGAAGTTAGAAATGAGCTGGGTGAGGTTCATCGTAGGAGACGGGATTCCATTGATTGCAGCCTCTTTGCTTGCAGTTTTTGAGTCCCTCCTCCCCAATAGAACGCTCCAAGATGGCCCTTCATACTGCATTCGTAAACAACATTTTGACTGTCAGAATGGTTTTGGCTTTTTTCTTTTATCCTTAGGACTTCTTCAAAAGATCGGAATTAAAATAGTAGCAAGGATCAAAGATACTCAGCTAAATTTTGAGTCTAAAGATTGGCAAAAATCGAGAGGGGGAGCTAACTGTAATACGCAAAAACATAATTGATGGATCTTCCAATCAAAAGATAATTTCATCTATCATCTACTATGCTCTTAGGGTTGGGCAATCTCCAACTGATTGTGCATGCTCCACGGTTTTAAACTTGATACCTTCAACTCGCACCAGTAAACTTGCGTTTAAATAGCCTATTCTGGTTTTAGTTTGTCATAAGAGCCTAGGACATCGTTTTTCCATTGCAAATACTCGCTAGTTCCACGACGTCTCGAGCTGCAACGGCTAATATATCTGCACAAGACACCACGCTGCCCCCACAGGCTCTATCAACCTTCGATTTGATCTCATCAACGGCATTGAAAACTGATGCATTCTTTAGATTCGGTATTGCAGTCTTCTCTCCTTCAAAGTTTGGCGTATCATCAAGAAGAATCGAACCATCGCAGCCCTGCATAAGCATGCGTTACACCATTTACGGACATCATCGTTGTTTTGTACCTTTCATATTATGTCTCTTATTTACAAGTAACATATTAATACAATCAAACCAGTAAGAAAGCCAAACAAGAAAGCGAAGAAGAAAAGCTTCGAGGATCAAACGTATCTTTTGTATTTCGCTAAATCGAATCACGTTAGAGAGTCGATTCCCAAGTCCATATGAGAAAGGAGGTAGCGTAAAACTCAGTCGAACTTCTTAGCATGCTCTGAATGATGACTAAGAATTCGGATAGCCAACTGCAGCTAGTGTATTATAAAGGAAAGGCTTTGCTTTAGGTTTTGCTTTGCTTTGATAAATAAAGGGGGAGAGTCTTACATTAACAAAGCAATCCAGGAAGTGAAGCCAAAGGAAGCGCGGCCCAACGTGAAAATCTTCCAAAAGCGCGTCCACAACTGCTCTTCTTATTGTAGGCAACGCTTGTGGACACACTTCATCATACCAATGAGGGCTGAGTTGAGAGGAAACCAAAACGACGAAAAATGGCATCAAACACAACTTGCCCACAAACATTGTTGCAAATCTTTTAACGGACACAGAGCTTTGCATTGAATTGCCGGTAGAGATTGTGTAACCGATAATGAGATGGTTCTTACATCATGTTGTGAGATTATATAATAGAAAATTTCATGTAGCACATATAAGGTAGAAAATTTAAAGATATCCAGTTTGCAGATTCACACACATGATTTCTAGACATTGCAGACAATAACCACTCTACTGCTTTTCAGTTTCGAGATTTGCGCTTTGTCACCAACATTAAGTGAAACTCTATGAAGGACATTGAATGACTTTATTTAAGTCGTAATTGCAGGTGTCTTATTTATTTATTTGAAGAGGGGCCTCAAGAACCCAGCACACCACGCGACAGAGCCACATATATGGTGAAAAGTACACTCAAGGAAGCATGGTGAGTCGAGCAACCATGAGCATCCAGCACACCACGTGACAGATTACGATTTTCCGGCAAATCCGTAGATCTACTCCTGTCTGCCATCTGCGTCAATTATTGTTGAGAAGCATCCATCTGTGCACTGCAGGGTTGGTGGCTGGTTCAGCGATTAACGAGAAAATGAACAAATTTCTGAAGAGTAGGCGGTAGAATTACACATGATAAATTTGCATGATACTAAGAATAACCGTTTACAGCCTGCAGGAGAATATACACGAATTGCAACGTTGGTTGGTAGCATAATCACTGTAGTTAAAAACGCGTTGTGTTTGTATCTAACTTGCGGCGTCCACTAATCGACGGCAAATACACGATCGTCGAGCAACCTTCCCCATCTTCTTTAATATTGGCAAATGGTGTGGCAGACAGACGGACCTAAAAGATTTTTTTTGGGTGAAGCTAAGTATGTCGGCCCTAAAAAAAAATTTATCTGTTATACTTGACTTTATTTAAGTAGTAATTGCAGGTGTCTTATTTATTTATTTGAAGAGGGGCCGGAAGAAGCCAGCACACCACGTGACGGAGACACAAATATGGCGAGAGGTATAGGAAGCATGGTGAGTCCAGCATCCCATGAGCATACGTGGATTACGATTTTTTGTCAAATTCGTAGATTGTAAATGTCGTGAAGTTTAGAAAGGGTCCTCTTTCTAAATTTCAAAGGAGCGGTTGAGTCGGTATTTTGAGAATTTTTTGAAAATAATGAAATACCGAAAAAGTAAAATTATCAAAACGTCTACATGTTTTAAAGTTAAAAGTAGTTTTCACCTTTAAATAGAGATGAAAAGATGTTTATTTTTTCTAGCTCAAAAAAATGTTATTGAGGGAAAGAATTACTATTCAGTCCCAATTTTTTCAAAAAATACTAAAAAATTAGACGTGATTTTTACCATTCCGTTGTTAGTCTTTTTGATAATTACCAAATAGAATAAACTGTCGAAATTATTGGTTTACCTTTTCATATTTAGGATAATTATAGTGGTTGGTAATAAGGTATTTGGGTTTTGTTCGAAATTACCTTTTGGTACCTAAAATAATTTATAGTTTAGTGAATGGATATTTTGCATATTGTCTTTTGATGGTTGGCTATTAGACATCTTATTTGTTGTATGTTACATTCTTATTTTTCTTTTAGACTGTATTATTGCTATTTTTGCCAAACAAATCAAAATGCTTTCAGGATTTTATATATCTTAATTGGTAAAAATCAAAAAGTTAAACGGTCTAAACTTCCAAACATGGAGAAGACAAATCATGTTAGCCCTTACATTGGAAGGAGTGAATTATGTACTTAGGGAAACAATTTTGCTTCTACTCTCAATGCAATGAAAAAAGAAGAGAAAATGTATAAAACATTTCTTAAAGATGATACAATATCTAAAACCGTAATATTGACTTATATGAAAAATGACTTGATTAGGGTCTTCAAATAATTTGAGACCGTTAAGTTGGCGTTTGACTCTATAATACCTAAATATGACACTACAACCAAGTTACATGTCCAACTACTACTCTAAAAATACAACTCTTACAAAATGGAATATGAAGATAATGTAGTGTAACATTTGAACCAGATGCTAGTAATGACAAGAGACATGATTATAGAAAAATTAATCATCCCCAAAGCTATATAATTATCCATGATCCTAAATAGTCTTCCCCAATCATGGAATACGGTTGTCACTGCCCTTACATTAGGGATTGAAATAAACCTTTACCCTTCAAATTAGCAATTGAACAAGAATATATGAAAAGAAACAAAAAGGAGAAATTGCTAATAGCTTAAAATGAGATAGTATCTAATTCTACACCCAACCAAAATAAGAATAAACCAAACATGACAAGAATAATAAGAAAGGCGGTTAATCTTTTAAGAAACCGTTTCTCGGTTAAATACTTCAACTATGGCAAAATGGAGCACTATAAAAGGGGTTGCAGTAACAAGAAAACTAACGCTAGAACACTCAACATTGTGACCAAATAGAAAAGTATGATATAATCTATGTGGTTTTAGAATGCTTGTATATGAACCGCTTAGTAATTGGTTGGTGATTGATTTAGAAGCAACCAAACATATCTTTAAGACTAAAGAAGTGGCTATGAACATAAAGGAATATAAACCATATGATTATTATCCAAATAAACTTTCTGAACAAACTGAAACTTCTCATAAAAGGCCTAGGATCACACCATCCTACTAAAGATTATCACACTTATCTTACAAAAGAAATATGTAATTCGATGTATTTAGATGAGTTGACTGATAACTTCACGTATTAGCAGGTTATTGACTCATCTAATTCTTGAGATTGAGAAAAGGCCATAAATAAGAAAATTGAACCAATTTAGAAAAATTAAATCTATGAATTAATTGATTTTCAAAAAAGAAGGAAAGTGATTGGCTACAAATGAGTTCTTAAAAAGAAATATGGAGTCGATGGATCTATCGACAAGCTTAAGGTGAGGTTGGTTGCAAAGAGATTCACGTAAAAGGAGGTGATATATTATGTAGAGACATATTCTCCTATTATGAAATTTGCATCAATCAGTATAATTCTGGCAATTTCAGCATACCATGATTTTGATTTAGATTAGTTAGATGTAAAAACAACTTTTCTAAATAGTGATTTAGATGAAATCATATATATAAGAGTGAGAAGAGTACATTGTTAAATGCTAAGTGGATAAAGTATATAGGTTGAAAAAATCCCTATATAGCCTTAAACAGTTATCTCATCAATGGTTTTTGACTTAATTAAACTTGGTTTTATGGCTAATGAGCTTGATCACTGTATATATGTTTGTAATAGTAAGAGGCACTTTGTCATTCTATCATTGTACGTAGATAACATATTGTTGACTGAGAATGACAATGATATGATTATTAACAACAAGTCATGATTAAACTCAAGATTCGAAATGAAGGATATGGGAGAGGGATCCTATATTTTAGTAATAAAGATTTCTCATGATAGAGAATCTAAACTCTTATGCTTAAGTCTATATATATATATATATATATATATATATATATATATATATATATATATATATATATATATATATATATACTAAAGAAATTTAAAATGAATGAGTGCAAATTTGCAACTACACAACTTACAAAATGGGTCAAATTGAGCAAGGTTGATTGCTCTAGTGAGGGAGATAACAAGGTTAATGTTTTTCATGCAAAAGTTGTGAGTTAGTTTGATGTATGCTATGTTATGTACAAAACCTGGTATTAGCTTTTTGTTAGTATTGTGAGTATATATCAAAATAATCCTAGTTGTTAGGGTTGGATAGTTGTGAAAAAGATTCTAAAATATCTTAAAGGAACAAAAGACTTGAACTTTGTTGGAAGCAAAGATGACACTAAATCAACCTCTACACAAATATTTTTATTTGAAGGTATTGTTATTTCTTAGGCTTGTAAGAAACAAAATTGTGGAGCATTTCATACACAAGAAGCTGAGCATGTTGCTTGTAGTATGGTTGCAACAAGTGTTATTTGGATAAGCCACTTTATACGTGATTTGAACATAGATATAGCCAATAACCTTGTTGTCATTTATTGCGATAACAATACAACAATTACTCTAATCAAGAGTGTAGCAGATAACTCCAAAAACAAATATATAATATTAAAATATCACTCTGTTCATAACATGGTTAAAAGAAATGATATAACTATATCTTATATGATAATTAATGATACGTTGGTTAACAACCTTTTATCACACAATGTTACAAATATGGGTTTAAGATTTGTTTGAATGTATTAACTTACATTATAATGGTGGTTGTGTAGGAAAAACATACTCAATATGAAAATCATACAACAAAGTATAGATTGCATATATACTTACAACTATAAAAGACTCAAACTGAAAAACTCTCAAAAGTGGGAGGTAAAAAAATGTCATATTTGATTGACTCAGGTGGCTAAGTGGGAGATGTAAGTTAAAACAAGTAAATGGATATCCACTTAAGACGTCTGTTAGTGTAAAATTTGGAAAGATGGCCCATTTATAAATTTCATGATATTTACAGTTATGAAAAAATTAAAATATTTTATTAAATAACCGTAAGTTAGATCTGGGATGAATCAAATCGCTAACACAAAACCTAATAAGAAATACTCACATCATAAGTAGGAGTATTCCCAAAATACAAAGTACAAAAAACCTAAAAAAGAATAGTGTCAAAGAGTCCTTGCATTGCTAGCCTACTTAAAGTAACATCTTCCCCTCCAACAACATTCGTACAGTCCGGGAAAGCAGTGGCCCAACATAGATTTGCTCCCGTCTGCCATCTGCGTCATTTACTGTTGACAAGCAGCCATATCTGTGCACTGCAGGGTTGGTGAGCGATTAACGAGAAAATGAACAAATTTCTGAAGAGTAAGCGGTAGAATTACACTTATGATAAATTTGCATGAAACTAAGAAGAACCGTTTACAGCCTGCAGGCGAATATACACGAATTGCAACGTTGGTTCTGTAGTTAAAAACGCGGTGTCTGTATCTAACTTGCGGCGTCCACTAATCGACGGCAAATGCACGATCTTCGAGCAACCTTCCCCCATCTTCTTTAATATTGGCAGATACTGTAGCAGACAGTGACCGGCGTAAACAATTTTTTGGGTGAAGCTAAGTTCAGTATGTCGGCCCTCCAAAGTTTTTTGCATCTGTTATACTTGATTTTGTTGAAATATTGAGAGAATAAGGATTAATTCTTGATCGCGGTCCGCCCTGACTTGGATCGATCGTTCTCTAATCTCAACAAAATTCTACACGGACTGCTAATGCTAGAAACACAAATATTTTTAGCTTTTCTCCCTTGTTCGATCAAAACGATAAATAATTGAAATGAAAAAGTAAAAAGCAAAAAGCATACATTTAGGTTAAATACAAACCCGTTTTCTTTCAGATTTTCAATCATTCTTCTCCTTGACCGAAAGTCTAAGTAATGTTAGGCATCTTTTTTACTTTATAGCATTAACACAGACTGATTATATATATAGAGAGAGGGAGAAAATAATAAATACTCACACTCATTCATGCTCAATATAATCAATACTCAAAAATTAAATTTAAAAAGTAAAAAATATTATTATACTTTTCATACTTTACATTAACCTATATGCATTCAATGTTTTTTAAATTTAATTTTTTGTTTTTTTATCATACCATAGAAATATTGAAGTGAATTTAAACATACGCCAAATGAACTTTATTCTCTCTAGTGTTCAAAAGTTTCTTCACATTTAAAAAGCAAGATTGATACTACACACACTCCTTTTTTTGTCACTTTTCCCAAAATATTCTTTGTCATTTTCAATAATTATGAAAATACACTTAAACAAAAAAATGAGACCTTACTTCGACCACTCATTTTCATATGTTCTTCCTTCCATCCTTTACTCTGAGGCTCATTTCAACCACCTATTACTCGATCTACCACTATTTTCAATAAAGAATGGATTGAAATCCATCAAAAAATAAAAAATAAAAAAACAAAAAAATTAAAAAATTGAAAGAAAAAAGTAGGAAGGAAACGAATAAAAAGAAGATAAAAAAAGTTGATTCAAAGGGGATTCGCCAATTTATCGATTTATGTTGTTGATTTGGTTTTGATTTTTCTATTTTTTTAGTTGTTTTGATTGATTTATACAGTAGAGGATGTCTCTTTTGTCAAGATGTCTTACTTTTATATTTTCAATTTTTAGTATCCTTTTTAATTCTTTTTTCTTCTTCTTCTTATGCTCTTGATTCTTATGATTGTTGTTTTCACATTATTGAACCACGTCTCTTTTTATTATTTATTTCATTTTTTGTATCAATTTTTGTTATTCTTTATTCTTTATTTTTCTATATTTTTTAACAAAATTCATAAAAATATGTATTGAGCTACAAACAAGACAAAAATGCTAAATAAAACCTTCATCGACCGATCAAAAAGATCGAGCCAAATGTACTTTTGTTGGGATGAAACGTTAAAGAAAACAACATTTATAATTTTGGTATTTAGTTAAAAAAAAGGATATGTGCAAACAGGAAGCCTCTTAAAAAGGAGGATGAAGAAAGGCCACATCTAATCAACATTAATGTATCACATTGATTAACCTATGCACGATTTAAATTTGAAGACCGGAATGCGCAGTTCTCAGATGAATTTCACACCATGGTGTCAGATGGTGCTTCATGGATAACAGATAAAACGAAAAAATCTCGAACGCCATTTAACGCGCGCACGCACACACACATATAGAAATGTAAATAAAAAAAATCTCGGATACCAACCCCGATCACATGTGATTACTGCCCAGCTACTGTCTTATATGTGTGTGTTTGTTAAATGACTGCATGTGAAAGCAGTGAAAGAGGAATGTGAGATTTGTATTCAAGATTTCTGAACTTACTGTTCTCCATGCATGAAGCACCATTTGAGAAGATAATATTAAACACGACAAACAGTCTCTGTTGTGATCTTCAATTTAAATTTCCCACAACCAGACTGGCAGTGATAACAGATTATATTTTTTGGCCCTTCTGCATAACTACTAGTAAAGATGGCCTAAGAATTGTCAGGTCTCCTTTAAATATGGAGCGTTCCCGAAGCACCAAACTGTACATATTTGCTTATTTCTCCTTACAAACCTTGCAGGAGTGACCCTGAATCATTTACTTATTTCAATGTTCCGATCTTGATAGACATTTAGCAGCTTATGAACGTCTCATCTATAAATGGGTAATATATATTATTTCAAGTTTGGGCTCTGAAAAGGCACCGATTAGGTGGTTTATCTTTCTTGGTAATGTATACCGATTCCATCGAAATCGTGAGTAATGGCAAAACATGCTTCGTTCAACCTCGTAAGCGAGGAAGAAAACATCGAGAGAAGAAGAGGCACCAATGCAAGGGTTGAGTTAATTATAGCGATTCTCCAAGCTTATGATAATAAATGTTTAGACCCACGATTTCAAATTAGCTTCAAAGTTTTTAAGTAAAAGAACCAATAATCTTGCCTCGAGCATACGTCTAAAAATAGAAGAGTTCAGATATTCATCAAGAAAAACTGAGGTTAGTTGCCACCCCTAGTTTAGATGTTGAATGGAATAAAGATTGATTTCTCTGAATTCACCTTCCATTCAGACATGGAAGGCTCTCCAGTCACTTCCAAAATAGTCTGAATCCAATATTTCTAGTCTTCATACGATGCCATAAGAAAAAAAATGTAGGATATGGAGATATAGTCCCGACTCTAGACAGACTATTATTATTATTATTATTATAAATTTTATTACTTTAAATTGTTGACAAAGTCTCTCCATACCCAAAATTGATGCATATCATGCTAAAGAAAGAAGTGCCCGTTTGATACTAACAATAGTACAAAATGCAAAAAGGTCATGCACCGAATAATCTTTTTGTCCACTTATATATAAACTAAATGAATTTTAAAGGAACATTAAAAAATGCCAATCAACCTCATCATAAGTGTTTATCAAAATTGCTTTCAGAATGGATGTTGAGCTTCCTTCAGCGAGTTAAAGTTTTCTCCGTCTGACATGCAAAAGCAGCATTTTCTTAAATGTTTCTGTACATTATTTTTTTTTCATTCCTGTTTATACCCATCATTAATGCTCTTGGGTTATTGGAAATTGTTCAGTACAACATATTGTATATTCAAAGGTACATAAGCTGATAATACGGTATTGTGTTTTTTCACATAATGTTGGTAGTATCAATTTTTTATTAAATAGTCAAGGAAACGATTAACAATGGTTGCCCACTCAGGCGAAGAAAATTGTTAGTCATTGATGTAAAACCTTTTATAAAACAGAAACAATCAACTTGTTATACAAGAGTGCATGATTTGTTTGTATATTTTTGTCGATGTAGGAGTCTTTGTAATTCCACCTTAATGGCTTCCAGGGTCAAGTACGTTCGCCAAATTTAACTATATATATGTATATGGTTTTGCGAAATGACTGCATGAGAAGACATTAGCTAGGCAGTGAAACATGCATGCCTTGGGATCTGTTAATCAAGATTTTTATTGTTAAAATTCTCCATGCATGAAGCATCATCTGACACGACAATATGATCAGACATGTCTAAGAACTCTGCATTCTGATCTTCAATTTAAGTGGAGCACATGCCGACTGGTATCTCGTTAGCTTTATTGGCGCTTCTCCATTATTTAAGTGCGAGCAGATCAAGTCATACGGTACACGTGTCTAAGAACTTCTTTGATGCCTCGCTTTTTCTCTTCCTTTTTTCTGTCAATGCTAACAGGAAGGAACTCCAATCTCCGATCAGTGGCCGACGACACCAACTGGACCTTGTCACGTGGTACCGTATGACTGATCTGCTAGATCACGATCTGAATAATAAAATACATAACGTGTTTGAGCTTATTTCATGCCTTGACGTGTTCCTGTCCTCATAAGCTTTACTTTGGGGTGCTGGAAAGTTTCATTGTATCCAACGAACTCCTCCGTGACAAAATGGGGAGATGGGGGTTGATAATTCTGTTAATAACAGCATCCGCCTTATGCTTGGCTTCATCCCAACTCTCTCCTGATTTCTATGAAATCCTTTGTCCCGAAGCTTTGCCCACCATCAAACGAACTGTGGAGGAGGCAATCGCCAACAATTCTCATGCTGGTCCGGCTTTGCGTCGCCTGCACTTTCACGATTGCTTCGTCAACGTAATTAGTTCGAACATACCATCATAACTTTCAGATGCTTTATTGGCTAAAATAACACGCATTAGAAAGCAGAGCCAGAGCTAGTGCTCTGTTTTGGTGGTCAATCTTCATCACCTGTTAATAATCTCAAATCTCCTTTTCTCCTGCTTGTTCATTCATCTTCATCACCATTTAAAGGATTACATTGCAGCTTTTCTTCAGAGAACTAAAACTGATTTTCTTATGGTGTGGTTTCATCTTTCACAGGGTTGCGACGCTTCGGTGCTTTTAGACGACACCCCAACTTTCGTTGGAGAGAAGACGGCGACTGAAAATCTTAACTCCTTGAGAGGATTTGAAGTCGTTGATAAGATCAAATTCGAAGTTGACAAGGCGTGCGGTGGGAGCATAGTTTCTTGTGCTGACATATTGGCCGTCTCTGCAAGGGATACAGTTGCTCAGGTAAGTGCAAAGAGCACATCTCACATAATAGAAACAAAGTTTTCAATGTTCCGTAAAGTGAAACCAGAGAAAACTCCTTTCTGTTTTTTTTTTTAGAGAAATAAATTTGGTTTTCTGAACGAAATCCAATATTGGTGCTAGAAAACTGAAAAGGAAAAGGATATTCAAAGACGAGAGTTTGTTCAACACAGTGATCAGCATCGTGCTCTATTTTTACTCATACTGAACCGCCTCTTAAATTTAGAAACGAATATTTTGTGCATTGTCCACATTTTCCCAAACTGATGGGTACACCTAGTCACTAATTGTTTTTCTGTATAAGCACCTTTTGTCAAACAGCAATGGTAAACCCACAAGTCCTTAGGATCAAAGATTTTTCCATCGATGGATAAGCTGGAAAAAAGTGGTGGCTGAACGTCGTATTGAAATGATTAGTGTCTTGTTCTTCTGGGTAACTGACTAGAAAGTTGGAATTTAGTTCTCATTCTACGTTATTCGGCAAGATCAAATTTGTGTGCTTATTCTCGATAGTGAAAAGGAACTTGGTTAACAACAGTTTTTTGCATGCCGTGTTTCTGTGAAACCCGCAGCTTGGAGGCCCCTCGTGGGAAGTCCAACTAGGGAGAAGGGACTCTCTTACTGCTAGCAAAGAAGATGCAAACGAACAAATCCCCTCAGCCTATATGAATTTGGGCAAGTTGATCGCCAACTTCGAATCACATGGTCTCGATCTTTGGGACCTTGTCACGCTCTCCGGCGCTCACACCATTGGATTTGCACGTTGCGCCAAATTCAAAGATAGGATCTACAATGAAACTTCTCTCATGTCCTACTTCACTACCATAGCCCGCGAGAACTGCCCTTCTTCCGGTGGAGGCGACAACCTGATGCCTCTTGATATTGGCACACCAATGAAGTTTGATGCCAATTATTACACTAACTTGCTTATGGGGAGAGCATTGTTGCACTCTGACCATGAGCTCTATGCCGGTGGATCTGCGGACCTCGGCGTGATGTTCCTTTCCGAAACGCCAGAATCGTTCTTTGATAGCTTTGCTAGATCAATGGTGAAGTTGGGAAACATAAGGCCTCTGACGAGAAGCGACGGTGAAGTGAGAGTTGATTGCAGGAAGAACAGTATTGCAGCTGAAGGTCATCCTGCAGCCTAAGGTGAGAGAGAGAGAGAGAGAGAGAGAGAGTCGTTTGTTTGCCTTGGCCTTTCTTGTATCTGAGTCTCTGTTGTAACCAAATCAGATAGCGGAAACGCTCTGGGATCATCACAGCCCTGCTCCTGCTTTTACCTTTGCGTATTTAAATCTACTTTTTTTATTGGTAAGTTGCATTTACGCAGGCAGGAAGTTAGAGATCAGCCCATTCAACAAGCTCGAGTTTGAGCAAGCTCATGAGAGCGACCAAAAAAAATTCTGAGGACATGCTCCAAAAGTAATTTAAGATAAAATTGAAAAGTAGCGGATTTATGCATGTTGAACCGATCATACTTCAAAGCCCCTAAAATTGTTTAAAATAAAATTTAAAACTAGCATATTTTAAAGAAAAAGAAAATTTCTTGGACCCTCCGGAAGTTTTCAGATTCGAGTGGGGCAAGCTTTAAAATTTTCATTTCTTTTTTAAAACTTCAACACAAAAATACAAAATTTCAAGACCGCGCTAGCATGTGAATCCGCCGCTGCTCCCTCTCCATTTGTTACAACCAGGGGCTTTGGTAACAACCAGAGGCTAAACCCATGGACCCTCCAGAAGTCGAACTTCCTGCTGGAATACAGAGTGGAGGCAGCTGGCTAAAACTTTGGCTATATTACACCAAAGAATTTTCTTACGAAACGTTTCGGGAGAAGAAGGTTAATAGCTGAGCTTTCTATGGGATTTTGAAAACTAGAGGTTCTTTTGGGCGATTAGAAACCTCAAGCGTGTTGCTGGGGTTCTCAGTCTTACTGCGAAGCAAGAAAGCATGGCAGAGGAAATAGTGGAGCGGTTTAGAAACCTAAAACTGTTAAGCTTTGGAGGAAGAGGGAGGGAGATCGACGTGTGCATGGAAGGGCATCTCCCTTGGGATCTCAAAAATGAAACATTTTAGTGAGCTGATTGAATTCCATATATGAGCCATTCGGGTGAAGTGAAGTTATTGAGGTGGATGTGCGTTCATATCAAAGAGACTGGATCTACGGGAAGTCATTTAGTATAACTACGGTGTCACATTAATAGATCACAAACAAAATGGGACACCATTATTGTGGTTGAAACAATTGGATATGCAGCCTGATGGAAGTGAGTGGCAAGTTGTGAGAAATTGGATTTTAAACACTTCCAAACAGATGTAGACCCTCGAAGATTTTGGAAGAAGTGAAAGAGAAATAATTTGGCTTTTGGTTTCTTAGACAGCTCCCTTATGGCAGTGATTTATCCCCCCAAAAACAAAATCTCTTGACGAGACAGAATGTAGGTATTCGCTTGAGCCTAATAAAACACTGAACAAGGTCACGATGGACCAATTTAGATTCTATAATTAGTGTCTATATCATGATCACAAAGGATATGCGTTCTATGTTGGATACACCTTTACTCTGCAAGGCCTCACCCTACTCCAAAGTCTTTCTTTACTAAGTATTTGATTTTCTTTCTTGTTTTCTTCTCAGGATTTCTTTGTTGCTCACAGGTAACTGTGTGAGGCTATAGAATTCTAGGCACACCAGACATCTTGGGTTCCCGCAATCCTTCAGCAGGAAAATTGAGAAAGTGAACAATTTCAGTGAAAGGAGGAACACGAAACAATAGCCTCACACTGTCGTTGGCAATTGTGGTGAAGTGTGATGCAAACGCTTCCCCTATGAGAAGTAGTAGCTTCAGGACAACTATTAATTCAGTCATGCTTTCCTGTTGTAACAATTATTACATGCTTAGCATTGAGGTGATGAAGCTCACCATCCATCTTTCTTTTAGTTTCGGAAGTTCACGCAATTGGCATAAAAGCGTCATGCCCAGCTTTTACTTCATGCCCACGGATACTGTAATAGGTTTGCTTGAACTTGGTGTCTTCCAAATAATGCATAAATGAAGCAAGACGCTGCAAGTATGTAGCACCTAAAAGCCCAAAAAAATTTGAGTTCCAGGTTTGATCAAGTTTCCTAATGACTATGGAAAGGGCGTCTAGATAGGATCAATTGAAGTTTGAGTTGCAGCACTAATACTTTGTTCCACGCCAACATTTAGCTTCAGTCTGGGGCTTAAGTTTGACAATTGTGTTCATTTCAAGTTGGTTCATGGGCAACGCCCCTGCTTATTCTGTATTCACTAACATAAACCAGTTTCAAGTTACTGAGGTCAGATCATGATCTGCTGATATGATAATTAACAGAGGTTGTGTATGGTCGTTGCTAGCTGTATTAATAGGTTTAGTCTGATCTGTAAGCTTAATTGTTTTTCTTACATTAATAACAAATGCAAGAATCATGAAACAGTCAATTCTCAACCTATTGGGCACAAAAACCATGATGTTGATGAGCAATTCCACGAGCACATTTCTTACATAAAAATAAGTTTTTTTAACTGGCCAAAGCTGACCTCTAGCATCAGAGCAGACACAACAAAGAATCACCATTTATAAAGCAGATGAAAAGACGAATTCCCTTGTATATCCATGCTAGCAGTATGGATTGAGAGTCCAACATCCCCGATATGTCACTGCAACATGGAGTCTCCAACCTTTATAGCATTACAGAAACAATTGCATCAAAGGGTCCTTGCAGAAATAATTGCTCTATAGCATTACATTCTCTAAGAAAATTGGCAATACCTTGATACCAATCAAATTGGTGTGAACTAGCTCTATTTTCTTTGCAGCAGCATTCTATACCAAATTTCTTGAAAATATGAAAATACTTATGATCTCTAACTTGTGATTCAGCAAATATGTTCCGACATACATAGAAAAAAAAATCAATTCAAGTCAATTGAAACCTAAGACAGTAGGAATCATGGAGCTTGTTCCAAACATCTGAAATAAACAATTTCTAAAGATTTATAAACTTTAAGAAATGTCATCAGAAGCTAAGTTATAACATTTTCGTAGACACGAGATATAACAATGAATAGTCTCAACTGAGTTTCTGTAAGGACGTCAAAATTACCTACTAACCACCGTCCCGTGAAACTCATGAATGACCATGTCTTCTGTGTTATTGCTTTACGTTAGATTTTTTTTCTTCATTGACATCCTGATTTCATATGCGTAGTTCAGATATGGTTGACATAATCATGTTTACTTTTGTCACTTGAGGATAAGCTTTCTTCTGGGTCAATTTTACAAAGAAAGCACAACTTGGATGAAAGAACTGATGAACAATGAGGTTGTCATGGTTGGCATATTGACAATTTGAATAAATTATTGATCAACTAAAGATCAACCATCATAAGCATTAAAATACGAAAAACTTGTCTTGGTTAAAGCACTGCTTTTTTTGTTTCTTTCGAAAGGCAGAAAGCAACCAGTTTTATATTCCTAACAAAAACTATTAGACGGTATTATTTGAGACCTCTCAATTCAGGAAGTTTCCTACTCCTAACTTGGTCAGTTTCATTCAACTGTTTCCACTTAAGATGAGGCTCATGTCAAACATCAAGAGGAAGTAAAAAGAGATTATGCAGAGCTGGGATAAACAAATCAAGGGATTACTTATGGTTGTAAAAGACGGATAAGCATCATCAAAGGGACCCCTGAAGGACTGAGTCTGATCTTACTCCCTGCTTCCTTTCTATTGGTGAAATTTGGTTAAATGGGGAGCCCAGCTGAGCCATCGAATTTCACAACCTTAAGACTGCAAAAGACCACTTCTTTATTGTAATGTCCACATCGCATCCATCTTCTTTCACTTGCTGGTTCAAGACACAAACGCACACGGTGCGAACACAACCCTCCCTCTCTCCCTCCTCCTCCACACCACCACCACCCCCCCCCCCCCCCCCCCCCACCCCCCACCGCGCCCCACATATATCAACAAACAACAACAACAACTAAGCCTTTTCCCACACTAGACGGGGTCGGCTACATGGATTCTTTGTTTCCACATATCCCTATCGTGTATCATGTTAGCAATTAACTCCCAATAAGCTAGATCATTCTTTATTGTTTCTTTCCAACACTTTTGTGGTCGTCCTCTACCTCTTTTAATAGTTTCCAAATTTAGTTTTTCTAACCTTCTTTTGATCTTCTTTCTATATGTCCAAACCATCTTAAACGATGTTCTCTCATTTTATACCCTATTGGTGCCACTCCTAATTTGTTTCTAATAACCTCATTATATATATGGTCTTTTCTTGTATGACCACTCATCCATCTCAACATCTTCATTTCTGTCACAGACATCTTTTGTACATGTTGATGATTAACTACCCAACACTCAGAACCATAAAACATGGCAGGCCTAATTGATGCTCAATAATATTTACCTTTTAATTTTAATGGTATCTTCTTATCTCAAAGAATACTTGATGCTCCTCTCTATTTTAACCAACCAACATTAATTCTATGTGTAACATCTCCATCAATTCTTCTATCACTTTGAAAAATTGATCCAAAGTATTTAAAACTTTCCTTTTGGGGAATGCAATGTGTGCCAATTTTAATTTTTATGTCCTCTGAAGTAGCCAAATGATCAACCTTACATTTCATATATTCTGTCTTTGTTCTACTAAGTCGGAGGCCTTTGCTTTCTAATGTTTCTCTCCATAGTTCCAATTTTCTATTAACTTTTTCCTTAGACTCCTCCACTAATACAATGTCATCTGCAAATAACATACACCAAGGTGCTTCATCTTGAATATGTTTTGTTAACTCATCCATCACCATTATAAATAAGTATGGACTTAAAGTTGATCCTTGATGTAACCCAATATTAACTTCAAAGAAGTATGTCGTTCCTTCATGAGTCCTCGCACATGTTTTTGCACCATCATACATGTCTCTTATAAGGTTAATATATGTCAATGGGATACCTCTTTTTTCCAAAGTTCTCCAAAGAACCTCCCTTCGTACCCTATCATAAGCCTTTTCTAGATCAATAAATATCATGTGAAGGTCTTTCTTTTTTGCTCTAAAATGTTCCATAAGACGTCTCAAAAGGTGAATCGCTTCAATAGTAGATCTGCCTGGCATAAATCAAAATTGGTTCTCTGTTGTACTTGATACTTATCTTAACCTATGTTCGATAATTCTTTCCCATAATTTCATAGTATGACTCATTAACTTGATACCTCGATAATTCGCACAATTTTGAATGTCTCTCTTGTTCTTATATATGGGTATAAGTGTACTTACTCTCCATTCCTCGGGCATCTTTTGGTTTTTTCATATTTCATTAAATAGTCTTGTGAGCTAAGTGATTCCTATTTCTCCTAGTATTTTCCAAACTTCTTGTGGTTTATATACTTTTCTGACTTGGCTAAATCTCCTAAACTAATACTAACATCTTTATTTTCATTAAAAAGATTATAAAAATAGTTTTTCCATCTATTTCTTATATCATCATTTGCCACTATAATTTTTTCATCCTAGTCTTTTATGCATCTAACATAATTAAGATCTTTAGTTTTCTTATCTCTAACCCTAGCTATCCTAAAAATATCTCTTTCACCCTCTTTTGAGTTGAGTTTTTTTATATAAGTCCTCTCAAATCTTAGCTTTTGCTTCACTAACGGCCTTTTTTGCTTCCTTCTTTGCTTTCTTATAAGCTTCTAAAGTTTCACTAGTTTTCTTAGCATAAACGGTGAAAACCCCCGTTGGAGCACAACTCATTCTTATACGAAATAGAAAGTCTAAACCCAAAATCACATGTACTTTCTCAATATTTCATACGATCAAACCAATCTCCAGGTTTAGATCATGCACAAATCTGGTTCACTAGAACCAAGAAATAATAAGGTAAAACTTTGCTCTAGTATGTTATGGTTTGCAAAATTATCAATTCAATATTTGTTTTTTACACTTTAATGATTTGTGGCTTATATTATTATGTTACCTATACACAAGAGGTAAAGTCATTTGATTATGCATGAGGTTCGGCATACGTCATTTAGTGCAAAACAACAAAACCATAAAACTTGGGTGTCAAATGCTTACTAAGATCGTCAAATGCTTAGGCGGAGAATGTAACCCGAGGACACTCCACAATGATCTTTTCCTATGACATTTAACCAACCTTTGCATGGGAACACCCTCATAACTCTAGTATTTAAACTTGGGCCCTACTGTACATAAGACACACCTTTTGCTTTCGTACTTAAGAAGTATCCACATCCTTAATTATTAAGTATGTCATGGGTCGCATACCTTTATGTTATCAATAAAACTTACTTTACTTTTTTTAAGTTTCTTTGCTTATAACCTTCCTTAATCATCAAACTTATATAAGCTTCCACTGAACTTATATCACCTTGGTGAAGGCTTGGGATCCACTAAGTGTCAGTCATGAGTACTGAGTGGATGGGTGATTCCAACACTCAAGGGGTGAACCTACTCCATGTCATATGTATACAAGGGTGCCTTGGTCTCAACTTTTACCCATATGTTATATATATATACATATATATACATACATATATATGTATGTATATATATGTATATATATATATATGCATGTATATATATATATATATATATATATATATATATATATATATATATATATATATATATATATATATATATATATATATATATATATATATGCATGTATATATATATATATGCATGTATATATATATATGTATGTATATATATGTATGTATGTATATATATACACAAATAGGCTAACATGCTTGTCACTTTATACTTTTTTCATTCTTAAAGTTTTCAACTGTTTCTTTTAGGATGGATAGTTAAAATTTAAAAGCAAAAATTCACATATAAATCAAATACAACTTCAATAAATGGGGTGGACAGGATCGAGTTTTCGTATGGTTCTACGGTTCTACCTGTTATGAACCAAAGGTCAGCAGCTGGTTCTAAGTTGTACAATAACAAATCGAAAAGGACAATGGTCTTAATCTGTTGCGTCAAACAATGGGCGGTTATCGCTCTTGTTATTCTTAAAATTTGTCCACAAACATCTCCAAGAGTGCTGCAGGCTCCTACACCGGGGCACTCGATGCTCCCACAAAGTGCTACAATCTCCTGCCTTTAGAAACTTGTTTTTAGCGAAATCCGGTGGCCGCTCAGAGGGCTCCAGGGTTTCACAACCAAAACCAGGGGCATCATCCAACTTGGAGCCCCAAACCTCTATAAATCCTCCCCCAAACAACCCATTTATCTTCACAACACAAACAGAGCATACCAAGAACCACACAAACTCCACTACTTCAGCGCTTCGCTTCCTTTTGAAGAATGGACTCAGTGTGTGATTGGATTAAAGAGAACAAGCTCACCAGCATTGGTAAGCAAAACAACTTCCTATACTCTTCCGTCTTCCTTCTTTTCGTTTCTATCATTTCGTTTCTGTTATTTCGGGGGAGTGAGAACTAATCACAAGGATTGACTATCATACTTCCCTTTGTTGGGCAAGAAAGATGGCCAAAATCTCTTTCTTTTAAAATGATAGGCACGTTCTAGTTTCTCTGAATTGGCTTACTAACAAGTTGCTTATCTTCCTCTAAAATGACAGGCACATTGTGGGGAGCGGCTATAGGTGGATCCCTTCTGCATAGCGGGATGAAATCATCCCTTAAACCCAGCCTTCGCCTGATCCACGCAAGGTATGCAAAAATTTCCTTTCCTGCTTTCTTTGATTTTACAGCCGCTCATCTGCATACAAGTAAAGTTTCGTCTTTCAGAAAAAGAAACAAAAAGTTCTCTGGCTTCTTTTGTGAATTAAAAAGTTGCTGGTATTTTCCTTGGCAGAATGCACGCCCAAGCTATCACATTAGCCGCACTTTCCACCGCGGCGGCGATTCATTACTATGAGAAGAAGCAGGAAGAGAGGGAGCCAGCGAAAATTTTCTCTACTGTGTAGGCTTCCTTGCGGCATTCAATGAATAAGAATGCCGAGGGTGTATATGCTTGTTGTTAGACATTATGAGGATTTATGGTACCTAGCTTGCGTTCTTGTATGAAGAGTAACTAATGGAACTTCTCTAATTGTATGTGTGGGTGTGTGATTGTAAAAATTATATGCGGAGTGATAAGTAATTAAGGGCCAAGATCGTCTGGCCACCAATCGTTTCAATTTGTTATCTTGTGGGCATGCAATGATCACTTGAGTCTTCACCTTTACTCCAATCGTTGAAACGGTGAAATGTGAGACTTGACTTGGGTTCATTTAGAAGCTGACTACTTTTGACAACCAACATGACCAAATTGCTGATTCAAGACGATTCAAATTCAAATGCTGAAGTGGGTAGGGGTTTTCAGATCTTGAGTTACAAATGGGAAGAGAAGAAAAGGCGAATAGCGCCCTTGCACAAGTACTCACTGTTGAAAATAGAAAGGGCTAAATCTCAAAATCTCAAATTTTATTTTTAATTTCTTCCATCTGATCAGTAAAGCCCCAGCCTCCCCGCCGTTCACAATTCCGGCGTAATAGCAGAACGGCTGAGGAAACAAAGAAACTAAACTCTCATCCATTGCTATCAGGGATGATTAAGAATGCTGGAAGTCACTCTTTAGAATTTTGTTTCGTTTATCACTGGTTCTTTTCTCAGAGTACTTTGATGGGTGAATTATTGCGAGTGGGATCATGGGTAGATATATCTGTGACGTTGTCCACAGTTAGTGACAATGACACCAATGCTCATGAATAAAACCCTGCGGTGATTGAAAACAAAAAGAAAGAACTTTGGGTCCACTCGCTCACCAAACATATTTTTTTAATTATTCCTAGTCTCTTTATCCTTTTCTCTTTATCCTTTATCTAGAGGGGATTCCTTCTCTTTTCTCTTTTATTTTAAGAAGGCAAGTGTAAACATTCAAAATTTGTCTATTGGAACACAAATCGTGGTCGTTAAAGTGAATTTTGTATGGGATAATACTGTAAAGTCACAAATTCCTTAAAATTATGGAATGAGTTTGGGCAGCCATATAGCTCTGTATCAAATGCAACAGCAAAGTCATACCGACGTCACAATGACAGATATGGGAGAAGATTTAAGCTAAAAGTGCATATTGGAAAGAGCATTTTATTCCATACTATTTGCTTCTTATAAAGGCGTTACCTAGGCCCACGAACGCATAATAAGAGTTGGAACTAGTACAAACACTTACAATATTACAATACTATAAGGAACAAACATGGAATTGGAGGATAAATAAAAAGCATATGAACAAATTCTACAGACTAAAAGTAAAAGAAAAATGTGCAGCTATAGGTTCAAAGGTCATTATGAGGATATCACGTACGATGTTCAACCGATGTACGCAGATAACCTCCTTAATATGTCTCAAGATATCCAACTAGTACAACTTGAAAAATTTCTTGGAGTATAAAAAGTGGTTGAGCCGCAAACTTTTAGAAGATTTCTTACACTAAGAACTCAGCAGCTGAGTCTGCAAAATCTATTTCACTGGTTTGGTTTCACGAGCTCCTTTTGTTTTAGGGGAAATATCGCAGAAAGCAAAGACATCTCCCGCAAGTGCAATGCAAATACATAACATGCTTTTGGAGCTATTAAAATGATCAAGTAAAAGTTCCCAAGTGTTCGACCTTATTTACTTGAAGTGATTGGCCAAGTTACGCCATCTTGCATTGCCAAGCCACGGTAGCCAATGCTCTCACTCTCGCTGGGCAAAAGTAGCGACATCGGAATGGGCTGTTCGGTAGAGCCCTTATGCTGCATGTCAAACGTATACAAGGGTGTCTTGGGTTATTTTACATGTGTACAGACTTTATGTACTTGTTCATTCTTGAAATTTTCAACCATCTATTCCTTAAATTTAAAAAACAAAAAATAACATGTGAATCAAATATAGCTTAACACATACATGTACTTTTAAACTCAATCATTCATGTCTCAAAGTTCATGGTTGAGATTGTAAAGATATAAAAATTATATAACACAATAAGCTTATTACATTTAAATGTGTAGAGAAAAAAAAGACTGAAATATTAGATCATATCTTTTTTTTTTTGTTACAAAAGAAAGTCGAAGCCTAACACACTCTCCCATGCAAGCACCATTCAGGAGTCCAACTCCCCACCAGCAGCGATGGTGCTAGAGTGTCTTATCATTGACCTAATCCTCTTATTGCGATTGGATATCACTTCGTCGATGAAGACTCATAACCACTTTTTTCTTTAAATATAAAGATATTAAGATTATTTTTTATATTTTTTTAAAACACTTTTATAATCCTTAGAAAAAGCAGTGGGTGAACTATGTAGCGTCACCGGTGAGCAGGATAAAGTTTTCGTATGAATCTACCTGTACAATAACAAATCGAAAAGGACTACGGTAGTGATCTTTTCCGTCAGCCAATGGGCGGTTATCGCTGTTGGTAATCTTTTTATTTGTCCACAATGCATTTGCGAAAGTGGTGCACGCTCCAATACCGGGGGGGCACTCGCTGCTCCCATAAAGTGTTACAATCTCCAGCCTCTTATGCTTTAGAAACTTGTTTTAGCGAAATCCGGCGGCCACTCCGAAAAACAGTCGAAGAGGGCTCCAGGGTTTCACAACCAAAACCAGGGGCATCATCCAATTCGGAGCCCCAAACCTCTATAAATATCCTCCCCCAAACAACCCATTTATCTTCACAACACAAACAGAGCATACCAAGAACCACACAAACTCCACTACTTCAGCGCTTCGCTTCCTTTTGAAGAATGGACTCAGTGTGTGATTGGATTAAAGAGAACAAGCTCACCAGCATTGGTAAGCAAAACAACTTCCTATACTCTTCCGTCTTCCTTCTTTTCGTTTCTATCATTTCGTTTCTGTTATTTCGGGGGAGTGAGAACTAATCACAAGGATTGACTATCATACTTCCCTTTGTTGGGCAAGAAAGATGGCCAAAATCTCTTTCTTTTAAAATGATAGGCACGTTCTAGTTTCTCTGAATTGGCTTATTAACAAGTTGTTTATCTTCCTCTAAAATGACAGGCACATTGTGGGGAGTGGCTATAGGTGGATCCCTTCTACACAGCGGGATGAAATCATCCCTTAAACCCAGCCTTCGCCTGATCCACGCTAGGTATGTAAAAAATTCCTTTGCTGCTCTTACTTTGATTTTACAGCCTCTCATCTACATACAAATTAAGTTTCGTCTATTTTCATATCATAGTTTCGTCTTTCAGAAAAGAAACAAAAAGTTCTCTGGCTTCGTTTGTCAATTAAAAAGTTGCTGGTATTTTCCTTGGCAGAATGCACGCCCAAGCTATCACATTAGCCGCACTTTCCACCGCGGCGGCGATTCATTACTATGAGAAGAAGCAGGAAGAGAGGGAGCCAGCGAAAATTTTCTCTACTGTGTAGGCTTCCTTGCTGCATTCGATGAATAAGAATGCCGAGGGTGTATATGCTTGTTGTAAGACATTATAAGGATTTATGGTACCTAGCTTGCGTTCTTGTATGAAGAATAACTAATGGAACTTCTCTAATTGTATGTGTGGGTGTGTGATTGTAAAAATTATATGCGGAGTGATAAGTAATTAAGGGCCAAGATCGTCTGGCCACCAATCGTTTCAATTTGTTATCTTGTGGGCATGCAATGATCACTTTGAGTCTTCACCTTAACTCCAATCGTTGAAACCGTGAAATGTGAGACTTGTTGGCGAGTGACTTGGCTTCATTTTAATATCACAATCTGATGGGAAAAGTGGCCGAATACAACGCATAGAAGCACAGGAAAACTTTTGCCAAAGCCGAATATGTGCAAAAATCAAGATCAGCAAACACCAAAGTATCCCAAAGATGTATGAAGAAAATGAGGAATAACAAGTACAATTTATGTGAAAAACCCGTCGTTGCTATTGGATCTAGGCTGAAAAGCTTTCACTATCTATAAAATAGATGAGTATTCAAACAATAAGGCGCTTATGCATAATCTGAGTATTAAAGAAAAAATTTGCATGTCACCCACAAATTAAAAGGAAACTGAGTAAGGCATGTTTAAGGTAGTTTGAACATTTAAGAGATGTTTAAATGGAACTTTAAGAAGATTTGATAAATTGAATTATTGTCATTGTAAGACGGAGCAAGGGCTCAAAAGTGTTGAAGGGAAACTATTATATATGACTTTCGGTACTAAATACAATGATTCAGAGAATTAGTTGAACTAAATTGAAAAATGAAAGAACCATAAAAGATTGAAACAAGTTGTAAACTGCGCAAAAGAAAAGTAAAAGATCACAAATAAGCTAGCTTATCTGTTACAACTGACTACTTTTGGCACCCAACATGCCCAAATTGCTGATTCAAGATGATTCGATTTGATTCTAACGCTGAAGTGCGCAAGGATTTTCAGATCTTGAGTTACAAATGAAAAGAGAAGAACGTCCTTGCACAAGTGTTCACTGTTCAAAATAGAAAGGGCTAAATCTCAAAATCTCAAAATTTATTTTAAATTTTAATTTCTTCCATCTGATCAGTAAAGCCCCAGCCTTCCCACCGTTCACAATTCCGGCGTAATAGCAGAACGGCTGAGGAAACAAGGAAACTAAACTCTCATCCATTGCTATCAGGGAGGATTAGGAATGCTGGAAGTCACTCTTTAGAATTTTGTTTCGTTTATCACTGATTCTTTTCTCAGAGTACTTTGATGGGTGAATTATTGCGAGTGGGATCATGGGTAGATATATCTGTGAAGTTGTCCACAGTTAGTGACAATGACATCAATGCTCATGAATAAAACCCTGCGCTGATTGAAAACAAAAAGAAAGAATTTTCGGTCCACTCGCCCACCAACATATTTTTTTTATTATTCTTAGTCTGTTTTTCCTTTATCTATGAGGGGATTCCTTTTTTCTTTTATTTTTGAAAAGGCAATCATGGTTAGGCAGATCCATGACACTATTTTACTACACGATAGTTATGTGGGGACTCTATAATCAAACGGAACTGATCGGGTGGATGATCCTTCCAGGATTTATCGATCTCAACCCAACACAGCTAGTTTGGAGAAATACACGGCTGTATAATTGTAGTTGTATTTAGCTTTAGAGATTTCTAAAAAGCAAAGGAAAGAAAAAGGTACAACTTACTGCCGCAGGCATCCTGATCAAATCACCTCTTTAGGTTTCTACTCAGCTGCCCAGGTTAATAATTTGGAGAAAAATATAGGCCAGTCTGATGTTGCCCTTGATGTATAAAGTCTGATGTTCTGGGAGATAAAAAACAGATAAATAAGGCTATTTTTCTTAAAAGTGCAATTCTTCAAAACTTGCTGCAAGTTGTACATTTTTTTAGACGTACCTATCTCTACTGTAAATAAACATTTCATGCATACACACAAATACAAACATATATATATATATATATATATATATATATATATATATATATATATATATATATATATATATATATATATATATATAATAGGATACTCCGGGTTATCGTGTGATATACATTGTTCGATCATCCATTAAGAACAATTAAACAGTGATACACTCATTGAGTACCCTTGATTCATAATATATAATGTGTATATTATTATACTTCTTATGTATATTCATTCATTTCACCTAATACTCAGTTATTTTAGTACGGTGGAGAGAGGAGTAATTCATCCTTTCTCTCCCTTCTCTCCTCCCTCTAAGGAGTTGGGGTGCATGAGGGTAGTGAAGAGAGGAACTCTTTTGATCCTGAGAGGGTGAAAACTCTATTGCTTTATTTCTCTCTTTTTCTTGGGTGCTTTCTTGGGTGAAGGCAGGAGTCCATGCTGAGTTGAGTATGTTTGTATTTGTAAGAGGTTCTTTTGTATTTGCTAAGGTTTTTGAACAAAGTGTTGGTGTGCTGAGAATGAAGGTATAGTAACAAGGGTTGGACCTGAATCCAACTGAGACCCGGATCCACTCAAAGAGGGAAAGGCAAACTGCCACCTATAAGAGATTTCGTCCTATAATACTTACTATTCATGAGTCGAAAGACTCACAAATGAATCTCATATGACTTTGCAGAAATGAGGGGATTTGATTGAGTGGCCAATCATGAAGAATCGGTAGGAAAAATGTATGTTTTCATGTGTTTTTCATTTTTTTGGTTCCTTCAATTTTTCGACAAAAAAAGTGATTTTTTTACCGATTCGAATTTGCGTTGGAGGGTTTTGGTTTACACCACTAGCTAGATTGATTTTGGGTAGTTTGGCAATCAGATAGTGTCGAAAAATACATCAAACCACTAGATTTCTTCTTCAACCAAATTGTTTTTCTCTTATTTTCTTGAAAAATTCCTGCTATGTCGCCGTCAATGGTGGTTGATGTTAGGCTAAGCGGGAAGATGGGAGGTAGGGGGTCAGTTGGGGACTACTGCCGGTCTTGGTCGTCACTGAAAAATAGCAAAAAAGATGTCAGAAAACCAAGCGAAACTATCCTTCTGGACGTGTTCCGGTTCTCATGTCGTATGCACTATGAAATATTGTGTTTCCATGTGTAGTGACGTACTAATAGTTTTGTGTTAAGAACAAGTTAGAATCAGGTTCTAGGTTGTATCTGTGTCATAAAGAGGTTCGGGTTGGCCTTGAAATAGGTTTTGGGTTAGAACCAGAACCTGTTTCCGTAGTTCATGTTTGTCTTTGATTGAGACTTGCGTGAGAAGCAGTCACGTGGTATCCATTCGGATGGGATCATAGTCGCGCAGGTGTAACATAACGAGAGGTGTTTCAACTCCAGGTGGCGGGTTTCGGACTCCGTTTGTAAACCAAAAGCCCTAGTCTTTTAATTATCTGATGTCCCACCCAAAAGAATCTATGAGGGTGCGCTGTGGGGTTTTACACCAGCAGCCAGGGGAACCTTTCAACACCCCAAATCCTTGTACGTTCACCCGACAATCTCCATAACCAAGGTTCATTGGAGTTCCACTCTTCTCCCAGTTGATTTGATTCTTTGCAGAACAGAGATGGACTCGGCGAGTGACTGGATCACAAATAGCATGAGCTAAACAATGTCCAATTCTTATACTCTGCTAGTCTCTTCACGCTTCAACGTTTTTGTTTCTGTTTTTTCGTGAGAATGCGATAGAACTACTGACTGTGAAAAGCTTTCTTCCTGTTGACACCAAAAACAATGCTCATTCCAATGTTAATTCAGTAACTATTGTGTTACTCATCTTCCCTAATATATTGATAGTCACATTGTGGGAAAGGCAGTCAGTGGATCCCTTCCGCATAGTGGAAAGGGAACATGGTGATCGTAAGCCTTTGGCTTGTCCATTTTGTTCTTGCACTGGACCATATTGTGTTTTCTATAGCTTCGTTTATAAGTTGGTAACTGGCTGACCTACCAGTGGCCCTTAATCGACGTTATGTGAGGGTGGGACAAGGCAAAGTCCCCTTATTGATTGTTGGCCAAGTTATAATATCGGTGTTATGAAGTCCTTGTGTTTTTGGTTTGTGACTTGCTCATATCAACATGAAGCAACCTATTCTCATCGACGAACTCCTTAGCCGACTCTTCACTTGCCAAGGGAACCTGGTGGCCCGTTGCTTACTTCGAAACCACCCTCTAATTGACTTTGGGAGTGTATTCCAACCCTTGATGTACGTTGATGATCGTCACCCTTTTCGTTACATGTCATGTGTGGGAGTAAAGGCTTCATTGGCCTCATTACACCATTTCTCAATGTCACCTAGGATACATAGCAGACCATTGTTATCTCGTCCATTCATCTTATCGTTTCTAGATATAGCTAGCATAATTTAGGTTAGTTCTTAGTCGTCACTAACTTCAATTGTGATGTAGATCAAGGATCTGCAACTTGATCCTCAAGATTTTAGCCGAATTCTTCATTTGGAGTCTTCAGCATCTTCGGTCTGCCTTTGTGTGGGGTGTAAAAGTAACAATAATTGATAATCCCAGCTGCTCCAATAAATGGAATATCCTGATCCGTCTTTAACAGAGGAAACTACATGCAGAATATAATTGTGTCTAACTTTAACTGTTCAAGAAAAAAATTACTTAAGAAGCCATCAATCAACAAAATGGAAACACACCTGCATGAAAGATCAGTGTATCATAACAAGGGAATGGCTAATACACTTCAAGCACTTTATCATAAATTGATGAATCAGAAAGGTATGGAGTCCTCTGTTTGTCCTGTATTTGAGTCACAAACACAGGAACAGTCCGGGCTGGCCACTCCTGCTAACTTGGTCGACCTAGAGATGACTTGGTTAATCGTCACCACACCTTTTCTTTTACCGATTTCCAATATAATTAGGATTAGGCTGATGCCTCACGTTGCGTTAAGGTATACCTGCCATTGATGCAGTTCTACTGTTTGAGCCATTTAGTGGAAACCGAGAATGTATCATCTGAGGGATATGATGTAGCAGCAATGGAAGCTTCTTGTTTATGTGTCCCGCAATTAAATCCCATCATCAATCTGCAAGCAACACAAGCAGAAACCAAATGAAGATGAAGCATGCTCTAATCTTTATCTGGAATTGCAGATTTTTGCTGGATTTGATTGTAAAGGCAGATCATGCCCGACTATCTGGCAGCTACGAACCCCACAAACAGAGAAATTGAAAGCCCAGAAGAAGCAAGCATGTACCTTCGACCTATTAAAGTGATAGTGGCGCTTAATGGCTTTTCCGGTAGACTACTTTGTGGTGTTAAACAAGGGTGTTGTACAGCAGCTGTTTAATATACTCTTATGTTTACCGCCATATGTTTTTATTTTGGCAAGGAATTAAAAACATGATTCTAGAAACATATTGAACACGGGGAGCAAAGGAAAAGGAGAAATGTAATGAACTTGGGATTTCCAAAGAGGGGATCGAGTAAATCTGTATTGGTCCAAGCATTGAACTAGGGGATCCATGGCTACTTCTTCCTCAGAGCCATCATTTTTTCGAGCGAAGAGATTGTGTAATTTGTTGAAGCAAGGGTGAAACGGAAGCTGCCACATTTCATGTATTCTTTGTGAGAAAACAAAATAACTTAAATCTTAATGTCTGGACGGCAGATTTTCTTACCCACCATATGGTATCTAACAAATTAAAGCAATTGTTTCATGAAATTAATGAATCGCTTCTTAGCATTCCTACAGAACGTCCTTTCGTTGAGTTTAAAGCGTAGTCTTCATATACGTAAACAAGGGGAAACTTCAATGAATCTCGGTTGGCATCAGTTGCAATAGTTTACAAAATCCTCACTATCTTGGCACACATAAAGCTAGACATAAAGAATTCACATAATAATGTGGGAACGGATTAAATAATTCTTTTTCAGAAAAAGAAATTGTTCAAGACAAAAACAATTTTTTTTGCTATGGTAGAAGTTATTTAGGTCATGTGATGACTTTTTACTTGATCTTCATTATAGGAAGAGTTGCTGGTTACTCTGTTCGAAACCCATTTTTAGATGCCCCTCTTTAACTCGCTTTACATGTGAAGTCCTGGTCACAGGTCAGATACCGGTAAACCGAAACCCCTTAACGGCGTACTTGACACAAGATTCTACCGGAGCTAGACCTTGATTTTTGATACTTGCAGTTTTAACTCTCATTGTACATCAAATGTGAAACCCATAGCTGGTGGCTTAATTTTTGTCAAGATTTCAGATCCAAGGAGTAAATGGTCTACAAGAACTCAACTTGGGGGCTTCGTATAAAAACTCAAGAACCTCATTCCTGCCTGATAACTCAAGTATTAGTATTACTCGTTGAATCAAGCACGAAATGATTGTTGCTCGAAACCATTGCTACAAGCCCATCTGAGTCTAAGCCTACGATTCTAGTACCAGGGGCTTGATTCCACGAATCAAACATACCCTATAGATGTGTATGATACAGTGTTCTAGGAGAATTTGACCTTTACTTTTGGTATTTGTAATTCTAAGTTCTATTATACATCAACATGAAAGCCCTTATTAGCGTGAAATTGTAGTTCTGTACGTCCAATTTTAGTGAAAAACTTCTGTACCACGGGGAGGTGGGACATAGGAATTGCTCCCAAAGGTTTCACATAAAAACCCAAGTACCTTTCCTTTCTCCCATATTGGTATCCCACCGCGCATTATAATCCAAACATCAATACCACTCTCAAATCAAACAAAGAACCATAACTACAAGGCAATGTGAGTTTAGGCCAATAGTTCTAGTAATATGGGCTTGTCACCATGAATCAAACACAACTAAGGATCCCCACCAATCCTGTTGAAGCTGTGGGTCTACCGGAAAAATGGGAATTGCCCACGGTTTTGCCAAGCACGGGTCATCCATGAAGTCGTTGCACCAAGGGAAATAACTTGCTTGTTTGTTCCATTGCCCACGCTCCTTAAACCTACGGTTTGTTCTTCATGTCAAGCACAAGAAAGACTGTGGGGAATAAGCTGAATTTTACTAGTGACTTGGGTCTGGAAAGAAATTACAGGCATTACAGTAGCTTCGAGTTAATGTGACACCCTTAATGTGGCTTGGAAGCTGCTTTTCATGGTTCCAATTATTGGCCATCGGGGAAACCAGAACCGTGGATGCATCGGAAGGAATAGTACATGAATTTCTTCATCTACCAAATGCATTATCCAGGCTTTGGAGTTTAACTTACTGTGAAATTGTGCAACAACATTCACCTCTCTCATGTGCAGTTTTGGGACGAGGAAAGTGTGCAGCTTCGCACTTGAACAAACTTATTTAAAATCAATGGGGCCAAAAGATTCAAAAAAGAAAAAAAATAAAGCAACGATACAAGCAAAGTTTTTAAGTATTCGTCCGAGTTGAACCAACTTTGAGAAAAAGTACAGATATAAGATTTAACCTTTATATAATCTATTTTTCATTTTTATGTCACCAAAGAGGTGTAAGATGAATAACATATCTTGATGTCAATTATGCAAAAGTTTAATAAGCTTTCTGAAAATATGGTTGATTGATTCAATTCTTGTTTAGAAGACCAAATTCATTTGGATTCTTTCGACAATATCATGTCCTTAGTTGTTTATTAAGTTAAAAAATAGATTGCATTAAGATTACAGGGTAAGCAAACAAAGATACTGGTTTAACGTACGTGGAAGCAAGTCTTATAAAATTACATATTTTAATCGACATACTAATGTGAAAGGATTATAAATTGGTAGTAGATGCATCGGTGTTTTGTCTGCTTGCATGAGGTAGGCAGGTGACAACAACACCATGCAATAAAAAGACAATCGAGGTGGGACTGGCTCGTATAACTGGATAACCGTCAAAAACAAGAGCATGACCGTCGGTAAAGTATGTAGAAATTTATCCGGACAGTTGTTTTTATATTTTCAAGAGTGATAACCGTCAAAAAATAAGAGTCGGTAAAATATGTAGACATTTATCCTTGACAGTTGTTTTTATATTTTCAAAAGAGTGATAATCGTCAAAAAAATAAGAGTATGACCGTCGGTAAAATATGTAGACATTTATTCCGACACTTGTTTTTATATTTTCAAGAGTCTAATCCTTAAAATGATTTTGTGATATGTTTAGGGATTTGAACCGTCGAAATTATTTCGTTATTGGTCGCGAAAATCTAATTTTGTACTAGTGCCACATTCAAGTGTATGAATTCCAAGCCACAAATTTAGATTTCGAGGCTCGTGAAAACTTTTGCTCTTCTTTGTTCTTCTTCGAGTGGTTTGGTTTACAAATTATTCTTATGATTCAGATCGAAGACTATATTGCTGTGGTGAAATTAATTTTTTTGTTTTGTTTCTAGTGTTATCGTGGCATTATATTCTTTTTTATTATAGTGCTTTCGCATTGAGTCGGGGCCGCTCCTTCGTTACCTTGTCATTCTTACAATTCCCAAACACAATACGTTACATATGGCTTTTCCTTCTGCCAGCATGCTTGCACCCCAGCTGAGGTTAGACAAGTGGTTTGGACATTTCTAATTTTAGTTTCTATAATTTAATTTCTCTTCTAGACTATCCTATAGTTTTTACCGTTATCATATTTGAAATTATCTTGTAACACCTTCTCCTATTCCAATATGCGTATATATAGAAAAATACTAATTATTTTATATTAAATTTAATACTAATAACTTATGTATTAATTTAGTCTTTAATAATAATTTATCATAATATTATTTACACTTAAATGCTCATTAATATTAAATTCAAGTGATAATAAATATTTAATTTTTGTTTTTATTATATATTAAATTTAATAGTTTTAAATTTGTATTGAATATTTATTTAATATTTAATATTAACTTAGTATTAATTATTTACAATATTAAACTTAATACTAATGAATACTAAATATTAAATCTATGATTGCTATTTATTATATGTTAAATATAATAGTATTAAATTTAAATTAATTAACTAATATTCATTAAGTATTAAGTAGTTTATAAGCACTTGGTACCGCGTGCCACATCAGACTACACGTTAATGTCATTTGCCATTTGTCTCAAATTTGATAATGGTGAAAGATACATAAAATGTCTAAATCAAAAGGTACTTTTGTAAAGTTTTCTTTCCCCATGGATACATACTTCTATATATATATATATATATGTGTGTGTGTGTGTGTGCGTGTGTGCACGTAAGTATGTGTCGCTCGATTAGGTTTGCGAGCAACAGGAGCAAAATACTGAAGAGCATGAGTCAAGCTCCACTCAAGCTCAATAAACCTGAGTATGGTTTTGTTCTCTTGAGTAAACTTAGCTCACCTGCACCCAGAAAACATGCCCAAATCAGAAGCACAGCCAACTACTGGGTTCGAAACTAGTAGCTGTGTCAAATCTGTGTACGAAATCAAGAGAGTTTTAATTTAAGTCTAGTAGAGAAGCAGCAAACGTTCCCTGATTTGGAACAATAATGATAAGAACTTCAATAAATTTCAAAGTTCGTTGTCTTTAAAATGTGAACACAAAAGAAGAAAGTGCCAAATTCTCAAGATAGAAGTTTTACGCGTCTTCGTGCAACTGGGCATTCCACTCGTCTTACTGTTGCAACTGTAGAACAAAAAATAGGATTCTCAGATCAGAGGTGCAGCTTACAGGTTGCGCGCTAGCTATCAAGGAGCAATATCTCCTCAAGTGTGTAAGACTTCCTCAGAAAAAATAAGGCACGATTTTCAAAAAGAAAGAAAGAATGAATGGATAAATGTACGCATGCATGTTTAGCGCGAGAAACAGTAAGATTATACATATATATGTTATACAGACACACAACCACAAGTTTTTCAACTGAGTGCCATGCATCTTATACTCGGTCATACACAACCACAAATTTTCCTCGTGAGATCCAATGCATTTACACTATTCATACACATAGGGATACATATTATCATAAAATAATTGATCATGTACATGAAAAAGAAATCATTGTTACAAAAATAAAATGCTTTATTTAAATGTACTAGCGTGACTATTGTAACGGCCTTTTAATTTCTACATTTGAATATGTGAATGAGATCCAATCTGTAAATATGTAAGCACTCCACCTTATATAGATAGATGATAGGTTTAAGCACCTAGTCCGATGCTTAGATATTTTCTTTTGTTACTATTACATGTACATATCTATCTAAACTTCTTTACTAGATTAAGTTTCTTTTTACACTTTGAAGTTAGTTGTGATTTTGATAACTCTTAATTGTATTATGTAGATGGGATTTCATCTAACTATCTAGAAGCATAGTCGCCATATCATGAATAAAACACACACATTACATACATATATGTGTGTTTGTGTGTGTCTGATGGATGTGTATGTACATGTGTATATGCGGTAATACTATCCCAGCACATGCTCCCTTATTTGAACCTTTGGATGAAATTCACCGTAGATGAAGAATTAAAAACTGTAGTATCATGTCGCTTTTAAAATGTTGCATCATAAATGACATCTACAGAAAAACAAACTTTGTTCTAAATAAAAAGCTTGCCCTTACTGCAAATCATTGGTAATGTTGTTGTTTTAAGGTATGCGTATAGTGCTAGCTTCTTATGTAGAAAAAGTTTCTTATCCTGTACGTATCATTCATCATGCAAGCTTTACAAATGTGATGATAATAATACAAGTTTAATCGACGCCTATGATGAACTTCGTACAACGATTCAAATAAGAGAGTAGGTCTTGTGATAGTACCGCACTGGACACTCTCACTCACAAAAACACGGACACAAACACACACACATATACAGTGTGTGTGTATATAAGTATCTATGTGTACATACATATATTTACATGCATGTATAAAAAAAGATTTTTATGGATGCCCAGAGAGGTTGCCTTGTATTTCTACAAAGAACACAAGACTGAGAAATCACCACAGTAGGTTTTACGGGTATATGTGTATGTGAGTCTGTGTGTAATATTATTTAGAGAGAAATGTGTGTATCGTGTATATATCGTGTCATTTTTGTCTCCATGATGACATGGATCATAGCAAAAAGTTGACAGATATAGCAAATATTCCAAAGGGTTGTTCCACTATTGAGTTTAATTTCTTGGATTGTAACCAGGTAGGATGAGTGTAACTTTATGTCGAATTCTCCGCCAGTCATCGCTCATTGAATCCCATGGACCAATCTGACCGTTGCTTCAAATGTAGTTATAAGTCAGAGGACTTGGTTCTTTTTCTGGTAGATGCCCCGGCCAGCCTGATCTATGTAATAGCCCAGAGCCCACAGTAACAAGAAGATGGGTGGGCACTAATAGGGGCGGAAGCAAAATGAATTAGACAAACCTGCTGCCAGTACTGCGTATGGTGCACTCATGATCTTCAGGGTTTGCATTCATGTTCTCAGAAGACAAACCTTCTGCCAGAAGCGCCAGTTTCGTATCTTTCCTGGTGAAATCCTTTTGATGGTGACGGTGATCAACGGTGGTTAGCAGCAATGTCATTTTTCGCTGGGGTGGCAGGACAGCAATTTGCTGGAGAAAGAGGCCGAGTCCGTGAGGGATATTCGAAAACAATGGTGAAAAATATGGAGCAATCAACCACACATCTAGGGAGAGAACGAAAAGTCCAGGACTGCCAACCTCAAAACACCCTGGCAGCGGAAACTTGGATGTATGTGGGTTTGATGTTTTGTTCTAATGATTTAAGGGCACTCATGTGAACAAGATGGGATTGTATGACCACTTGCCTTGTCCGTGAGCAATGGCGACAACCACACACACACACACACACACACACACACACACACACACACACAGAGAGAGAGAGAGAGAGAGAGAGAGAGAGAGAGAGAAATTGATCGTGATATAGGGATACGCTTTCATGGAGCGCAACAAAGCGGGTATGAAAAGCAGGAGTCAGTTGGAATAATTGTGGACCAACGATTACTTGTGCCGATCTTCTGCATCTAATTATTTCTTCATGGGCATCTTTGGCATCTGCATTTCACAGGACCCTATTACAAGCCGGAAGCCCGTGCCCAGCATCGGCGTTGAGGTTGAGAATCCAAGGCTTTTATGCTGCAGAAAAAGTGGGACCAAGTCCTAAAATCCTCTGTTTACTGAAATCTTATGGTTAATTCTCAACTTACGAGAGGTGATACAATGAAATAGCGTACATGTATTGGAGTTTATTCCCAATTTGTGTGCCAGTGCCCACAAGAATTGAACCCCATCAAGCTCTCTTCTATCTGCATTTGAATTACTTAGTATACATGTATGTATTCTGACTGAATAATTTTAACCACCGTTCAAGATGCATGTGGTCCGACCAGTTCAGTAAGCCTTGGTTAAGGTGATTAAATAGGCATGCTCAAGAGATGAACTAGAGATCGTTCTTCACTTGAATCGCCACCGGCAAACATCATCTTGAAAACTTGATCCCACACGATTATATTAAAACAAGTTTAGAAAGAAAATGTGCAGATTTCACTGTGCATTTGTTGCAGCTCTTTTCGTTCTCTTGAATTTATAACCATCAGAAGAAGAATATAATGAAGAACCTTTCTTTGACACAAGTGCAACCAACTACCAGGCAATATGAGTACACCATAATGACTTATTATTGCACTTTCTTTTTATAAAGTAAGCCATAAGGGAAAGGGAATGTATCTAACCAGAAGAAAGAAAGCTACAGAAATGCAAACCAATCAATGAAGGAATGAGGCAATCAAATTCTCCTCAACACCAATGGCACTCTCTCTCTTTCTCTCTCTATATAAAGAGAGATGGAGAAAAGAGGCCCATCCTTCAAGGGATATTCTCTTAACTTTGAAATGTCACATCCTTTCCTTAATATCTCTTAATGAAGAGATGACAAAGGTTGGATATGGCTCATGTGAAAAGTCACAAACATTCGCCAAATGGCTACTTGTAAAGAGTAACAACCATTCATTTATTGGCTGCTGTAATGAGGCATAACTCCTTACGTATTCCTGCTCACTGGGTACATGGTGCCTTGGGAACTCTAATGGCCATTGTCAATTTTCCTAGTACCATTGGAAAAGCACTGCTCTTAATGAATTGCCATTGCCAGCGAAGATACCATTTCATGCAAAGGTGCTTTTTCACAATTTTGAAGACCACGCAGTAATAAATTCCTATCAACAGAAGAAAAGAGAATTATATTCTAGTGCTTACTCTCAAATAGTTAATGACCCAAGTGAAAACTGTTTCGTTTTCCATAAATTCCATGCAACTTCTTTTATAACACAAAGAAATACCAAAACCGTTGCATTCGAAAGGCTAAAGCCAGGTATGCATGTCCCCAGTATTGAACTCGCTACCTGCATCGTGCCATCTTTCCTTCCGTGATCACTCGTATCTTCATTTCTGCCATACATACTCACAAGCATCACCTCTTAATTACTAGTTACACCTTTTGCTTTGCACCAATAGCGTTAAAGGTCATTAGGCTCTCGAAGAACGGAAAATGGTAGGCATATATAAGTAGGTTTGCGTCTTTCTTAGCTCTAATCCCATTCAGTGGCGTGCATGTGACAGTTCGACTACATCTCGAGCTCGCAAAGAGTTGTCTAACTGGGTCATATATTCTTCGACAAGACCTGATCACCTCTTAGATCCACTTTCATAAGGATATGATCTCCCAATATTTTCATGATGAAGTTGTCTTTCAAATTCAATCGAGTCAAGTAACTATTGTCCTTCATTTCTTTGGAAAATCATAAACCTGAAGAAATCATGATATTTCTCTTCTTATGTCCCTATCACTGGACTTGTTTCAAACTAGGGATCAAGTGGCTTTGTACCAGACCAAGATGAGTAGGTCTGTCAGAAGTATTGAACAAGTGCAGAACCGGGTTCATCTAGGGGGCACCATATCAAAACAGATGACACCTAGCCATCAAATCGATCGAGTTGGTACAAGTTATATCTCTCCTGGGTAAACAAGTAAATGCCTGAATGTAGTACATGGAGGGGTAGAGAGAGAGAACACGAGGGCTTCCAAATAAGTGTGTGTGTATGCGCATGCACGAGGAGTGGTGGATTTGGTAAGTATGTATTCGTATGTGAGTGTGTGGGAGAGAGGAGTTGGGCAAAGGCATGCAGGCAGGACAAGACAAAAGTCACAAGGCGAGAGCCCCGTGAGGGGGGGTTTGGCCCCATGCACAACATCCTTTGACTCATCCTACGGTGCTACCGATGGTGCATGGTCACGCGCAGATTCCTCAAATGCATTCCTTTTCCTCCTTTTCTCCTCCTCGTCTCTTCATTTACATCTATGACATCAACTCCATCTCTCTCTCTCTCTTTATATATATACACGTCCCACAATAGTATATGTGATATAGATTATCTCTGACATGTCATTTAGACACATCTCTCACACGCATTAGCATGCAGCTTGTTTAACATTCCCTGTCTCTACATGCGTTTGTAAACATATTAGTGTGAGTAATTGATGAAGTGCAATTTTCCTGATCAGTCTAGTATGGGGGGACATATCTTATTATCCTGCATCGAAGTTAAGAGATCAAGCATAAAATGGTTGATTTCGCTTCAAGGTTCTGCTCTGAAAATTGGAGCTTTCCAATGACAATTCAATTCACAACTCCTGGTTCAAATAAAGAGCAGTAGCATTACACTATCATACTAGATTCAGCAAAACAACAATTGAAGCTATAAACTGTACATTTCCAGCTTGCGTAGGAAAGACAGATTACAACTCAGACGCTCAAGTTGTTTATCAGTATGTTGCCAACTCACGTTCAGATTTAGAGATTTAGATTAATAATGCTCTCTCTCTCTATAGCAATAGCTTCTTAGATGGTCATATCCATAGGTTCTTCGTAACATGCAGTGGCAATTAGAGCAAGTCTGGGCATGGCCAAGGTGCAATATGTAACTTTATTTTAGAGAGTATTATATATTGGTAATGCACAAGTATTGGCCCATTGGAATCAGGTGCTAATATAGATGGGAGTGTTCCACCACTAGAGTTACCAGAAAAAATAGGAAAAAAAGGAGAAGGAATTAGAGGAGTGGGGGAGTTAAAAAAATCTGCGTCATCATGGTTTCCAGAGAGATAAAGAAGGCAACCTTACATGAGAAACTTCAGCTCCTTCGTTCCGTCACAAACTCTCATGCTGTATGAATTCTCTCTTTACCTGCTCAAATTCATTTGTTTCTCTATTCACCTTCCAGCCAGCTTTCAGTTGATTCAGGCTGCGAATTTCAGGATTCTTTCTCTTTCCCTATCTCTTCCATCTTTTTCCTGGTTTCCACTTAATTCGGCTAAAATCTGCATGGAAAGCTTGTTGATTTCATGCAAAAAAGTATACTATCAGCGTATTTCTCGCGCTTTATTCTCCTTCTCTTCCCTTTCGTTTCCTAATTGGAAATTTATGTATTTCACCCATACATGGGCATGGTTTGCTATGAAGGATGAATACTTACGATAGATAAGTATGTCCTTCTATTCCCTTTTGTTTTTTCAGTATCTCATCATGCTGTGACGGATATTTATCTCAACAATAGAGAGCCTGGTTTCCATTTTCTTTGTTCATCATCGTGCTTTGATGGATGTTAATGTTCTCCTTCCATGCCGTTTTGTTTCTTATTCCAAAATTGATCCTACCAATATATAACAGCGGTTGCTAGAAAAACTCACCACAGTTTTATTGGGATGGTTATTCACGAAGTTTTTATTTAGACTTCGAGAGCACATAGAAAACTATAACTTCAGACGTTCTTACGAAGTTTGAAGTTATTGGTACAACTATTAGGTCAGTTGCTAACATTAACTTAATGTTCTTCTCTAAGTATATTTTCTCTCTTCCTTTCAGACAAGTAAAGACTCAATTATCACGGATGCTTCCAAGTATATTGAAGAACTGAAAGAGAAAGTCGACAAGCTGAATCAAGATATCACGGAGGGGCAACAATCAAATTCCCAGGATTCCTTACCTTCTGTAATTATCGATGTGTTTATCTATATTTCTCATCTTTAATTGTGATTGCTAGCTAGGTATGTTCTTAACTAGAAATCGACTCTTCTTATCGATATTTGTTCTTGTTTCAGCAGGTGAAGGTAGAAAACCTTGAGAAAGGATTTCTGGTCACTGTCTTCAGTGAGAAAAGCTGCCCCGGTATGCTCGTTTCGATACTTGAGGCCTTTGAGGAATTAGGTATCAACGTTACGCAAGCTAGGGTTTCATGTACTGACACCTTCAGATTGGAAGCTGTGGGAGGAGAAGTGAGTGGATTCTCTTCATGTTATTTCTTCAACGATCAATTCCAATTACAGAAACAGGAAAATTGAGAGGCTAACATGAGTTCATTCCCACAAACAGGGGGTAACCGAGAACGTAGACGCCCAACTGGTTAAGCAAGCAGTCCTGCAAGCTATCGAGAAGTTCAGTGATGAAAAAATTGAATAAAACAGGCACTGGCTATGGACTCCAAATCTTTGCTTATTATTTTATGCTTCTTCTTTCTCCCCTTCCTTTGTTCTATTGGTCGGTGTAAGAGTTTGGTGACAAAAAACTTTGGCAGAGGCGAGGGCATTAATTATCTGGATTATTATGCCTCTTTGTCTAAACATGTCATCAGTTTTGGAAGTTGTGATCTGCACACAGTAATATCTCGAAGGAGAAAATGATGGTTTGTAGTCTTGTGGAGAAACTCTGATGAGATAATCCACAAATGGCAGTGAAAGAATTGCACCGATTATAATAAAAAAGGTCCTTTCAGATGCATGCAGCACGTTAATTTAGGTTGTAAGGCATAATACAACAAAGGAAAAAAAAATCCTCAGCATGTTTTTGAATTTCCACTATTAAAAGAAGCAATTGAAATTATTACACAGCTTCTGGCGTGGGCATGATCGCGAGTGACAGCCAAATACAATATTTATTAAATTTAACTAAAGTGAAATGTTTAACTTAAATAATTCAATATCCACAATCCAAACAATACATCCAAAATCCAAAATAGCGTGGGCCCACCATACATAACCCTAAATAAAAAGATTTTCTAAATAATCTAACACTTATCGAACAATTTAAATGCAAAATGTTCTATCATACTGGTACTCTTCTCCTTGCATTTTGAAAGTACTAGGTTAGTACAAAGGTTCAATATCTTTAAACATAATCATACTAAAAGTATTTCATAACAAATCACAGTTTTATTTCTAAATCATGATCTCAAATTCATACTCACACATGCATACATACATCATCGGTTACGATAATTACAGCTAATATTATGTATACCCCAAAGGCCACAAGAGTTGTCCAACTCTCCCTAACGTGACCTAGGTAACCCCGTCCATGACGATAACCACACTGACTCTCACGAGCAAAGTGTCTGTAACTATACCTTATATTCACCCCAACCTGAAACGCCCGAGAGATCTTCAAGTCTCTAGAGACCCCACACAAGTACGGCTCATATATTCGCACATCATTACATTTCAAAACCAATTCCAATTCATCATATTCACAAATCTGGATGCACATATGTCAAAATCCATATCCACATAGTACTTAAATACCAAGTTCACATCAACACATGCATATCAAAATATACTTTTTATCAACCAAGTCATAAACAAGTTCCACTTCAAAAGCATACCAAATATATTATAATTGCAAATACATTTCATAATTGTCATTAAACATTTATCAATCATGCACATTAAAATCTATCTAAAATAAGAAAATCACTTCTAGCATGATTATGTAAAATAATGTACAACCCCTTACCTAAAAGAGCACTAAGATTCAATCTCTAAATTACTGAACTACTCTTATCACCGTCAAATCCTTCAATTTAATCTCTAAACAATAATAAATAATTAAAATATTAAAAGTTATTTAATTATGAGTATAATACAACAAACTGTATCTATAATCATGCAAAACCAAACCTAGATCTATTTTAAGCTTTTTTCGATCTGAACTGATACTTGAATCCATATCTGATCTAAATTGGGTGACACATTATGTAGTCTTTGTCCCTATGTTGACACAAAACCTTGAACTACTGAAATAGGTCATGTTTTTAACCTAGAACTTATTTCAAGACTCGACCCGAAGCTATTTCGAATACATAACCCGACCCAAAACTTGAATCTGACTTGGTTTGACATGAAACTATTCATGGACTTATAACACAAGGATAAGACACGAAACAATGTCATTTCAAGGCGTATGGGATATGACAAATATATGAACCAGGACATGCCCAAAAAATGTGTTTTCTTGGTTTTTTCGTCAATTTTTCACTATTTTTTTTTTATAATGATGAAGGCCGCCAATGGTACCCCGCTCTTTGTCTATTTATCCTCTTACGATCAAGCCCAAGAACAACCATCGATGGTGGTGTTTAGCCGGAAAACGAGAATGAAAAAAGTAAGTTACATAAAATGGAAAATTTGACGAAATAGAACATTTTTTTGACCAAATCGATACCCACAACTTACCCAAACCTAACAAAACCCTTTGTACTATCTCAATACTCCAATACCCTTTGTACTATCTCAATACTCCAATCCAAACCGAAAACAATGATCAATAACCAACTTTTTCATTGAAAATTTTAAAAATTAAAAATCTTAAAATAACCGATAACTCAATGGATTTCGACCAATTCTCCATCGTTTCACCTTGCTTGAAATGAACCGATGTCGTGGAATCACAAACACCTTCCCTACCATGTCAATCCATTCTAGAATCACAATTTAAACCATCAAAAATCATGGTGGAGGGCAGTGGCTGTCACCCTTGCTTTCCATTGCAAGAGCACAAACGCTCAATGCATTCTTTTTTTTTTAAGGTGGATCCCGATCCGAGTTTGGGTCCCGTTCAAACCATATTGTTACAGTTGTTACATGATTACAGGCGAAGTACAAATAGATAAGTATAAATCCACATAGGGAATAACAAATTGATTGGATCCAAACGGAGCCCCTGAATCATCCTCTCTCTCTCTCTCTCTCTCTCTCTCTCTCTCCGTATTGTTGTCCTGTCGCTGGTTTGCCGCCGCAGACGTACCGAGCTCCAAAATTAAAGGGTCGCTTGCGATCTGCAGAGGGTCGCTTGTGATCTGCAGAGCATTCACGAGGGCACTAGAAACATAACAAATGTTCATCTGTTATTCTTTTTAAAGCCGTGTTCAGTTTTTTGCTTCTTTGTCCCTTTACTCTCGGTCTTATTTAACTTGAGTGGATCTTTAGGCTTCAAAGAAAATATTGTGTGGGGCAACCAAGAAAGTCAAGCGATCGTCACTGTGTCATTCATCAACACGCCCACACACACCAGGCAGGGATGAGATTTTGTATTATTTGGCACAAGACGTATGCTTAGGTTCAGTCCTACGCATAGTTACCAGAAATGGGTATGGGTAGGGGAACATGTAGGGAGCTATATATTGCTAGAGGTAAGCAAGTGTAAAACCCTTTTGGTTTCCTCGTTATTTGAAACATATACACTTAAAATTTTAAAATCAATTACGAGTGACTTGATATAGATGAATAATTGGTGTGAGTTGGCAAATAGGCTACATATATTTTATAATTGTAATCATAGATTGTAATAATTTAAAACATTTAGAGTTAACTACGACAATCTTTATATGTTGCAATACTTAAAAGTGTTAAGTTTTGCATTCTTTATTAGTGTTGATATAGAAACCGTTCATGCTACATGACCGAATTTTATGAGCAGTTGAAAACTCAATGATGACATAACTCAATAAGATCAAAGATCTAATTTATATTAATTTATTTATATATAAATAGAAATCCAAACACTTGTAGTATAGCTAGAAGAGAGCAACTCAATAACAATAAAAGTCAAACTATTTATAACTTATCAAATCCTATCATATGGCAACTAAAAGTCAAGTTTCTATTCTCTAGGTGTTTTTATTTTTCAATGTCTTTATTAATTAGGTCTTGTAAATACTAAATAAAAATTTAAGTACCAACAATCATACTCATAACTGGATGTGGTCTCTCTAAAATCACCGTACACTAAATACACGCATATTTTAAGTCATAAATCATGTAAATATAAAAATTTATATCATAATTTAAATCAATATCATTATCACAAACATCATAATTAAACACTCAAGACATTTCCATCAACTAGCTATGTTGTAAGAGTACCCAATCCCTCCTCCTATATGATCGTGCATGGCTTTCGACGACACCGTCAACACGTCGGACCAAGAATCTTGATGACGGTCACATTGGCTCGTCACGTCTAATCCCTCAATTCTACACGATAATGATATCCAGATAACAAACAAGTAGGATATTGCATCACACAAGCAAGCTCAACAAATCTACATATGCTACCTCCCAAATCCAAGAGATCTACTTGGGATCACCTCCTAAGTTTCATATCTCCACAACCATCATTATCATATGTTCAATCCAAATATAAGGTTCATTTTATTTTAAAACAATTCATCATTCATCATTATTGTTTGATGTAGGATATTGCATCAAACAATATTTATTTCTTCAAATCACTTCAATTTCCTCTCTAAATCATGATAAAAATAAATATTCTATATTCAATTATGGACTCAATTTGAATATTTTCTTTGTTTTATTTAGACCCAGTTAATAGACCGGATCCGTACTACATATTTAACGGATCCTCATTTTGATTTTTCAGACCCGATCTACACCCCGAATAATGTCTTTTTCAATGATACTAGTTGTGCAACTGGCTTGGTGTCATTCTCGGTGGACACAATAGAACACTGCCAGTCGAGTCCTCACTGTCCGTCAATTTCGAACGCTGAAAACGGTATTTCTTTTGCATTCTCCAAGCCGGCCACCACCACTAATCGGCCCACAATCGTTGGGCAAACTGATTTCTTCCTTCAGCCATTGCTGGACGGTGGTGATTTCTCCGGAAAGAGGAAAAGAAGGGATAGTTTTCCCCCCTGTTGACAAAGTCGCTGGAAACCGATTTCATACACCCATCAGAACCAGGGGATGATCCAGAAGAGTTGACTCCTACCTCTCTTCATTTCCCCTAGACTATGAGCAGTGATTCGCCGGAAAATATGAAACGAAAAAGAAAACAACCCTTACAAAAGCTCTGGAGGTCTTTCGGTTTTCTCGTCTCCGGCAACACCCACGACGATGTCAAACTCCCCCCTTCACTCTATTTGGTTTCACTCTCTAACAAGCCCTCTGGAAAGGGCATCTTTTATCGCCTCCTCCGCCTTTCCTGGGACGGTCATGAAGGGGCCTTCGTGGTCGTCTGGCAGGTCGGCTGCAGACAGGTCCCCATGCAGGAACTGATTCAAGTTGGGTCCAGTTTACCCCAACCCGACCAAGTTATCATAGTTGAGTCTTCACAATGAGTTTTCTCAATATATGGTTCGTAGATTCGCTTTTGCCTAGTGAGAAGTGATATTAAAAGGAAGAATTAGATGTCTAATTTGTTGTTAGACGAACATTCATATTAGAGATGTCAAATATAGTATATATATATATATATATATATATATATATATATATATATATATATATATATATGTATGTATGTATGCGTACACACATGTTTGTGTAATCATACATACACACATACATTCTTAATTACATGTATATATATGTATACATACACATATACATACATATGTACTATATATAATACATACATACATATATATATATATATATATATATAATTTTTTAAATTATATGTACATATACATACATACATACATATAATTTTTTATTACATGTTTGTGTATATATATATATATATATATATATATATATATATATATTACGTATGTATATGACTTGTTAGCTTGAAATGTTGTGATTGGATTTGGATTTTAAATATATTTGAATCTGATCTTATAGATCTGATCTAATATCAGGCTCTACCTGTCAGCCCGTCCTGAACCATGTTGGCCTCAGGGCCATTTGGTCCTGCTTCAAGTATGGCCCCCGATTTTGACATCTCTAACTCATATACCTCAAAAGCACTCGCTATAGCAAAGCTGGGGCTTTGCTCGTTGGCCCACATATCGAAGAGCATAGCACTTGCTTCAGGTCTTTACTAATTAAACATGCTTCTCAGTAGTGTTTTCTATTGCTATAACTGGAACATGAATTTTTTGGGGCTTATCGAGGTTCATTTTTGGGGCTTATCGAGTTTCATTTTAGCCATGAACTACAGCGATCTTTGGGGCCTTCAAGAAAAAACTGAGGGGGTTGTGCTCAAAGGACCCCAGAAAGTCCATGTGGAGATGATCACTGTCTCAATCTGGTCCATGCATAGACAGCAGATAAAACACGCATGCACACGCAGGAGAGAGGGAGAGAGAGGTTCCAGTTGTACAACGGGTCCAAGGCAGGAACAAAGGATAATGGATCTGTAGAATTTTGCGTGATCGTTTATGAAGAGCACAATTTTACCAAGCACTAATTCAATGTAACTCATGATTAGAATTGCTTGGGTGAGATCAGTAATATAAGCAATGAGTTTTCAGGAAGTTCTTGTATTGCACCCACTAGCAAGGTAATCCCACCAAGGTTGAATCATGAAGATAAATAGTTAAGGATCTGCTGCTTACAATGACGGCAATTAATTTCAGTTGAAAAGCGTGGCAATGCTTTTGCATCTTATATAAGGTGCGCCTTGCTCTAAGGGTTCGAGGTAGCCACTGGTTCAGAAACAACTTTTGCCTGAGAATCTAAATCATAAGCTATGTCATCACTTGGTGACAAACGTATTGGAGAAGAACAAAAAATATGATTCAGAAAATCCTTTCCAAATTTTCTTACTTGGATGATAGCAGACTCGTGTCAAAGTTGAAATGGAAGCCAAGGTGGTATCCAATGTCTCCCATTCATGCAAACTGTACACCTTGTAAATCTAAAATGGTTATAGTGGAGATCATTGCTTATGAAAACTTGCGAATACGTTAGTTATTTCTTGTGCTTTCGTGAAATGAAGCATTAAATTTTCGTAGCAAAATTTTTTAAATTCAAATATATATACACACACAAACACAAATTTTTCCATTACCGTGTTCGGCATTAATTAGATTAGTCGATGTGTGTGTGTTGATAACTTTTATTACTTCCATGCGGCTTGATAGATGTCCATCATTCAGAAACCTCGATTCTCATGGGAAAACTCGTTTTCTTTCTTCGTAGCTAGCTTCTTTCTTCTGTCCCTTTCGCATTTGGACAATAAACAGAACGTCTTTATCAACTTCTCCCAGAATTCTTTCTGCACACTTGCATTTTTCCTTCTAAATCCCTTGACAATATTTAACTTGATTGTTGTTCGGCAGAAATATTCACAAGATGCTTTGTGATGCCAACTGGTGCATGGAGGCATTTCTTTTTGCTTTTAGAGTTTGTCAACTGATTTGCTATTTACCTTTGCTCATGTCTTTGTACGTAAAGTCACATTCATTTTAAAAGTAGACAGTATTTATCTTCAATGGGAAGCATAATTCCATCCACTTGCCAATAAAAACAAAAGATTTTGAGAGCGACTTGAGGACGATCGATCTTTTGCGGACCTTGGGGGGAATCTCATGACGTTCTCCCCAGTCCTTCCCAAGCAATATTATTTTTTCTATTGTCATGCATGATGCACAAATAGTACCACTTGATTTGAACCTCTATTTAAGGCACCGGTGTAAGCGTCACGGTCAAATAGTTTCACCTACCTCGTTCAGCGCTTATACATTAGATCACCTTCCTGATGAGAGAGAAAGAGAGAGAGAGAGAGAGAGAGAGAGAGAGAGAGAGAGAGAGGGTCTGAGAAACCTAGGAATCAACCATTTACACCTCCTACCTCCTCATATTTGTTAGATTTCTACAGAATTGGCAACGAGAGCAATGTGGTATTTGATATTGAAGATATCTTCCTGGCAAATCATTTGTTGCATTCTCGAGGACGTTTTGGTTTGGGGGATTTATATACATTTTTATACACTTTCAATGCGAATAATTGGAGCCCATTAAGGCAGATCTGGCTCCTCATCAGCATCTCGTCGTCCTCAAAATAAACGATGACTGGATGATGTCTTCAATATGAAAATGACAATATGTAACAAAAGAGTAGTTGAAATTAAAAGTGTGAACGAAGCATATATAGGATATTACCAATTCAGGGAAATCTTTCCTCATGAGAGCTATAAACCTAGGGTAATTCGTTTGATATGCCTTCACTGAGACGCTCTTATCAAGCCATTTGCCTCAAGAAACCTCGATAAATATGCTGGCATATGGAAGTCTCCCATGGTGCTTAATTTAAACCGAACCGAATTGTGTAGGTAACCCAACCAAACTGAACCGAATTATTTAGGTGTAGTTCAATTATTCGTTTTGGCCTCCATAAATGAATTATGAGATTTTATGTGTATGTGTTTTCTACACCACAAAGTCATTGAAGTCGATTAATAAGAATTCACATCAGTAAAGTGGACCTGTTCAATTATGTAATTTATTATCTCTTAATTCATCTTGAAGTCACTAAATACGAATAGATCATGTGAGACAACAACCTTGAATTTCAACCATGTAGGACCAAATGAGAATCCACACTTCATTTGCATGTTGGATCAAACTCAACAGCAACATCATCTTGTTCAAATGGAACGAACTCTTCGTGAATCAGTCGATTCAACTAGAATCAGCAGTACTTCAATTTGATCGGTTCAGAGGTGACAAGAAACGTCGGTTTAAAGAACTGGCATTCTTCTTCCTAACTAAACTTTTAATCTCTCTATACTTTTTTATTTAAAACTTGTCAATGATGTGTTCTTACTAAATTCGATTGATTCTACGAATCATTCTGTAAAACGATTAACTGAAATACTAAGAACCATCCCACGTGTTCTATCCTCTTTTCACAAGCACTTTTGATAGTACATTAAATTTAGAACAACTTCAATAAGTATAAATATTTTCTGAATTTTAAACTTTAAGAAATGTCTCTGCGAGCAGATACTATGGAAAGTGCTGAATGGGACAACCAAATTTGAAATTCAGGTGCAGCACAGCTATCATATTTCTAAGAAGCAAATGTTTCTGTGGTACTTTATAGAAGTTAGGTTCCAAATCTAAATTTTTATGCATCAATTGTACTGCAAATTATATATATCCAACTCAATAAGTATATTAAATACGAAAGGAGTCTTTCATCACCGGCAGAAGATCCAGCTCCGCTATATTGAAGATTAATTGACCTTTCACCAGATTAGACATGTCTGGTTCAGGGCAAACTGCAACAGGCATTTCGAAACCACTGATTACGGTTTGCCCAGAACCATGAACCATAACTAAACCATTTTCATCCAATTCTGGTTACGATTTGGAAGCATCAAATGTGTTATGGTGTGGGATTGAACTAAAACCCACAAAAAAATGATAAAAAAGTATTTAAAAATTATTTGAACAGCCAGTTCCAAGTTTCATGGAATGAGAAACTATAGCGGAACTGGAGATCCCCCAAGTTCGATTCCAGTTCCATTTGCTGTTTTTGGAACCAGTTCACTTAAAGTTTAAACCACGGTCAGTTCTGAAACGGCCATATCTACACCAGATTTAGATTTGGACTAAAGTCGAGTTTTAGATTTGGACTAAAGTCGAGTCTCCATAACAGTTTTTGCAGCCCACTGAACTCGCTGGAACCTTCTCAACGTAAGAAAATAACGTATATATATATACATAATATATATCTAAATTCACGCAGTAACTTTACATGCATACATACATACATATATATATATATATATACATATATATATATATATATATACATATATATATATATATATATATATATACATATATATACATATATATATATATATATATATATATATATATATATATATATATATATATATATCCCAAGTAGAAAACTCTACATTGAAGCAGGAAATTCAAGAAATTTATGCCCCATATTTTCAGATTACTTGTTTCTCCCTATGTTGCATCGATATGGGTACGGTACCGGTACCGAGTATGGGTACAGGTACGGGATACGCAATTTTATAAAAACCTAAGGTACGAATATGCCACTATTAAAAAATTAAAAAATTATATATATATGTATATATATATATATGTATATATATATATATATATGTATATATATATATATGTATATGTATATATATATATATATGTATACATATATATAATTAAAAATCTGTGTTGGCAAAACCTTTACTTAACCCCAATGTAGTTTCGATCATTTTAATTTGGTGACCACCCGTTTTCACGGACTAATATACTCTCCATTAAAAATCTCTGTCATCGGTTTCAAAACTTACAGCACAAAGTTTTACCCCAATGTCAGTTTGTGGCGCTTTCAAATTAAAGTGCGGGAAGCATTTGCCATCTCTCTAACCTTCCTAAAAGTTGGTCCTTCTCTTTCTATACGCGGGAGTCTCAACTGAACCTTCCTAAAAGTTGCCTCTCTCTTTCTCTCTCTCATGAAACTTTCACGAGCATCTAAAACTTGGAGCGACATGCTTGCCTACTCATCGAGCCAAAAATCCACACTCTCTTCCTCTCTCTCGTTTGATCGCTCTCGCTTAGATACAGAGATATCTAGATTTTGTTGTAAAAACGAGCAATGGGTTGGGTTGCGCAACGATGCAGACGAGGCTGCAGTTGCGGGATAGCCTCTCGAGATCTTTCACGCTTCGAAACATCTCGACTTCCTGAAATGCTGATGCAGTTGACGAAGCCACAGTCAGCGACTGCTCCGAGCACAAGGTGCCCAACGATCGTCTGCTTCCTCAAGGTCGTCACGCTAGGCAACAAGGAGAACGGCGTCTGCGACTCATCTTCAGACCTTCTCCACAATTCGGCGTATGGGTACGTACCAGACATACCCATACGCGTACCCGTACTCGGTACGTACCGGATACGGTTTACGACGCCAATATTGGCGTACTCGTGCAACACTGGTTTCTCCCCATTACATACGATTTGAAAATTAACTGTTAAGAATCAAACTTATCAAATCTCATGAAATTATCGTTGTATACAGGTTGCAGAATCTCATCCCACCTTACTCTCATGGCGTTTGTGGGGAGCTATGTTGCATGGATACGGGTACGGTACCGGTACCCGGTACGGGTACGGGTACGCGGTATGCAATTTTCTAAAAAATTAAGGTACGGGTACGCCAATATTAAAAAAAATAAAAAAATTATATATATATATATAGAGCATTATATATTTTAAAGAGCATTCTAGTGTTTGTGAATAATTTTATTTTAACTATGACTATGAGAATGCCATTTATATTCTTCTTTAAAGTAAGAACAATTAAACAACAAACACATACCGGAAGTCGTCAATTGAATTTGCAAGGAAAGATCTAAAACCAGCATAAAAGGTGATCTCCATCATTGGGGTTGCAGTGCTTCCCATAAGAGAATCAAGAGTTCCTCCTAAAGAAGCATCATTTCAAGAATATCATAAATCAGAATAATGAAGTCAACAACATATAAGCAAGACCAACATATGCAAAAAGAATTAATGAAGAGATAGATAGACCTTTGTCAATCACAGCATGTCAACATCAAATGAAGCAGATTTAAAGCTATTCATATCTTGCACATCCATCTTAATATCTGAACGATTTTCATGAAGTTAATTCAAAATCAATGAAAAAGGTGTAATAAAATGAAAGTGATTATGATATGGCATACCTGTTTTAAACTCGTACTTCGCAGTGCAATCTTCCTACATATTACATAAACTCACAACAAACTCGTATTAAATAGTTCATGAACAAACAAGCAAACACAAGATACAATCATACAATGAATTATGAAACAATATCATTCCAATTTCGAAATGTGCTGCCAAAATAACAGTGCAGACTCCCATATCACAGCAACCACAGTAGAAACAATGCACACACAGTGAGTAAAGATGCACACCCTAATGTCACAAACATGAAACATGTCGGCATGCCTTCAAATAAATGTTTCAATACGAAATGAGCCCCATTTCCACCTGAATATATCACAGTAGAAACAATGCACACACAGTGAGTAAAGATGCACACACACATAACAGGATTGCTGCACAGTGCACACATATAACCAATGTAGCGTGCACACACAGTGAATAAAAGTGGCATACACATAAACCACTTTGTTGAAGGCTTCAATTCAATGTTTCAATACGAAATGAGCCCCATCCCCATTTCCACCTGAATATATCACACACCACCCAATATCTTTGAACCCAATTTTAAGGAAGAAGTGAAGCAAGTGACCTCCTTTTGACAAGGGATCACATCAAATAGCACGAATTTGTAGAAAAACCGAGTAAGAACAGACAACAAACAAATGAGAAGGAACAAAAAGATAGGGTATGCAGCATATATCCTATTTGACCAATAAATAAAATAACGTAGAGAGGATATTGTCAAGATGGAAAATCCCAGTGGAGACTAAGAATGTGCCATTTGGTCCTGGCTTCACACCAGGGGGAGGAGGATAGATGGTGTTTGAGGGGTTCCTTGAGAAGGAGCTCTTGTTCTTTATGGCCATCTTACTGTCTTCTTTATGAAACCCCAACAACTAGTTGATTGCTACTGCTCTTCGTTGATTCAGTAGTCACTCCTACCTATCTCACCAGAAGCTTCCTCGGTTCTGTAATTATTAAAGAATTAACTTAAGACATACATAAAAACAGAGCTAGCTAAAAAGAATAATTTTGTCCTGGACATAAACAAGGCATTGCGACATGTGTTCGGTATTTGACATGTGAAACAATCAGACATCAACAATTTATAAGCTGTTTAACCTCCAGAAAATGAGCATAGAAAAATAAATGATTGAAACCATTAGCATTCAGCATTTCATAGGAAACAAGCACTTCATCGATCACATGCCTCTGTCCCCAATATCCAGAACAGACATAACAATATATTCTTTCTTCAAGCATTTCACCAAGTGCCCAAATCCCATGAAGTTGAATTACAAGCAGAGCCAGAATACAAGCAACGATAGAATTTCCGTGAAAGAAAAGAAAACTAACATTAGCTTTCTCCAAACAAAACACACTACCAGTAAGAGTTTAGCTTTCATCAATCACTCAAAATAAAGATAAACATAATCATCTAGGTCAGCAAGTAAATGAATTGATAGTTTCAAGTGAGTAGGATCATTTTCTATAAACCTGTGTTTCCGCTCACCGTATATGGTAACCGCGAGATTCTTATACAAGCGAACAGCAAAATATCCACGTTAAATGAAAACAAACGATACTCCATTCAAATTGCCCAAGAATGAATTCAATTTATATTCAACACAGGGAGTCGGACTAATAAATTATAACTAACACTCACAACGAGAGTCTATCACAGCAGATGCACACACACGCAGTTAATCTGGCGGCCAAGAAGAATGGAAGAGTTAAGGCTAGGGTAGGGATGTCGACGGTGGCCGGCGGTCGGTGATCGCACTGATCGGCGGTCGGCCTGAGACGAACGAAGCTGCGAGACGAAGGACGGAAGGGGAGAGAGAGAGAGAGAGAGCCAGGGGAAGAATCCAGACTCGAGGTACGTTAGGGTTTTTTTTTTTTTTTTGATTGGATTCGGGTCAGTTGACCCGAATCCGGTCCATCCACGTACCGGGTACCGGTACGTGGCGTACCCATTTTAGGTACGCGTACCGAAATACGTATTGGCGTACCGGTACATTAAAATGTGTATGGGTACGTATCCATAGTACCCATACACGTACCCGTACCCGGTACGTACCGAGTACGGGTACGACGCCCAAATAGGCGTACCCATGCTACATAGGTGGGGAGTATATTATGAGCCCATCTTCATAGAAAAAACTTCACCCTCTCATGTGCTTTCAAACGCCAAATATGTATCCTTGGCGAGTTATTTTCAATTTTATCGCATCTGGACAAATAATTGTAGGCCGACCTGATCGAGATGATCCCATCTTTAGTATCTGGCCAGCAAAGTCGATCTAACTGGCCTGTGTTAGCCGGAGACGGCAAGACTCGTGGTAAGACACTGGATGTTGTCGACCAATTCTAATCATTGTTATGCATGCTCAAATTGCGCACTGATGCGGACATGCACAATCTGATTGGGGAGAATGCATGTAGTCAGCCAATCTACTCACCCACTTATCTACCCAAAAGTTCTCCTTTTCACCATTATATACATCCCAAATCAAGCTCTGGCTTACATGTAATTGCCTCCCCAATATCAGTGTCTCTGCCATATTCCTTCGTTACTATTTCTCTCCAAGGAGTCGTCCCCCAGCACCTCAGTTCCCATGCCAATTTCATAATAAAGGCGTGGTTCAGCATCTGAAGATCTCATATATTCAACCCCCTGTTTTCTTTGGCTTGATGCAAGGGGAAGTCGGGCTTTCAGGTTGAGAAATTGCCATGGGCATTAGCAATATCAGATCTCTCCCTTAAGCCATGAGAAAATTATCTGTTTGTTAATTTAATAGTAAATGCTTAAAATGAAAACTTGAATAAATTAATAAGCATGTAGGGCAACTAAAACTTGAGTAAAACGCATACTGTTTAGACAGCCGAAATAAGGTTATTGCGACAAAAACGTTTTCGGTATTCTTTTTCCGACTATTGAAACAATTGGAATTAAGTCAAGCAGTCGAAAATAAGTTTTCCGGCAATGTTTAACGGTCGGAATATGCCCCACAACAAAAGCCGGAATTATCTCCCATTGTACATGTGATAATGGTTTTGTAGTTACTTAAGGACAACAACAACAACTATTAAGCCTTTTCCCATACTAGACGGGGTCGGCTACCTCGATTCTTTGTTTCCATAGATCCCTATCGTGTGCCATAGATCATTCTTTATTGTTTCTTTCCAACACTTTTGTGGTCGTCCTCCGGCTCTTTTAATACTTTCCAAATTTAGTTTTTCGTACCTTCTTACACGTTTTTCTTTTGATCTTCTTTTTATATGTCCAAACCATCTTAAACGATATTCTCTCATTTTATCCTCTATTAGTGTCACTCATAATTTGTTTCTAATAACCTTATTATTATGTATACGGTCTTTTCTTGTATCACCACTCATCCATCTCAACATCTTCATTTCTGTCACAGACATCTTTTGTACATGTTGATGGTTACCTGCCCAACACTCAGAACCATAAAACATGGCAGGCCTAATTGTGCTGTATAATATTTACCTTTTAACTTTAATGGTGTCTTCTTATCACAAAGAATACTTGATGCTCCTATCAATTTTAACCAACCAGTATTAATTCTATGCATAACATCTCCATCAATTCTTCCATCACTCTGAAAATTTGACCTTAGATATTTAAAACTTTCCTTTTAGGGGATGCAATGTGTGTCAATTTTAATTTCTATGTCTTCTGAAGTAACCAAATGGTCAAACTTACATTCCATATATTCTGTCTTTGTTCTACTAAGTCAGAGACCTTTGCTTTCTAATGTTTCTCTCAATAGTTCTAATTTTCTATTAACTTTTTCCTTAGACTCCTCCACTAATACAATGTCATTTGCAAATAACATACACCAAGGTACTTCATCTTGAATATGTTTTGTTAACTCATCAATCACTATTATAAATAAGTATGGACTTAAAGTTGATCCTAGATATAACCCAATATTAACTTCAAAGAAATTTGTCATCCTTCATGAGTCCTCACACATATTTTTGCACCATCGTATATAAGGTTAATGTATGTCAATAGGATACCTCTTTTTTCCAAAGTTCTCCAAAGAACCTCTCTCGGTACTCTATCATAAGCTTTTTCTAGATCAATAAATATCATGTGAAGGTCTTTCTTTTTTGCTCTAAAATGTTCCATAAGACGTCTCAAAAGGTGAATCGCTTCAACAGTAGATCTGTCTGGCATTAATCCAAATTGGTTCTCTATTGTACTTCATACTTGTCTTAACCTACGTTCGATAATTCTTTCCCACAATTTCATAGTATGGCTCATTAACTTGATACCTCGATAATTCGCACAATTTTGAATGTCTCCCTTATTCTTATATATGGTTATAAGTGTACTTGCTCTCCATTCTTTGGGCATCTTTTAGTTTTTCCATATTTCATTAAATAGCCTTGTGAGCTAAGTGATTCCTATTTCTCCTAGTATTTTCTAAACTTCTATAGGAATATTATTTGGTCCTACCGATTTACCACCCTTCATATGTTTAAGAGTCTCTTTGACTTCGTTCTTTTGAATATGTCGGTAGAAATTGTGGTTTATATACTTTTCTGATTTGGCTAACTATCCTAAGTTAATACTAACATCTTTATTTTCATTAAAAAGCTTACAAAAATAGTTTTTTCATCTATTTCTTATATCATCATTTGCCATTAGAATTTTTTTATCCTCATCCTTGATGCATCTAACATAATTATGATCTTTAGTTTTCTTATCTCTAGCTCTAGCTATCCTAAAAATATCTCTTTCACCCTCTTTTGAGTTAAGTTTTTTATATAAGTCCTCCCAAATCTTAGCTTTTGCTTCACTAACGGCCTTCTTCGCTTCCTTCTTTGCTTTCTTATAAGTTTCTAAAGTTTCACTAGTTTTCTTAGCATAATGTAATTTGTAGCATGCCCTCTTTGCCTTGATTTTATTTTGTACTACTTTACTCCACCACCAAGCTTCTTTTTGTACCGGTACACCTCCCTTAGATACCCCTAATACATCTTTCGCCACTTTCCTAATATGTATAGCCATATTGTTCCACATATCACAGGGTGTGCCAACATAATTCCAAACATCTCCTTGAAGGACTTTTTGTTTAAATATATCTTCCTTCTCGCTTTTGAGGCTCTACCATTTAGTCTGAATAGCTCGATGCACTCTTTTCTTCTTTATCCATTTTTTTATTTGTAAATCCATAACTAAAAGTCGATGTTGGGTGGTTAAGCTTTCTCCTGGAATTACCTTGCAATCTTTACAACACGTTCTATTTTTTTTCTACAAATAAAGTAATCAATTTGTGTTTGTGATAAGCCACTCTTATAAGTAATTAAATGTTCATCTCGTTTTTTGAAGATTGTAATGGCTATAAAGATATCAAATGCCATAGCAAAATTTAAAATCTCCCTGCCTTCCTTATTGATATCCCCAAAACCAAAGTTTCCATGAATACCTTGATATCCTAATGCCTTTTTACCAACATGTCCATTTAAGTTTCCTCCTAAACAAATCATTTCCCTTTGTGGAATCTTTTGAATCACTTTATCTAACTCTTCCCAAGAAGTTGTCTTTATACTATCTTCTAGTCCTACTTGGGGTGCGTAAGCACAAACTATATTCAAAACCTCTGCTCCTAACATTAATTTTAACGTCATGATTCGATCACCATATCGTTGTATGTCTACTACACTATCCTTTAAATCTTTATTTATGATAATATCAACTCCATTTCGAGCATTTTCTTTACTTGAGTACAATAATTTAAAACCTATATCCTCTATCTCCTTTGCTTTTTCTCTAACCCATTTTGTCTTTTGTAAACATAGAATATGAATCTTTCTTCGAATCATTGTATCTACCACCTCCATTAGCTTACCGGATAATGTTATGATTTTCCGAGAACCAATACGAATCCTGTTATCTAGAACTAGTTTCTTTACCCTCGCATCCGTCCATGTTCAAAATGCGGAAACCCTCTCTAAAAATTATTCACTACATTTGGGCAGTAATGTAGTGTTCTTTACCCACACCCGTCTATGATATGGGAACCCTCTCTGTAATTGATTAACTATATTCGGGCGAAAATGTAGTAGCCCTTGCTTATTTATTACTGCATTCGGGCTCTGCAACACGCCGCTAGGCGGGGACGCCCCAAAGTAATGCTCATAATTTTTGTAATCCATGTTATAAAATCTGACGAAGTTTTACGCTGGATGTCGGAAGCCCCACACAACCCTTCTCCTTTATCCGGGCTTGGGACCGGCAATGCAAGGGTGATCCCTTACATGGGCTGAGTTTTAATAACCACTTAAGGACAATATACAAAATTCAAGATTGGATGTGGACATGTCATCTTCATGTCAAAGAAAATATCAAAGTCAACTATTTACATTCTTTCTGATAACTAAGTCAGGTTTTTATCAATGCACTCAAATACATTATGTATTTAGAACTACCTCTCTCTCTCTCTCTCTCTCTCTCTCTATATATATATATATATATATATGCGCATGTACATACACCAATACATCAGTATATTAATGCATGTAAAAGACTAACTTATATATATACACTGATGTATTGGTGCATGTATATGCATGTAAAAGACTAACTTATATATATGTGTATGCATATTTTATATTGATACACACATCTAATTAGAACGGACAATTCTGGACTCAATTTCGACAACCTGGTCTAGACCCAACCTGAAAAATATGGGTCCGTATCAAGTTTTAAGCACTTCAAGTTAGATATATATATATATATATATATTTAAGTTAGTCTCATGAATATACTGATGTATTGGTGTATGTATATGCATACAAAAGACTAACTTATATATATGTATGTGTGTGTGTGTGCACATTTTATATTGATACAGACATCTAATTAGAACGGCCAATTCTGGACTCAATTTTGACAACCCTGTCTAGACCCAACCTGAAAAATGTGGATCCATATCAAGTTTTAAGCACTTCAAGTCAGATCTGGGTCAGGGAAAGGTAAACTGACAGAAGTCGATTTGGTGTCAGGTGGACCCAGACCCAACCCGAAACTGACCTATTTATATAAAGTGTGTTTTAAACACAATTGGGTGACCAAAACCCAAAACAAGTACATTTTTGAACTTGATCTGAATAAAAATCAGGGTGGATCCAAGTCAGTCCAATTTCGAGCTGAATCTGAAATGACCCGACCCAGTGACCGGATTTGCCATGTCTATATATTTAACGGGTTGTAGACATGGTTGCTCCCCAAATCGATTAATGTAAGGCTTGTAGTATTACCCGTGCGTTTCGAATATATGTGACGCACAAATAGAAGCAAAAGCAGAGAAAATTAAAGAGTGGCCGGATGCACAACGCGTGCTCCTCTCTTCTATTTCCATTACAAATTCCACGATCCGTTGCGTTGTGGCGGTGGAATTAAACACCCACGAAAGAGACGGAAGAAAAGCGAGTTTCCTCTTCGTTCCATTCCATCGGGGACTTCTTCCTCTTCTTCCACGTTCCCCTGCCAAAGGACTTCCTTAATCCAGGGGTCCGATTCCTAGCAACTGTCTTTCATTCCCTTCCGTCTTCTGAAGGAACTACGCTGCGTCCCTTAAGCGTGTCGATAGGAAACGATGCCGACGTTCACCACAATCGCGTTGGACAGGCTTCTCGAGCCCGAAAGCGCTGCCACGGAGAAGCCAACGGTCGCACAGCGATCGCCGGAGCGGCCGAAGATGGGGAGGAGGGCGCTCACGATGCCTAGCCGAAAACCACCGCCACCTCCGCCGCCCGTCTTTCCGTCGCCGGCCCTCTACAAGACGCCCGAAGAGACCCCCGTCCCCGATTCTCCCTCTTCGTTTACTCCATCTCCCTACGTCGTTAATCACAAACGCCGAGGCCCCTGCCTCCAAAAGGCCCAGCGGAACTCCGCCGATGATGGTGGTAACGACCACCCGCGAACCGGAGATCCCGCCGGAACTGACGGTGGAGCTGCTATGAAGGAATCCGGACAGGGTGCAAACGTGGATGGAAGGGAGGAAAGGGTTGGACCCGTTCTTGACCGTTTGGCATCCGATTTGGGGCGACATGATAAGCTTTTGGATCATCCGGTGGAATCTAGGAGCCCGGTGGGCGTTAATGGGAAGGCGCAGATTGAGGATCGTGGCGTGGTTGATGCGTCGCAGAGGTCTCAGACCCAGATAAATGGGGAGTTCTTTGATGCGTATGAAGGTATGATAAACAAAGGGTAGTCTTTGCTTTGCTTTTGATTACTTTCTTTTCCTTTCAGTATTATTCAATCTGTAGACGCGTTCGGCATTGTTAATTGATGAGGAATCCTACTTTCAATTGATGGTTTCGATACTGAAAGGGGGACAATATTTAAATCTCTGTTACAATGGAAGTTCTATGCTTTGTGGGGTGTTCTTGAACTTCTAATTCAAAAGATTGAAGTTTTCAAGCTTTTCCTTTCAAGGAACCAAAAGTATCATACACTTTGTTGTGATCTGCAAAAAAAGAATTGAAGAATGTATGAACAAAGGGCTGTTTCGTACAGTCGTCTGCACAAAGATACATAAGGAAGTACTAACTTTGAGAACTTGGTATGGAGAAGCAACACATAATAGGTTCTCAGTGAGGATCAATCCTCATTGATCCCCGTTCCTTTACTTCTACGATTTTGTAGTCTCAATGTAATTGTGATATTATATAGTATACTTCCTTTGAGAGGATGATCCAATGATCGAAATCCGCAAAAAGGCATGATAAATGTGTTTCTCTACATCTTGCATCCTTAGACTCCTGTATGGAGTTGACTATACCTTGTGCGCATCTGAATTAATAACATCTCACTTAAAATCGGACATGGCTAGATTAGCTGAAGTTTATACAACAACTAAGCCTTTTCCCATACTAGACGGGGTTGGCTACATGGATTCTTTGTTTTCACAGATCCTTATCGTGTGCCATGTTAGCAGTTAACTCACAATAAGCTAGATCATTCTTTATTGTTTCTTTCCAACGCTTTTGTGGTTGTCCTCTACCTCTTTTAATACTTTCCAAATTTAGTTTTTCATACCTTCTTTCAGGTTATTCTTTTGATCTTCTTTCTATATGTCCAAACCATCTTAAACGACATTCTCTCATTTTATCCTCTATTGGTTTAACCTAATTTGTTTCTAATAACTTCATTATGTATACGTTCTTTTCTTGTATGACCACTCATCCATCTCAACATCTTCATTTCTGTCACAGACATATTTTGTACATGTTGATGGTTAATTGCCCAACACTCAGAACCATAAAACATGGTAGGCCTAATTGCTGCTCTATAATATTTATCTTTTAACTTTAATGGTATCTTCTTATCACAAAGAATACAGGATGTCATCTATGCGTAACATCTCCATCAATTCTTCCATCACTCTGAAAAATGGACCCTAGGTATTTACAACTTTCCTTTTGGGGGATGCAATGTGTGTCAATTTTAATTTCTATGTCCTGTGAAGTAACCAAATGATCAAAACTTACATTCTATATATTTTGTCTTTCTTCTACTAAGTTGGAGGCCTTTGCTTTGTAATGTTTCTCTCCATAGTTCTAATTTTCTATTAACTTTTTCCTTAGTCTCCTCCACTAACACAATGTCATCTGCAAATAACATACACCAAGGTACTTCATCTTGAATATGTTATGTTAACTCATCAATCACCATTATAAATAAGTATGGACTTAAAGTTGATCCTTGATGGAACCCAATATTAACTTCAAAGAAGTCTGTCATTCCTTCCTGAGTCCTCACACATGTTTTTGCACCATCGTACATGTCTCTTATAAGGTTAATGTATGTCAATGGGATACCTCTTTTTTCCAAAGTTATCCAAATAACCTCCCTCGGTACCCTATCATAAGCTTTTTCTAGATCAATAAATATCATGTGAAGGTCTTTCTTTTTTGCTCTAAAATATTCCATAAGACGCATCAAAAGGTGAATCGCTTCAACAGGCATGAATCCAAATTGGTTCTCTATTGTACTCAATACTTGTCTTAACCTATGTTCGATAATTCGTTCCCATAATTTCATAGTATGGCTCATTAACTTGATACCTCGATAATTCGCACAATTCTGAATGTCTCCCTTGTTCTTATATATGAGTATAAGTGTACTCGCTCTCCATTCCTCGAGCATTTTTTGGTTTTTTCATATTTCATTAAATAGTCTTGTGAGCCAAGTGATTTCTATTTCTCCTAGTATTTTCCAAACTTCTATTGAAATATTGTCTGGTCCTACCGATTTACCACCCTTCATATGTTTAAGAGCCTCTTTGACTTCCTTCTTTTGAATACGTCGGTAGAAATTGTGGTTTTTATACTTTTCTGATTTGGCTAACTCTCCTAAGCTAATACTAACATCTTTATTTTCAGTAAAAAGCTTATAAAAATTGTTTTTCCATCTATTTCTTATATCATCATTTGTCACTAAAAGTTTTTGATCCTCGTTCTTGATGCATCTAACAAAATTAAGATATTTAGTTTTCTTATCTCTAGCCCTAGCTATCCTAAAAATATCTTTCACCTTCTTTTGAGTTGAGTTTTTTATATAAATCCTCCCAAATTTTAGGTTTTGCATCAGTGACGGCCTTTTTCGCTTTCTTCTTTGCTTTCTTATAAGCCTCTAAGGTTTCACTAGTTTTCTTCGCATAATGTAATTGTAACATGCCATCTTTGCCTTGATTTGATTTTGCACTACTTCACTCCACCACTAAATTTTTTTTGTGCCAGTACACCTCCTTTTGATACACCTAATACATATTTCGCCACTTTCCTAATATGTATAGCCATATTGTTTCATATATCACAGGGTGTACCAACATAATTCCAAACATCTCCTTGAAGGACTTCCTCTTTAAATATATCTTCTTTCTTGCTTTTGAGGTTCCACCATTTAGTCAGAATAGCTCGATGCATTCTTTTCTTGTTTGTCCATTTTTTTATTTGTAAATCCATAACTAAAAGTCGATGTTGGGTGGTTAAGCTTTCTCCTGGAATTACCTTGCAATCTTTACAACACGCTCTATCTTTTTTCTACAAATAAAGTAATCAATTTGTGTTTGTGATAAGCTGCTCTATCTTTTGAAGATTAGCTGAAGTTTATACGAGAGGAAATCCTTGGAGAATGAGACGAGTACCTTCTTTGAAGAAGATCTTTCCTAGTTGACAAAAACGGTCTTTGCATGATGAACTCTTTTAATTCCACTTGTCATAATCTGTAAACAGAGGTTGACCTGTGGATGATTCGGACTAGTGCTTACTGATGATGATGACAGCTTGTCGTGCTTGGTGATGTAGTATTATTTGTGATAAACTCAATGGAGGTAGCAAGGAGAAGGATTTTAAAGTGATAATTTAAGTCGTTGTAGATGTTGGCAATTATGATGTTTAGATTGAAAATTGTAATTATATATCCAAGGATTTTAGAGAGTCAGTTGAAGGGATCAACGTCAAAACCTGAAGCTCACAGGGATAGTGGGAGGGAGAGAGGGAAGGGATTACTACAATTACAAAGTCTTGTATTAAGAAAGTACCCGAGCTTCTGTGAAAATCTTAGTATAAATTAACCTAGTAATTGAATTAGGTTGTGAATCTTATTCAAGGTTAATTGTGCTGGATTTGGAATGAGAATGGTTTATAGTAACCATATTCAGTGGTATTCAAAATAAGTTGGCAGTTATGGTGTTGGCATGAAAATATTAAGTTAAATATCCAAGGATTTTTAGGTCTTGATTAGAAGGGATCGAAGTTAAGAACTCATGCTAATGGACCAGAAGAAGGAGTCTAGGTGGAAGGTAGGGAGATTATTGTATTTAGCAAGTGTCATAGCTTCTTTGGATATTTAATGAAAAATGTAGAAAATTATCTATTGCAATCAAGGTTATTTTATTATGGTTTTTCAATGGGAGTGACTTGTGATAATTTCAGTGGTATCCTTGTTGTAGAATAATGCTGGTAGTCTTAATGTTATTGTTCAAAATAATAAATTAGATACGTGAGGATTTTTTAGCGAGCTCTGGTTCTTCATGACAACAAGAGTTGGTACAGTTGGTGCCGACCTCTGCCATCTGGATATTTGTTAATCTATTGAGAGTGATGCATTGTCATCTCTGTTTTGTTTCTCTTCTATATGTAATTTGCTGATTACCAGCCATCTCTCACAACACCAACCCCTATTAAGATTATGCATGCCCACATAGGCATGATAAGGACATGCTTTTGTATGTACTGGACAGTGAACGAAGTGCAACTGGTTTGTGAGTGGTTGTTGTATGTTTTTGGGACCATAGCTGCTCCTTCTGTGGCAGAAAAAAACACCATACCCTTGTAGGTCTATTTGTGTACGGTCCTTGATAGCATGGTGTATAATCTTTAATTAATTGCCCGAACTCAGCCTCTCTTTCATCGTTTATTCTGATTAAAAGTCTTGTGATGTGCTTTATTAAGTCTTGCGATGTGTTTTGTTCAGTTCAATATGATGACATACAGCTTTGTATTCTCTTGAGCGGATAGAGTTGGCCAGGATATCGCTGCTTGATGCTAGAGGCACTTACAGCCACTCCGGGCTGCTTTAGTGAGATTGTGGTCTGGCGAGTAAAACATAGTAAAGTATTTAGGTATGCCCACAGGCATATGAGGGTACCTGTCTACTCACATGAGTTTGCATGAGAGAGTGTGCGTCTGTGTGTATGTGAGAGAGTAAGAGAGAGAGTCAAACTTTCAATTGAGTCATTGTTTCTTAGAATCTAATCAACCTAATGTGCACAACCCCTTGGACTTTTCAAAAATTTAGGTTACAGTTTTCATCTTTAGATGACTTTCATTTTTTCTACTTTTCTTCTTCCTGAGACAGAGAGTGAGCTTCTCCATACTAAAACTGTGAGATGCATTAACAAAACATGCTTAATGTGGTTTCCATTTGGAGGGCAGCTAGATGGAGCTTGATCAAGAAAGTATGAAGTAGATTGTGAACACATTAAGAGGCAGTTGAAGGCATCAAAAGTGTTTACAGGAAACAATAAGACTCTTCTTGCTTTCTTGGAGTTAACTGCTAATATGACGGACAATAGAGTGCAACAGTGAATAAGAACCAATGTAGGAGACCCCACTTAGTTTTTGTAATTAATTCTTTCATATCCTATTATCAGATGTTCTGTGGCAATCTTTGATATCAAGTTCCAAACTGTGTTATTTCAGGGCTTACTGTTTCTTCTTTTCTCCAGTGTTGTCTCATTCTTGTATTCTTTCCTGATTTTTTCTCTTAATCTTACGTGCATTTTTCACTTTTCTCCTCTAGAACTCTCCAGCGATGGTGGATCCACTCCGGTGCCAAATACTTCCTTCTTTGATCTTGAGAAAGAACTAAGTGAGACACGGATAAGTCTCTTGGTCGAGAAAGAGAGGCGGAAACAGGCTGAAGGGACTCTTATTCAAATGAAAAGTCAGTGGTGGAGGGTTGCTGAGCAATTATCTCTTGCAGGGATCCCGTTTCCTGCATCTCCACCCAACCTTGGAGAATGCCATGAATATCCAGCGCTGGATCCTATTGCCGAGCTGCAACAACAGGTCTTTGTAGTGAGATATGTGTCTGATGCAGTAGGGAGGGGGTACGCTCGTGCTGAGATTGAGCTGGAAATGGAACCTAGTATTGAAGCTAAGAATTTTGAGATCAGTCGGCTGAAGGACAAAGTCCAGTATTATGAAGCCGTGAACCGCGAGATGTCCCAGAGGAATCAGGAGGCTGTTGGTAAGAATGCCAGTTACTGTAGAATTGATTCTCTAACAGTTTTCTGTACTAAGGTTTTGTAAGACGTGATGTGATTTATGTCGCTTTGTTGATCCTGATTCTGCAGACTCTGCTCGGAGGGAACGACAGAGAAGAAAGCGAAGACAGAGGTGGGTTTGGGGTTTTGTTAGTATTGCCATTTCCATGGGTGCCGCAGCTGTTGCCTGGAACTATCTGGCCGGTGGCATTGACCACGGGATATCCATTCAAAGTCATGTTACTGTTGACAATGCACTGGAAGAAGAGGCTGCTTGACGTCGCCGAGCAAACAGTTAGTAATAACTTAAATAATATCTCCAATATGCATCTGGCTTCCTTTCTATGTTCTGTTGGGACCAGAAGTGTGAGTATGCGCCACCTGAAGCTGCACTTTGGATCTATTTCTTGCAACGGGGCCGAGTCTTTGCTTCCTCTTTGTAGCTATGATAATAAGTGGAAAAGTTTGTATAAAGTGAATTAATGCCTGAGCATCAGCTTGCTAATCATCCTCTTTTTCCAAGTGTAGCAATACTTTTGTTCCTGCTAAAAAGATTTGTTAATGTATTCTGTATTTCTGCTAGCTTTCTTCTCTTCATGTACTTTTGAGATGGAAAGCCTTCTTGTGGTAAACGGATCAGTCTTGCTTGACCCATCATTTCGGATTGGATTTGGACTGGGATCTCTGAGTTAGTGTCGGATGCATTGGAAGAATGTCACTGTAAAGTGGAGGCCGTGTTTGGCATGTGTTGCTCGTTATTGTAGCTGGCTTCTGTGCACTATAGTGGTATTCTTGGTTCATGTATTGATTGAATTAGTTATTACCTTGGAGCATGTTTTCTCTCCCATTTTGGTCTCAGGTCAAAGTGGTTGATTTTCTCGCCAAACAAATACCCATAAGAGCATTCAAAAAATAAGGATTCTGATCAAGTATTCCGCTTTTAGATTCTTTTTTGGGTTCATATCTCCTTTTCTGTGTTTTTTGTGTTATGATCTGGGCATTTCTGTGGATTGCTTCTTCTTTCTTTTTGGTTGCAACGGGAGGCTGAAGCCATGGTATGCATGCCGTGGGAGTCGAACTGTTGATGCAAAGCTTAATAATAAACGCTACTGTCAAGGTAAGAGTGGTAAGGTATCTCGGCAGCCATCATGCGAGTAGAGAGCCCTACCAGGTGGGCTAACACCCTGAGTGCGGATTAGTTTATTGATGGGAAGTAAACCTAAGAGTTTCGTTCCTCATTCACCTCAGTACATTAAAGGGAGATGTATGTTTAACAGGTTAACTTATCGTGAATTTGTGAATCACTCCGTAAAATTGTTCTCCCCTTCAATCGTTTAATTATTAATGGAGATGTTCCAACCAGCTATTTGACATGCTCTATGCATAATTTGAGCTGCTACTGGTTTTGTGCTTTAAAAGTTGCAGTTGGTTGATGGTTAATCAAACTTTCAGTATGACATCTTTAACTCGTCTTGTGGTTGTTATTTGTTTAATTAACATTCATTCATTCACTTGATTACTGAACAGTCGAATTTAGGTAGGTGCTTAAAGTAGACAGAGGTGCACAATATGCCTCGTGGGATTTCACACGATTTGGGCATCTTCCTTCCCATTCAGCTTAGAATGAAAAAAATATTATCTCATAAACTGCTATAGAATTTGGATGAGTGAAGTTAAAAACATAGATTTTGGTGTTTTTCTCAGCCCTCTGTTTGGTTTTGTGTAAGAAACGTTCAAATCAAATATTTGAGTTGGCTGTATCATAAACTGCAAACAGTATCATACCTTTGAGAATCACAATTGATACGCGTACACCTTTTTTACTGTATACACACTCTTTTTACCACTTTTTTAAAATACCTCTGGTTATTTTCAGTAATTACGAAAATATCCCTCAACAAAAAAGCCTCTTCTTGCGTGAACCTCCTCAGGGCCATTCTTCGGTCTATTTTTCGCTCTCAAACTCATTACAACCACCTGTTACTCGATCTACAATAATTTTTAATAAAAGAATGGATAGAAATCCATCAAAAAATAAAAATAGAAAAAGAACAAATAAATAAATAAAAATATGATAAAAATAGTCAATTCAAAAAGGTATTCGTCGATTTATGTTGTTGATTTGGTTTTGATTTTTTTGTTTTTTAATTATTTTAGTTGATTTTTTATTGATTTCTCAACTAGAATTGAAAATAAAAAACTAGTGTATCCTGAGGGTCATGCATCTCCCCACACGGAGAGACATGGGTCGGGCGTGTCTCTCTCAGTTTTTTATTTTTTACTTTTTATATGTTTTTTAATTCTCTTTTCCTTCTTTTGTTCTTGATTCTTATGGTTATTGTTTTCATATTATTAAGTCACGTTTGTTCTTATTATTGATTTTGTTTTTAGCTTTGTTTTTCTTGTTTTTTATTTTTTTCAACGACATTCATAAGAATATGCATTAGGTTGCGAAGAAAACAACAACACTAAGTGAAATCTTCATTGTTAGAGTAACGAGATCCGGTAAGATGGACCTTTGATTGAATTAGGTGAGAAAGGAGAGAGAAATGTTGATGAAACGAGAGACTAAAGAGTATTTATATGGAAGGTATTTTGAGTATTTATGAAAATTGAGGTGTGGATAATAAAGAAAGTGTAAATATAGTAATGCCCCTTTTTTTGTGAACGCCGTTTTATTGGTTAGCATGTTCGCCAAATCGTCCATCCCTAATCCAACTTGCTTAGCTTGTTTCCTATATCTTACCTCCGTGTTCCTTGAACTCGATGAAAACCTTTTTGCTGCAAAACCATTTATCTTGCTGTGTTAATACCATCCCATACCTGGGCATCGTCTTTTATTAAATGTCCACTAGAAAGAGCAAACAGAGGCCACCTTCCTCACAAACAGGCAGCATTCACCTTCCTCACGGACTGCGTTGATGGGATATTGTAAACCATTTCGGATTCCACTTGCGCATGTCAACGAACGCTGTTTCTCGGATGCTCCTCATGATCGTCACTGCAAGTACTAAGCTTCAAGTTGTTGATGGGCCAATTGCAAAAGCAGAAAGTACTCACCCGAGTAAGAATTGGAGAAGGCACATAAATCTGTCCTTTTAAGCACAAGTTACAGCAGTCCCTGTATGGAGGTAAGTATTGTTGGCTATCTTTGCAGCCAATTGCAAAAGCAGAAACTACGCATTCGAATAAGAATTGGAAAAGGAACATAAATCTGTCCTTTCAAAACAAGTTGCAGCAGTCCCTGTATGGAGGTAAGTATCGTTGGCAATCTTTTGCTAATTTGTCTGATTTGTTATTTTATTTTCATCAGGTTAGAAGCGAAGTATTGGGAAAGCTAGAAGGAGGACCACGCATGCCTTTAATTAGTCGTTTTTGAGTTTTCGAATAATAGGAAACAAAACAACTTGTAGGAATCATTCAAACGAAGCTCATAAAATCAGATGGGTGGGAATCAGAGGAGTTTGTCGACAGGAACTATGGCTCAAGCCAAATCCTCTAATTATGTGGTTGGTAAATAGGCATGAGGAGATTAAGGTTGATCTATATGGCGTTTTAGGTTGTGTTCGCAACATGGACTTCGTGGAACTCTTGGAACCAAGGCTGGAACTTCATGGTCTGACACTAGGAGTTGCACAAACTTCTCATTCAGTTCACTTCTTAGTGGAAGAGAGTGACAGTATTGGCTTGTAAAACTTTTTGAGATAAATTATGTGAATATTGCCTCGAAAGAAGAAATTCATATTGGATAGCATATGCTCGATTTTGTATGCCCATTGGTTGTTTTATGTCGGCATTGTGAATATTAAATAATATAGAAAATAAGGTTTGTATTTTGATGAATTGTTGGAAACTTTGACATCAATGCATATGTTAACGACTGTTCTCAATACTTTTCATGAATAGAGAAATTAAGCAAGATTTATTCATCTAATGAACATCTGAAAGGAGAACAGTTACGAGTGCATCTTGAAAATGAAGCCGGTAGTATTGAACTTTACGATAAATCACCTTTTAAAAGGTCGAAGCATGTTTTTGATGAGTGATACCTTTTCAAATGATGATCATTTATTGGGAAGAAAAATCTTGTCCATCAACATTTGTGAGTTAATAAGAATTACCTGAACATGTCCCTCCCCAATTAGGATGTCATTTTCGCATTGGTGAGGTTTCCTATGTTGTATTAACTTTCAAATAAGAACAAATTGCTCTTAATGATACTCTTTATGACATGCATATTGATACAAAACTCACATGACTCTCTACATGCTCAGCAGGCTGCTCCTCATCTAAAATATATAATGTTGTAGACTAGTTTCCTAAAATTTCTTTTTTTCTCTCATAAGGAAGGCCGATTGCCTTTTACAGGAAAACAGGACTCACATCCTGTGATTGCTGCATCTCCCTTTAGAAGATGATAAACTTCTGGGGAAAGCAATCTTACTGTCTGTACACAACAGATTGGTGGACAGCGACCTCCACTAGCGAATGGGCGACTCTGTTTAGCTTCCCGAAGTTTTAACCTGAGATAACATTTTCTAGATGGCTCTAAACATAATCCGCCTTATTGTTGAGGTGCTGGTTGAATAAATTTTCATTTCAAACGGTTGTCTACTTCTTCACAATTCAAAACACTCTTTAATAATAGCGTGCTTATTTGCCACGGTCAGCAAACCCCTTTTACTATCCAACATTCTTTCTCTACTGAATACCAAAATTACCTTCCATATAAATACTTCTCTCACATTCCATCACGCCATTTCTCCCTCCTCTCTTACCTAATCTCTCATCTCCCACCCAATTTTAACAAAAGTATATTTAGTCTAATTTTTAAACTCCGCCCACGTAAGGGATCACCCTTGCATTGCCGGTCCCAAGATCAGATAAAGGAGGAGGGTTGTGTTAGGCTTTTTACAGCTAGCGTAAAACTTCGGATTTTATAACATGGATTACAAAAATTATGAGCATTGCTTTGGGGCGTCCCCGCCTAGCAACGTGCTGCAGAGCCCGAATGTAATAATAAGTAAGTAAGGGCCACTACATTTTCGCCCAAATATAGTGAATCAATTGTAGGGAGGGTTCCCACATCATGGACGAGTGTGGGTAAAGAAGTTAGTCCCGCTACATTGCCGTCCGAATGTAGTTAATAATTTTTAGAGAGGGTCTCTACATTTTGATTATGGATGGATGCGAGGGGTAAGGAAGCTAGTCCTAGATAATAAGATTCGTATTGATTCTTGGAATATCAGAATATTGTCCGGTAAGCTAATGGAGGTGGTAGATACTATGATTCAGAGAAAGATTCATATTTTATGTTTACAAGAGACAAAATGGGTTGGAGAAAAAGCAAAGGAAATAGAGGATACATGTTTTAAATTATGGTACTCAGGTAAAGAAAAGGCTCGAAACGGAGTTGGTATTAACATAAAAAAAAAAATTAAATGATAGTATAGTAGACATACAACGATATGGTGAGCGAATCATGACGTTGAAATTAGTGTTAGGAGTAGAAGTTTTGAATATAGTTTGTGCTTATGCAGCCAAAATAGGACTTCAAGATAGTATAAAGACAGCTTTTTGGGAAGAGTTAGATAAGGTGTTTCAAAACATTCCACAAAGGGAGATGATTTGTTTAGGAGGAGACTTAAATAGACATGTCGGTAAAGAGGTATTAGGATATCAAGGTATTCATGAAAACTTTGGTTTTGGAGATGTAAATAAGGAAGGTAGGGAGATTTTAAATTTTGCTATGGCATTTGATCTCTTTATAGTCGCTACAATCTTCAAAAAACGAGATGAACATTTAATTACTTATAAGAGTGGCTTATTACAAACACAAATTGGTTACTTTATTTGTAGGAAAAAAGATAGAGCGTGTTGTAAAGATTGCAAGGTAATTCTAGGAGAAAGCTTAACCACCCAACATCAACTTTTAGTTATGGATTTACAAATAAAAAATGGACAAAGAAGAAAAGAGTGCATCGAGCTATTCGGACTAAATAGTAGAACCTCAAAAGTAAGAAAGAAGATATATTTAAACAGAAAGTCCTTCAAGGAGATGTTTGAAATTATGTTGGTGCACCCTGTGGTATGTGGAACAATATGTCTATACATATTAAGAAAGTGGCGAAAGATGTGTTAGGTGTATCTAAGAGAGGTGTACCGACACAAAAATAAGCTAGGTGGTGGAGTGAAGTAGTGCAAAATAAAATAAAGACAAAGAGGGCATGTTACAAATTACATTATGCAAAGAAAACTAGTGAAACTTTAGAGGCTTATAAGAAAACAAAGAATGAAGCGAAAAAAGCCGTGAGTGAAGAAAAAGCTAAAATTTAGGAGGATTTATATAAAAGACTCAACTCAAAAGAGGGTGAAAGAGATATTTTTAGGGTAGCTAAGGCTAGAGATAAGAAAACTAAATATCTTAATTATGTTAGATGCATGAAGGATGAGGATGAAAAATTCTAGTGGCAAATGACGATATAAGAAATAGATGAAAAAACTATTTTTATAAGCTTTTTAATGAAAATAAAAATGTTAGTATTAGCTTACGAGAGTTAGCTAAATTAGAAAAGTATATAAACCACAATTTCTACTCACGTATTAAAAAAACTGAAGTCAAAGAAGCTCTTAAGCATATGAAGGGTGGTAAATCAGTAGGACCAGATAATATTCCTATAGAAGTTTGGAAAATACTTGAAGAAATAGGAATTACTTGGCTCACAAGACTATTTAATGAAATATGGAAAAACCAAAAGATGCCCGAAGAATGGAGAGCAAGTACACTTATATCCATATATAAGAACAAGGGAGACATTCAAAATTATGTGTCAAGTTAATGAGCCATAATATGAAATTGTGGGAAAGAATTATCGAACATAGGTTAAGACAAGTATCAAGTACAACAGAGAACTAATTTGGATTCATGCCAGGTATATCTACTATTGAAGCGATTCACCTTTTGAGACGTCTTATGGAATATTTTAGAGCAAAAAAGAAAGACCTTCACATGATATTTATTGATCTAGAAAAAGCTTATGATAGAGTACCGAGGGAGGTTCTTTGGAGAGCTTTGGAAAAAAGAGGTATCCCATTGACATACATTAACCTTATAAGAGCATGTGTGATGGTGCAAAAACATGTGTGAGGACTCATGAAGGAACGACAGACTTCTTTAAAGTTAATATTGGGTTACATAAAGGATCAACTTTAAGTCCATACTTATTTATAATGGTGATGGATGAGTTAACAAAACATATTCAAGATGAAGTACTTTGGTGTATGTTATTTGCAGATGACATTGTATTAGTGGAGGAGTCTAAGGAAAAAGTTAATAGAAAATTGGAACTATAGAGAGAAATATTACAAAGCAAAAGCCTCTGACTTAGTAGAACAAAGACAGAATATATGGAATATAAGTTTGATCATTTAGTTACTTCAGAGGACATAGAAATTAAAATTGGCACACATTGCATCCCCAAAAGGAAAGTTTTAAATACCTAGGGTCAAATTTTCAGAGTGATGGAAGAATTGATGGAGATGTTACGCATAGAATTAATGCTAGTTGGTTAAACAGGTATTCTTTGTGATAAGAAAATACCATTAAAGTTTAAAGGTAAATATTATAGAGCAGCAATTAGGCCTGCCATGTTTTATGGTTCTGAGTGTTGGTACAAAAGATGTCTATGATAGAAATGAAGATGTTGAGATGAATGAGTGATTATACAAGAAAAGAATGTATACATAATGAGGTTATTGGAAACAAATTAGGAGTGGCACCAATAGAAGATAAAATGAGAGAATATCGTTTAAGATGGTTTGGACATATAGAAATAAGATCAAAAGAAGAACCTTTAAGAAGGTATGAAAAATTAAATTTGGAAAGTATTAAAAGAGGTAAAGGACGACCACAAAATTATTGGAAAGAAACAATAAATAATGATCTAGCTTATTGTGAATTTAATGCTAACATGACACACGATAGGGATATGTGGTAACAAAGAATCCATGTAGCCGACCCCGTCTAGTATGGGAAAAGGCTTAGTTGTTGTTTGTATATTTAGTCTAATCTTTTTTTATTATGGCGATAGAGGTTTCACTTAACATTTTTGTCCTTTTCACAACTCAATGCATATCATTATGAATTTCTTCGAAAAAAATAAAAAACAATAAAAAAATAAAACTAAAAACAAAACAATAAGAAAAAAAAGAAGATAAAGAGAATCAAGAAACATTGAAAATAAATGAAAATAAAAAACTAGAGCATCTCAACGAAAAAAATCAATCAAAACAACTATAAATAAATAAATAAACCAAAACCATAACCAAATCAAAAGCATAAATCAATGAATCCTCATTTCAATAAACCTTTTTATCCTCTTTTTTCATTTTTCTTTGATTCTTCTTTTTTTTTATTTTTTGATGAATTTTGATTCATTTTTTACTGAAAATAATTATATATCAAGTAATAGGTGGTTGAAATGAATCTGAGAGCAAAGGAAGAACTGTCCCAAATTAGGACTCGAAGCATATTCATGCATGAGGAGAGAGAAGGTCCCGTTCTCTTGCTTAAAAAAAATCGTAATTACTAAAAAGGATCAAAAGTATTTTGAGAAAAGTCACACAAAAAAATGTGTCCACAGTAAAAGAGGTGTGTGCGTATCAACTAGTGGCATTCGAAGATCCCACGGTAGATGCAATTTAATAAATTTGTACGTAAGTCCTGGTCCATTGTGACGTTCGGAGAAAGAGAGCCCACTAACAAATGCTCGGCACAAGAACTGGTCCACAAACTTCAAACATTTAGTAAATCCACTATACATTTTACTAATTCTACGCTAAGTGAGTTTGCAGATTGGCCTCAGGAAAAAAGAAACTAGCTTTCAGATTTTACAGGTAGTAACTTCTATTAACTATTTGCGTGTCCTATGAAACAAGAGAACAGAGAGCAGCACTCCGAATGAGCAAACACATCCCCACATGATGAAAGTCTTTCGAAAGCACTGCATGCCTAAGCAATTTCCAGCACCAGCACCCTCTCTGTCATACAGTATAGAGGCAATGTAGCCAAAAAAGAATGAGCCCAGTGGGATGTTGATGACCAAGATATTGTGGTTGAGGCCGAAGTTCTTAGTGCCAAAGAGCTCAGGAGTTGCAGAGACGGAGATGGAAGTGATGGCTCCTGTACACACCCCAAGAATTGCTGTGCTTACATAGAGCGTGGTATTTGTGCTGCTGCTTGCAAGCAGGAAGAAGGCCACCACCATCGGCATCATCAGTGTTGCCATCAACATCGTTCTTGGAAGATTAATCTTCAACCTGCATTCATAATTTTGATAAAAATTAGTCTGAGAAACTTTTGCATCGAGAGAGAGAACGTTTCACTTTCAATATTAAAAAATAATGCCTAAACGGTCTTTAAGACAAGATTCTTTCGTACGCCATTTGAGATTGCCTAGAAGAGCACAGGAGTTCAATCACTCAATTGAGGTGCTTGTATCCAGTCGTGGCTATTCTTGCGTGTGGACTCAAAATAGTTTCGTGGTCATCCTGAGCAAAGCATTAATTAGTTTAATTGGCTGCAGCGCTTTGTATACATGGCACTGCGTATCTAGGAGCAAACTGCTCTCAATGAGTTAAGGAAGCGGTCATATCCATGAAATGACTGATGATGGTACCGGATACGTTTCCATCTACACATGGTTGGCTCCAGTTAAACCGATCAAACTGTGAATTGAAATAGGGATGTGATTGGGTTGGTTCTGATTTCCGTTTGAGTCTTAAATTGTTTAGAATTAAAAAAATCATTAAATATTTAAAAATAAAAAATATAGAATCATTAGTTTCGTCTCAACTCGACTCTAATTCCGTAAAAGGGGAACTGAAACCAAACTGACTGGTCCATGATTCCATTGACCGAATCTAATTCTGTAAAAAATGGAACCCAAACCAAACTGACCTGTTTGAGTTTCAAACGATTCTTGGCTTGATTCGGTTCCGATTGAGACCCATAGCTCGAAACCGACCAAGTCCATATCTCTTTGCAAATAATGCCCTAACGTTGCCCCTTGTAAGTGGGTGCATCCAAAGGCCTTCTCTTACGTATTCATGACGACAGAACGCATCTTACTTTCAAATGAAAATATACGATTTAGAATCGTTAAAACTACTGCATTGAATGGACGGTGAACGTCGCAGTCCTTTGTGTGCGTGTCTCCCCGTGTGCACACACATACACACACGCACAGGTAAAAAGAATTAGATACGTGCATTAAAGCGAACAGCAAAATGGGTAGACTTATGTGCTAAATCGATCATTTGTGAGAGGCAATATATGAAATTCAATAGCCGAAAACATATCCTACTCTGTAGCTACTTTTCAAAGGCTTTTGAAAATCCAATAGAAGTATATATAGGCTCTCCACACCAGAAAAATCAAACCTTCTAATTTACGGTACAGGAGGCATTTTAATAAATCAAAACCCGATTCTGGGGCCAAATCAATTAATCGAACTGAACAATAACATGGTGATGCTGTCCAATTCAAAATTCGTGCAATTCAATATCTCTCTCTCTCTCTGTGTGAGTGACATTCACACACAAACAGACGCACAAATTATATATATGTATGTATGGGGAAAGAGAAAGAGAGAGTAAGAGTAGAGAAAGAGGGAGAATGTCAAAGTAAGGTTGAACCTTGTTGAAGAGCAGTAGTCAACGATCGAGGGCATAAGACGACCAAAGAAACCAGTGGACGACGATAATGAGACCAAGGTTGATGTCCTCGAGTAGCCGCGCGATGCTGCAATCTGCCCCAAATTATTGAGAAACACCAGCCCAAGAGTCGCCCCGAACAAGTACGTCATGAAATACAGCCAAAAATTCAAACTCCTCAGCAGCTCACTAACCGTGAATCCAGCTTCCTCTTTTATTTCCTCGCCCCTCATTAATCCTTCCTCTTCGTCACCTTCTGTCCTACCTTCAGCCATTTTATGTTCATGGCTTGATCGAATCTCGTCTGTACTGCAATCAAACACCTTTCTATCTTTAGCTTTCCACTTGTCTTGCACTGTTTTCCACACCGCAACCATTGATGGTAGTACCAAAGGTGTCACCAACAATATCATTAATCCAAACGCAAATGTTTTGGGTGATATATTATCGTATATGCTTCCAACCACAGCATATATCCCAGTGACAACTGCAACCAGAACCATGAATATGAATCCTTGATATATGGACTTAGGCTCATGGCAAGTGCCGAAGCTCCTCAGAAAGGGTGCAACTACAATGCTCAGTCCAATGGGTGCCACTGAATTGAGCAGCAGATATGCTCCCTTCATGTACCTTGCTGGCAAAAATGCATCAGCAACGGTTGTGTACATCTTGGCACTCAGACCAATATAGCTTGTTGATAGGCTAAGCGCAATCCGGCTATCGGCCGGGAAATTTTGAATGGTTGTTATGTGGCAGGCAGTGTTGATCCAGCAGATGCTGTTGCCAGCCAACATATTGAGCATGAACACTTGCCAATAGGCCAGTTGGAGCTCGTTGACGACAAATAGGTACTGGAAGCCATAACCTAGTAGGCCAAGGGATGTGCCAATGAACAGTACAAGCCAGAGAGGGAGACAGTTAGCAGCGATGCCGGAAACCCATCCAAAAACTTTTCCGGCATCTGAAGCGACGGCAAGGTTGTTCAGCTGGACTTGAGAGATAGCAAGAAGATACTTTAGGTGGGAAGAGTAGGCAGGGAAGTCTGAGTTTGTGCCATTAAGTGTTTGAAGCCAAATGACACCCACCAAGCTAACCCACTTTAGCGCAGAAGAGTATTGAAGTGAGACCATTTTCAGCTTCTCAGTGTCTCCAAACGGTTTAGTAGCGATTATATTTCTGCGCCTTCTGTAATCAAAATCTGGGGAAGTGATTATTAATGGGAAAGAATGAACGATCACTTTTAGCACTTGAAAAAACAAAAGAAAACATCGAAAAGAGAAATGATGAACGTTGTGGCTGTGAGCCAGTGATGTGGTCCTCAAATGGCCACATCCTTTGATGATTTTACAAGCCATATTCAGTGCTACCAACAAAAATATTTGAAGGCGACCCGAGTTGAAAACTTAAAGCTCATCTTGGGGCCATCGATTTGGTGTAAAACCTGAAAAAAGTCGATACTTCAAGTTGTCTTCAGGTAGTACACTAACATTAATATCTGCTTTATTTATATACGTTCATTCAGTTATTCTGTCATTGTGAAATGGAATAAACATTTACTATAGATTGTTCAGACATATTATTCCAAGTATAGTTTAAGATCTTTTAGCTATAACTGAATCATTACCTTGTTTTAATCGTCAAGGTGTGGCATCGCAAGATGGGTTCCCAATGTTATTTTCTGAAACTCTGTATTACATTATAGGCGACGATGTTTTGATCAGTGTGGAATGATTCTTTCAGGCAGCGCATGCAGCTTCCCTTTACGTGAATATTTATCATATTATGTTATTTCTAAATTAAAGGGAGTCTTTTGAGACCTATGATTTAAACCCATTAACCTTTGCAATTGTAATGTTAATCCACAAAATTATCAGCAAACTATCTTGGACAACTAAAGGGCGTTTTTGGAGTGCTCGCATTTTTAAGACTGTACTGTCTGATCATGAATTAAGATCACATTATGTGGGCGGTGGTGAGAAGCATCTTAAAGTGCTTCCCTTAACCAAACCTATCTACTATAAGGTAGCGGGTAGGGTGCGAAAGACAGCTAGAAGGTAAACTAGTGAAACAAGTAAATTACTAGCTAAGCTTCATGCAGAGACTTACTCACGAGCATCTCTTTCTTTTATGAAGTTAAGCTCAAAGATTTCCCCAAACCTTGAAATAAGCATAGCAATTGTGGTGATATTTAGTAGAGTACAGAAAATTTGTCACAGTTGTATGTTGTGATTTCTTTTCTATAGCATATCTTTTGATTGTTGGTTTGAAGGTTTAGCGGATTAATTTTTTGTGAAAATTTAGAATATGAGATGTTATGATGTAAGCTATTATAAGGCATTGCTACAGTATTATAAAGCGAAATCAAACCAAGCTTATTCTCACATTAAGTAGGGTCGGTTACAAGGATTTTAGATTGTTATTGAGCTCGATCTTAGTCATATTAGCATCTAATTCTAGAAAAGCAAGACCGTGTTTTAGTATCTCCTTCCTATACTTTTATGGTCTTCCTTTCCCTCTTTTAAAATAACTTATTATATAAGTTCATGTACTCATTAACTAGAGCTTCATGTAGCCATCCTTGTACATGTTCAAACCACCTTAAATCTAAATCTCTTATTTTATTTTTATTAGTATTATACCAACCTTGAATCCAATCTTTCCTTATATACATAGGTATCTATTTCAGGACCCTCAATTTTATCTTGGATATCTTCTACACAAGTTGATGGCTGACTGCCAAGACTCAACATCATATAACTTTGCCGATCGATAATTGCCTTATAATATTTTTCTTTTTAATTTGGATGGTACTTTCATGTGACACAAATTATTTAATATACTCTCTAGGTGATCCAACATGACCTCATGTTTTCATCATCGTCCTTAATGCACTATCATGTTAGAGATTTACTTGGTGTATTAATGCAAAGTATAAAAGTACAATAATACTTTTAATTCAAATCTTTAAAAACACCAAACGGTGGAGATGTTTATACAATATTATGCATCAAAAGTTATTATGCATTTACCACTTTCCTTTTACACATGTATGCATATATATTTCTCCAAGATTCTTTAGAGAATATCACTGGTTGTAACCCCTCTTTTGATCAATAAAAGCCATGTAGAGGCACTTTTTCTTGGCTCTAAATGTGTCAACAATTGAATAGCCCTATTAGTTAATCTCCTGGGCATGAGGCAGATCACCACCAGAAATATCCTTCTTGAATGTCGAACTGATTACCTCCAAACCCCGAGGTTCTTCCCAATTTAACTCCAAATCGGGGTGACAATGTTGTTATAGTTACTTTCCCATTACGCCATTTCACGTTTGTCATAAATATTATTTCACTTCGAACATGACTTCTTTCCCATGTTATTTTGTATAGACGATGTATATGTCTTTACCAGAAAAAAGTGCTCCGCTCTATTTTAAGGTTTAGCTTCCATGAGAAAACTTCTCAGTTGAACATCTGTACCGCCTCTTAGTTTCATATAAGAAAATTCTTGAACACATACACCGCATGTCCAGAACATAGCTTGAAACTTGGAACCAGATAGTTAGTGCTGGTTGCGAAAATTACTTGGATATGTGAAGCATTGCTGTAAGGACACCGCCCGCTCAATGCTTGATTTAAACAAAAGTAGCTAACTCAATTAATTATGTACGATTGTTTTTGGTGTGGTGGGCGTTGCTTGTTTTGAGTCAAATATGCTGATAACTTCCATAAATTTTGGTGATGTTATCAGAAGAAAGAGGAAGAGAGGAAGCCCGCATGAAGATATATCAACCATAGTTTGCTAAAGAACATTGCGTACGAAGGATGAAATTTGAAACCAAAAATCATAGGAGCTCACACCACAATTGCTTTGGGGAATGAATGTTCCAGACGGTCACTGTATCTTCGTGCCATTTATGACACATTCTCAGGTTTTTTCTTTTCTTTCTAGGATGGGAAGCAGAAGTCTAACACACATTCACTCCCAGATAATCGAACTCACCACCAGAACTCACCACCAGCAAGGTGGGAGTCCGAGAGCCCTGCGAGATGAGCTAATACTCTACATGCATTGTTAAGTTTTATATCAACATAATCAGCAATATATATATATATATATATAGCTTACACGAGTGCATGCATGTACATCTATGTTGCATGAATACGGGTATGGAATACGCAATTTTTTTAAAAACTAAGGTACGGATACGCCGCTATTGAAAAATATAATATATATATATATATATACACACAATTATATAGACCATTCTATATTTTAAAGAACATTCTAGTGTTACCAGATATTTTACAAGCCAGATAGCGCCAGATAGCTAAGCATGTGAAATATAAGAAAAAGTTTTTCACTCACCACAAGATCAATATTGAGTTTCATAAAGGAGATATTACCAAGCATACCTCAGCCAGAAAAAAACAAAAGAACAGAGGCAGGTTTTCAGAGTTACCACATTGATAGAACGGATGTCTCTAACTTTGGGTTTGGCAAACGGCTAGACAACAAAACCAGCATTTCGAAAGACCAGAACTCCAGACTGTTCCCCATTAATTTGAAATGTTAAAATCCTCAGTATATGTGAAATATGTTAAGAAGAGTTTGACGATACCATTCTAAATTTCTAAGATATTGGAAGTGATATAATATCAGAACTTTGAAACGAAATGCCAATAGTGCACATAGACTATCAGAAGAATCAACTCACCAAACCATAGAGCCGAAGGAATAGCAAGTCTTACAAAATTAGGAATATCATGAAATGCTTCATTGGAGAAACCACTCCATGTCCTTTTGCAGGCATTTGAGAATCCAACATACACGGCCAACAGCAACATATTGATCCAATAAGACAGAGTTGGCCAATGTTGCGCCTTTGTAGACGAGCATAGTACAATGTGCAATAAGACAGTGAAGCCAGAGTTGATCACCATAAGAAAGATGATGTTTTGCATATGGAGAAATCGGACGTACGATTATAAGAGCCCATAACCAAAGAGGCTTGGGATCATCCAACGAGCATAGACACCTACTACAGCTGATATCTCGGGGTCCTGGCCGGAAGCCAACAGAATTGGCTCTGTAGAAGCCCAAACAAATGCAAGGAAAATGCTGACAAGTGTTAAGACAAACATGGCTCGCTACAAGTGGATTCCTAATATGTGATACGGCTTTGCTCCATAAGCTTGCCCACATAATGTGTCTAAGGCACTCCCTATTGCTAATTGATCCACCAACGGAAAGCAAAAATATTCATAACTCTTTGCATTACTCATTTTAAATATTAAAGCCATTTTTCCTCATTCACTCAATGATAAAAGCATGAATTTCCTTTCATTGAATTTCAAATCATGATTCGCATTGAAAGCAGGCGGTAACTTCATTAGGAATAGTGGAAGGAATAAAAACAAATCAACGAAAGAAGGTACAATAATTTTAGAGTCGGATACAATGAAACACAATATCATTCCAACATAATATTACATATTTATATCAGCATAAAAAAAGTTGCAATGCATATCAAAATTAATATTCTAAACAGAATATCTTTGAATCTAAGTACATTAAGTTTCAAACTCCAATAGTCTCGATCTCAGTATTTCTTTCACTATCATTTGTAAAAAGGACTGCTTCCATATTTGGTTCATAAAGAGACAGTGATGCAACTTGAAGAATTCTTGCTCCCTCAAATGAATCTCAATCATCTCAACCAACATCCCGCATGTTTGTCTCACCTTGCACGTAATCCTTACTCTTTCTTGAAAGAATACGAAGGTTTGTATGAAGAAAAACCAAATCTTCACTTCCTTGAGGCTTTAACTTATTTCTTCTATAAGAATGGATAAAAGAATAAATGCTTCAATTTCTTTCACAACATGAAAGTGAGCATGGTTGCGAAAAAAACTTTAAAGTGATTATTTAAAGATTAGGAATTGATGATCCATGAATAACTCTCAAATCTTTTGGAGATACACTCCATATATTTTCCAAGCAATCAAATTATCAAAGTTCTTCTTCATTGCTTGAGAATTTGACAAATTCTTTTATCACTTCTAGCCTTTCTTTTCGATCTTGAAAAAACCTTTGAAGACATTTATTCCTTTCTTTACAAATTTCATTATCTTTGTGGGGGATTCTGTTAGGAGCTTCTTCAATCCATTGCCTTTTATAATACCTAAAAAATAGAAAACAAAAATATCAAGTATCAACATAATAATCAAATAAAAAAAGTTATTTAAATCGTAAAACTTAAAAGAGTTTACCTCAGATTTAGAGAATGCATCAAACAATAAAGTGGTGTGTAACTTTTAGTCCATCTATCAATGAGAATATCATACACTACTTTGTAGAAGGTGGAATATTCATTCAATTCTTTACCTTCATTTTGATAAATAGTTGCCTTTACTTGATCAATCATAGAGTCTCATTTCTCACAAACCAAATGAAGGACTAACTTATCAATATCACATAGTCAAAGCATATCATAAATAGGTTTTGTGAAGTTTAAAATATAATCAATCTTATCCCACCAAATGTCATTCAAGATCATATCTTTCACAAGTGCAGAATTTGAAACATCACCATCTCTATAGTAAGACCATTGGTCACTGATAACTATTCTTTTAAAATCATACTTGATGGTTCTTATCCTTTTTAACATAATAATTGTCGAAGCAAATCTTATTTCAACAACAGAAAGTAACTTTAGATGCACAAACTGGTTATACATTACTAACCTCATAGAATGATTAATGATAAAGTTTTTAATAGCAATGGTATCATCAGCAATATCTGTTATCTAATAACACTCGTTATAAAGAACTTCATTATTTATAGAGTTCTTAGGCTGATAAATATTTTTCAAAGAAAGGCTTAATGTATGCACTACACATGGTGTCCAAAAAACATTAGGATAAACTAATTCAATAATCATCCCAATTGCTGTACAAACAGGTGCATTATGTGTTATAACTTGCGTAATATTTTGAGATCCAATATCATTAATAACTTTCATAATTTCATCTGCAATAAATTTCTTATCTTTCACCTCACCAAAGCAATCAATAGACCTTAAAAACATAGGGTTTGCATCTGAAATAATCGTAAAGTTAATCAAAGATCTTCTTTGTACATCAGTTCATCCATCTATAACTATGCTTACTCTTTTTTTTGGCTAAGTATCTTTAATAGATTGAAACAATCTCATTAAATGAGCTTTCTCTTTCTCTAATAGTGTAGTCCTAATAGCATTGTAACTAAGTAGAGTAAAACCCAAAATTGAGGTGTTAGAAGCATATTTTAATTCACTAACATAGTAAGGGTTTCTAATTACATTAAAAGGCAAACCTATAGAGTAAATAATCTTGCTATTTTACATGTCAAGTGATCCATTGCTTCATTGTTAAATGTTTTTGCCAATTGTCTTTTACCTACTCTTTTTCTCTTACTTCCATCAAACGATTCAAATATAAGTGGATTCAAACTTATAGTTTCACTAGGTAAGAGAACTTTCAATTGTCTAACTTTTTCATATGTTTCTCTCTCAATTAGTCTCATCTCTGAAAGATATTGATTAGTAACACCAGAACAAATAACTGTCATTTTTTTTTCTCTTTAATAAATGACACTTCACACTAAAATAAGAACCTTTGTAAGTTAAAACACAATAGTTATACCGCTAACTTGCATTTCTACCTCCTTTCTTTTTTATCTTTTAACAAGGATACATATGCCCAAAGCGGGCATCCCTTTTTGGGTCTTCCAAATGTAAATTTACTAGTGATAGAAGCAGACGAAGTACTACCACTAGCTGACATATTAGATATCTGAAAATAAATAATATTTAACTATAAATAAATAAAAAAAAATAGATTCACAAGTATTAAGCAAAAAATATTGCATGATTCCTAACTAGGCGGATTCAACTTGATGTTTTGCTACCAAGATAACACTTTATATTGATTCTCTTGATGCGTATTTTTTGTTGGATTTCATTGAAATTGTTTTTATGTTCATGTAGATGTACAAAACAAACACAGGATGTTGAATATAATAAAGCAAGATCTTGACATGGTCACTGAGGCAAATAATACTGTGGTCCAGCAGGCCGAAAATGCTATGAAAATTGTCGATAACAATGTTAAGGAAGTGGAGGATTTGTTTGGAAAATTGGCTCAAATGAGGAAGGAATTGGATGAGGCTCGTGCTTCTCATTTAGCTGTGTGAAGAGAAAGTCTCAAGTGACTCAATGTGGGATTTCAAACCGAAGAAATCATCCAAGTTGGTGGAGCAACTTGATTCAGAAGTTAAAGCCTTAAAGCAAGAACTAGTGAAATCAAGGGAGATTGAAGCCAAACTAGTATAAGTTGAAGGCATGATTGATCTTGTCAAGAAACAACACGTTGCTAATGTGTTTGCATTGCTCTCTGCAGTTCAGGACAGGAGAGGGATAGGATAAAGCAGGAGCTTGAGATGGTCACGAAGGCCAAGAATAATGTGCTCCGACAAACCCAAAATGCTATGAACATTGTCGATGATAATGCTAAGAAAGTGGAGGCTTTCTCTAGGGAATTGGCCCAAATGAGGAAGGCACTGGACGAGGCTCGTGCTTCTCATTTAGTTGCCCCTGAAGAAAAGGCCTCGAGTGATTCAATGTGGGATTCCAAACTGAAGGAATCTTCTAGGTTGGTGGAAAAACTTGATTTATAAGTTAAAACCTTGACTAAAGAATTGGAGAAGAAGATGAGTCCACCCGAGAAATTCAGTAGGCCCGCTCGTGAAGAAAAGGCCAAGAAATCTTCCAAGTTGGATCCGTCAAGATGCTCCTTCCGATCTCTCCCTCGCTAGAAATCCAGCAATCCCGTTGTTCGCAGTACCCAATGATAAGTGCACCTTACAACAAGATGAGAGAGACGGAGGATTGGGGATTAGGGTTGGAAAACGCAATTTATACTTTAGTTTTGAATCGAGACATATATTTGTATGGATCAACCCAATCCATTTAGTACCCCGTACCCGTACGTGACGTACCCAAACTTAGGTACGTGTACCAATATACACACGTATATACTGGTATGTCATTCATAGTATGAGTATGTACTGAATGTACTAATAGGCATACCCATATCTAGTAAATACCGGATACGTCATCTATAAAGGGTGTCCGAAGATGTACATCCATGGATGCTCATTTATACATTTATATATATATGTGTGTGTGTGTGTGTGGAGGGAGAGATAAAAAAGAAAGGGAACAGTCTTACGCTCCGCATTTTGAGAAGTGTGTGACTGGAAAGAATCCAACACGATACTTGGGGAGAACAACGTAGAAAAGATGAGGTCATGTTGGAAAATCTCCAGCATGATACTGCACGAAGGACGACGCTGAAAAATGTTGGATGTGACCTACAGTGACTCAACAGCCATACATGGGATTTGGAAGCCATGCATGCGTTACGATCATTGCACTTGGCGTGCATGATTTGAGACCACGCAGAGAGACGTTTGGAGAGAGAATTCCTTTCCGAACAGACGACGTTGAAATGAAATAACATCTCTTTACAAAAGATATTCCCCAACATTCAGCAATAATCTCAGAAGACTCCATTGCTTATCTGTTTTAACAAGATGCATCCCACTTCACGACACTGTTGCGTGAGAACCAAGCTTTTTTCAAGGTAAACATTTTGAAAATTGTTGATATGGATAACCATGAGGCTGACAAATGAATGATCATCATGAAATGGCGTTGCATCTAGGAGCACAGCCACAATATCTGTCTTGGGTTGCTAGACCAGTCCTTCAATGTGATTTCTAGCATGTTGACAGGTTGACGGAGGTATTTTAAAACGTTCATTTACACCTAACCTTTAATCATAATTAATTGAAAATTTTTTGTCTGCTTGGTTTCATGGCCTCAGTGGCATGGCTATTTAATTTTCAATAAACTAGTCATTCTACTACTGAAAGAGAGTAGTTCTAATTAAGAATGGTGGACTATTTTCTGTCCAAGGAACCGAAAGGTAGGATGGTTTCCATCATAAACCGAACAAATTGAACAGTACGGACCCATGTGAATGTGGGATAACATAATCTGATAAGTTGAAAGTAAGACAAGCTTCAAATGAATGGTCAAGAACAAAAGGCTAAAACCAAGCGTTCTTCTTATACACTACGTGGGCCAGCCATATTGCAATTTGGCTTTACAAGCTACTGTGATATTAACTCTGTAAAGACAAGATTATATTTTAGTGTTTTCTTTCCACGATTGAGATCCTTTTCTCCCCCTTGTGTAGCTTTTGTCCTCTAATTTCTAACTTGACTGACTGCCTGAGAATACCCTATAACAGTCTGTATCTCTCCCATATTTATATTAGCATCACCTAGTTTTTCTCGAATAGTCTTCGTTATGGATTTAAAGTAGTAAACTGCCAAGACTAGCTCAAATTTTCGATTAAGATATAGTTTATCTGAAATAGCTGGTAGCCAATTCGATACAAAATCCGCTTTCCAAAATGATATCAAGATAAAATTCAGGCTGGGATATAGTTTTTGCATACTCAAAAATATTTATGAATATCCTCATGGGAGTTTGATATCTGAATTTGAATTTCATGCAATATCCAGAAGCGGTTATAGTTTGGCATTTCATGTTTGAATCCAGAAGAAAATCCACAGCATTACTGGCAGTGTTCAAATAGGTTGAATTTGGTGAACCAGTAATCCCACCCAAATTCAAATGTTTTTACATCCCTAAAGCAGGGGAGGAAAGTACCAATTTCCTCATCTAATCCTCATCTGTAAAATACTTACGTATAAGTCCATTAGCAGCAAGCTAATCTACAAGGCTTGAAATGGTAAGAGAATTCAAGCAAAAGTAAATCCTTCAGGTCAGACATTGTGCGCAAATGCGTGACTCAAGTTTGGATGGAAGTTAATGACAGCTCTCTATTAGGCGGCCAGAATCGTCGTTCCCAGAAAGAACTTGTACAAGCAGCCATAAATTAAATTGTTTAATGTACAATCAGTCAAAAATTTCCACATTGATTAACGGTGAAAGAAGGTTTGCTTTACCAGGAATGGTTGGAACCAACAAAACCCAGCTTGCAAGAAATTGAAAGTTCAGGTAGGTCTGAATCTCGGATGATTCTTAAGTTTGACATGTTCATGCATTTGTTTTGGTTAAAATAGCTCCATCGTCAATGAGAATTATGAGTTCCCGACAAACGCTAGTAAACTCAGATTTTTCATCCCCCTTCTCAAAGATGAATGGTTCAGATGTCTGACCAATCCCAACTTTAAAGAGTATATTTTACTAGAAAATCACCACGGAAGCATCAAATTTCTTGTATGGGCTTCATCAGATGAATGGTTTGATTGTAGTTTTGTGATGTTAATTTACAGTGGTTGCATTGTATGACATCTTTGTGATAAAAAACATTAGAAAGCAAAGACCTTCGACTCAGTAAAACAAAGACAATATATGGAATGTAAGTTTGATCATTTGGTTACTTCACAAAACATAGAAATTAAAATTGACACCCATTGCATCCCTCGAAAGGAAGGATCAATTTTTTAGAGTGATAGAAGAATTGATGGAGATGTTACGCATAGAATTAATGTTGGTTGGTTAAAATAGAGAGGAGCATCAAGTATTCTATGTGATAAGAAGATACCATTAAAGTTAAAAGGTAAATATTATAGAGCAGCAATTAGACTTGCCATGTTTTATGGTCCTGAGTGTTGGGCAATTAATCATCAACATGGTCATAAAGACCATATACATAATGAGGTTATTAGAAACAAATTAGGAGTGGTACCAATAGAGGATAAAATGAGAGAATATCATTTAAGATGGTTTTGGACATATAGAAAGAAATAAAAAGAACCTTTAAGAAGGTACGAAAAACTAAATTTTAAAAATATTAAAAGAGTTAGAGGACGACCACAAAAATGTTGGAAAGAAATAATAAAGAATGATCTAGCTTATTGTGAGTTAACTGCTAATATGACACATGATAGGGCTTAGTTGTTGTTGTTGTGCATTGCATGACATCTTTGCTAAATGAAATCCCAAACTTAGGCAGAATTGCAGCAGACAGACGTTGGAATGTAAGTTTGATCATTTGGTTACTTCAGAGGACATAGAAATTAAAATAGGCACATATTGTATTCCTCCAAAGGAAAGTTTTAAATACCTAGGATCAATTTTTCAGAGTGATAGAAGAATTGATGGAGATGTTACACATAGAATTAATGCTGGTTGGTTAAAATGGAGAGGAGCATCAGGTATTCTTTGTGATAAGAAGATACCATTAAAATTAAAAGGTAAATATTATAGAGCAGCAATTAGGCCTGCCATGTTTTATGGTTCAGAGTGTTGGTCAGTTAATCATCAACATGTACAAAAGATGTCTGTGACAGAAATGAAGATGTTGAGATGGATGAGTGGTCATACAAGAAAAGACCGTATACATAATGAGGTTATTAGAAACAAATTAGGAGTGGCACCAATAGAGGATAAAATGAGAGAACGTCGTTTAAGATGGTTTGGACATATAGAAAGAATATCAAAAGAAGAACCTGTAAGAAAGGTAGAAAAACTAAATTTGAAAAGTATTAAAAGAGGTAGAGGACGACCACAAAAGTGTTGGAAAGAAACAATAAAGAACGATCTACCTTATTGGGAGTTAACTGCTATCATGGCACAAGATAGGGATCTGTGGAAACAAAGAATCCATGTAGCCGACCCCGTCTAGTATGGGAAAAGGCTTAGTTGTTGTTGTTGTTGTTGTTGTTGTTGTTGTTGTTTGGTTCGGATAAACGCTACCAATCGGTCTTCACTATCTTCTATTCACATCCATTGCTCTTTATACAAACAATATATGTACAGTTAGCACCGCACCTTGTGGACAAGATTAACAAGATGCTTTATGTTGATAAGAATTGTTTCCAGTACATTATTCTTCATCTGCTTGTAAATACTAAACTGATCAGGCTTTCAGCTTCTGATGAAATCCATAACCATATGTGTTAGCAAGACGATGAAGTTCATCATATCCTGAAAGGACTCCAGCACCTGCAACCCCAAGAAGCATATTGGCCGTTACTCCCTTAAAAAGTGCACGGGCACCCTCTTGACAGATTATTCGACGAAATGCATCCATTGTGCCTCGGTACTTGATTGCATGCCCAGAAGTCAGCATCATTCGTCGACGAACAGTATCAAATGGATATGCACAAAGACCGGAAAATGTGACCACACTCCAGCCAAGGAAAAAGCTTGCCAAAACGTTTCCTGTAAAGAAATGGATATCAATTGTCAGGACACTCCAACCCAGGATAATGCTTCACCTTCAGACTTGTAGGAACCACAGCCCCAGATATTGTGAACATGATGCCACATGCATGTATCCGCATGTGCAAAGACACTGAAGCCACTTCTCAAAACAAATTGATTCAACAAGCATCATGAAAATGGTACAGAAATATGTATGGATGAAAAGAATGTGAAATGAAATCGGATCATTATGTTATGGCATGTAGTTAAAGTATTGCTCTTATAAAAGAACTTGCCGAGAAACAGTGGTGCAAACAAGGATGTGATTACTAGAACAGAAAGTGAATCTTTCAACCATATCATTATTTCTAGAAATTAACGTAAGGTTCTAAACAGAGAAACAAAAGAATTTGTACCTCCAATTGTCCAACAAGAACAATGGGCTTCATAGTGTCATAAATTCCAAAGTATAGCCCTCTGTAGAGTGTAATTCCCATAATTGAAACACTGAAACCTCGATACAGACCCACGATTCCATCAGTTCGAAGTGTCCTCTTGTAAACATCAAGCAGTCACTTAAACTGGCGATGACTGCTAGTCTCGTAACATACGGTGTCTGTTGCAAGGCGAGTACGAGCATAGTCCAAATGGTAGAGAAGTAAAGAAGTTGTAGCACCAGCTGCACTACCAGATGCAACATTCCCAGCTAACCACTTCAGATAGCCATCTTTCTCCTTTGAGCAGCCAAATATGCTCCGAAAATAATCCTTAAATGCAAAGTTAAATGCCTGTCGATAAAAACCCTATATGAGTAAGACTACCTATTCCACGCGAAATTAAAAGCAAAAAGTGCACAAAATATAAGCTTCTTGAAAGCTCAACCAAGATAACAAATTTCCAACTACGAGATCCCAGATGAACCGCATTTCCCATGTTAGGAGCAGAGGTTTTGAATATAGTTTTTGCTTACGCACCCCAAGTAGGACTAGAAGATAGTATAAAGACAGTTTTTTGGGAAGAGTTAGATAAGGTGTTTCAAAACATTCCACAAAGGGAGATGATTTGTTTAGGAGGAGATTTAAATGGACATGTCGGTAAAGAGGCATTAGGATATCAAGGGATTCATGGAAACTTTGGTTTTGGGGATATAAACGATGAAGGTAGGGAGATTTTAAATTTTGCTATGGCATTTGATCTCTTTAAAGTCAATACAATCTTCAAAAAACGAGATGAACATTTAATTACTTATAAGAGTGGCTTATCACAAACACAAATTGATTACTTTATTTGTAGAAAAAAAGATAGAGCGTGTTGTAAAGATTGTAAGGTAATTCCAGGAGAAAGCTTAACCACCCAACATCGACTTTTAGTTATGGATTTACAAATAAAAAAATGGACAAAGAAGAAAAGAGTGCATCGAGCTATTCGGACTAAATGGTGGAACCTCAAAAGCGAGAAAGAATATATATTTAAACAGAAAGTCCTTCAAGGAGATGTTTGAAATTATGTTGGTACACCGTGTGATATGTGGAACATTATGGCTATACATATTAGGAAAGTGGCAAAAGATGTGTTAGGGGTATCTAAGGGAGGTGTACCGGCACAAAAAGAAGCTTGGTGGTGGAGTGAAGTAGTATAAAATAAAATCAAGGCAAAGAGGGCATGTTACAAATTACATTATGCCAAGAAAACTAGTGAAACTTTAGAAGCTTATAAGAAAGCAAAGAAAGAAGCGAAAAAGGCCGTTAGTGAAGCAAAAGCTAAGATTTGAGAGGACTTATATAAAAAACTCAACTCAAAAGAGGGTGAAAGAGATATTTTTAGGATAGCTAGGGCTAGAGATAAGAAAACTAAAGATCTTAATTATGTTAGATGCATAAAAGACGATGATGAAAAAATTCTAGTGGCAAATGATGATATAAGAAATAGATGGAAAAACTATTTTTATAATCTTTTTAATGAAAATAAAGATGTTAGTATTAGTTTAGGAGATTTAGCTAAGTCAGAAAAGTATATAAACCACAATTTCTACCGACGTATTCAAAAGAATGAAGTCAAAGAGGCTCTTAAACATATGAAGGGTGGTAAATCGGTAGGACCCGATAGTATTCCTATAGAAGTTTGGAAAATACTAGGAGAAATAGGAATCACTTGGCTCACTAGACTATTTAATGAAATATGGAAAAACCAAAAGATGCCCGAGGAATGGAGAGCAAGTACACTTATACCCATATATAAGAACAAGGGAGACATTCAAAATTGTGTGAATTATCGAGGTATCAAGTTAATGAGTCATACTATGAAATTATGGGAAAGAATTATCGAATGTAGGTTAAGACAAGTATCAAGTAAAACAGAGAATCAATTTGGATTCATGCCAGGCAGATCTACTATTGAAGTGATTCACCTTTTGAGACGTCTTATGAAACATTTTAGAGCAAAAAAGAAAGACCTTCACATGATATTTATTGATCTAGAAAAAGCTTATGATAGAGTACCGAGGGAGGTTCTTTGGAAAAAAGAGGTATCCCATTGACATATATTAACCTTATAAGAGACGTGTATGATAGTGCAAAAACATGTGTGAGGACTCATGAAGGAACGACAGACTTCTTTGAAGTTAATATTGGGTTACATCAAGGATCAACTTTAAGTCCATACTTATTTATAATGGTGATGGATGAGTTAACATAACATATTCAAGATGAAGTACCTTGGTGTATGTTATTTGCAGATGACATTGTATTAGTGGAGGAGTCTAAGGAAAAAGTTAATAGAAAATTGGAACTATGGAGAGAAACATTAGAAAGCAAAGGCCTCCGACTTAGTAGAACAAAGACAGAATATATGGAATGTAAGTTTGATCATTTGGTTACTTCAGAGGACATAGAAATTAAAATAGGCACATATTGCATTCCTCCGAAGGAAAGTTTTAAATACCTAGGATCAATTTTTCAGAGTGATAGAAGAATTGATGGAGATGTTACACATAGAATTAATGCTGGTTGGTTAAAATGGAGAGGAGCATCAGGTATTCTTTGTGATAAGAAGATACCATTAAAGTTAAAAGGTAAATATTATAGAGCAGCAATTAGGCCTGCCATGTTTTATGGTTCTGAGTGTTGGGCAGTTAATCATCAACATGTACAAAAGATGTCTGTGACAGAAATGAAGATGTTGAGATGGATGAGTGGTCATACAAGAAAAGACCGTATACATAATGAGGTTATTAGAAACAAATTAGGAGTGGCACCAATAGAGGATAAAATGAGAGAACATCGTTTAAGATAGTTTGGACAAGATCAAAAGAAGAACCTGTAAGAAGGTTAGAAAAACTAAATTTGGAAAGTATTAAAAGAGGTAGTGGACGACCACAAAAATGTTGGAAAGAAACAATAAAGAATGATCTAGCTTATTGGGAGTTAAGTGCTAACATGACACACGATAGGGATCTGTGGAAACAAAGAATCCATGTAGCCGACCCCGTCTAGTATGGGAAAAGGCTTAGTTGTTGTTGTTGTTGTGAGTTAAAGATCAGGTACTGGTTGAAGGAATTGAAATTCAAGGTATATCCTTAAAGTTTTTAAGGAGAACAAAGACTTCTAATACACCCAGAAGAGTAAGGCAGTCAAATGAAATAGTTATATATTTGCATCCAGAAGTTTAACTGCAGAAAATATCAGTCACGTGAAAAAGGTCTAACGCAGAAGACACAGAGAAAGAGCAAGCACTAGAGATGAGGAACCTAACATATAATGGGAGAAGCCAATCTTAACAGTTTTGCTGCATATAAGTTTGCGAGAGACACACAAATACAGAGTAATTAATTTGTTCGTCCAAATGTATCTCCCTCAAACACTGTTAATCTTGCAATAACATAGTTTCCATGAAGAGTGAAGGCATAATGGGTAAATGCCTAGCATGATGGCACCATGTCGGTCCAATTGCAACCATGTATCTGGAAGCTAATGTATGGATGAAATGAGGTGAACTCAAGGAAAGCATAGACACTGGGCGAAACCTAACACGCTTGCTAACTCATGGAAAAAAGTCACATGAGAAGCATCATCAAGACCCAAGCTAAATGAAGCACTTGGAAATCAAATTGAGCATCACTTGAACAAGTCAAACGGTTTAGGAATGTCAACATGAAGGTTGTAAGCTATACATGTCCAAAATCAAGTGAAGCCACCAGACATTGAACTGTATCAAAACATTGCTAAACTGAAATTGCATGGATCTATTGAAGTTTTCTCACCTTTGAGAGAGTGGTCACCAAATATTACTCTACTATCCTCATTTGCTAGTCAACATGCCTTGACACACGTCAACACCTCGAGGAGACCATAATTGTGATCTAAGGGTTGCACTAAAGGGTCTAAAGTATATAAACTTTGAGTGTCTTTGCAGTCAACAAACACGAATCAGCACTTTAAGTGCTCACTTCAGGTCTATCACAGAAAGAAGATCTTTATTGAATAGCCAAATAAATCATACACAAATAGCCACACAAGGCTTGTTTTACAAGAGAGGATTGTAGGGGATTTTATGGAGAGGTAAGAGGATAGTGGCCAGCATCCAACGGCTAGAAAGGTAGCCGTTGGATGCTGGCATGGATGGCCTGACTAGCTCAATGGCTATAAAAACTAGTTGTTGGGCTAGGTTATCCCTTGTGGGCTATGACGCATGGTGGTTCATAGGGCCATGTTTCTTAACACCTCCCTTCAAACTGACAATGTGATAACTGACATCAAACTGACAATGTGATAACTGACAGTTTGATTGAGAGTGCTTGATGGCAAGGAGCAAGAAGTGACTTAGTAAAAATGTTTGCATGCTCATACTCAGTTTGAACAAACTGCAGATCAAGGTGTCCTTGTAGATACTCTTCACGAACATAATGGTAGTCCATCTCTATGTGTTTCATATATTCATGGAAGGTGTTGTTATGCGCAATGTACATTGCACTCTTGTTGTCACAAAATATCAAAGGTGTGAACTTCAGCTTTATGTATAAGTCTTCTAGAAGTTATCCAAGCCAAGTCAATTACGGTGTAGTAGTAGTCATCGGTTTGTATTATGTCTTTGTCGATGAGAGTGATACATTTTGTTGCTTCTTGCACTTCTATAAAATGATAGAGTCCCCTAAAAACACACAGAAACCCGTTGTGGAATGTTTGTCATTGACATCACCACCCCATCAATGTCAATATAAGCAATTAGTTTTAAAGGAGATGAAGAGGATAAGAAAACTCCCTTTGCAGTAGTACATCTGACATATTTGATTATTCTCATAATACCACTCATGTTAACTGAGGTGGGTGCATGTTGAAATTGACTTATTGTGTGTACTGCACGTATAATATCGGGATGAGTAATAAGTCTAAGCTCCAACCATTTGTCAATATAGAGTAGGATCTTAAAGTAGCTCCCCATCACCAAGTCTCAATTTTTTATTAAGTATTGTTAGACGAGTTTATAAGTTTCGATTTCTAGTAAAATCACGTCTCCCATTTAATTCCCAACAGCATTCTTTGGAATGCCTAGTTTTTTCATAATGAGAGCATACAAGTTTATCTTTATCATCAGAATTAAATCTTCCTTGTCCACGTCCTCTATTGTTTTGTCCACCTCTTCCACGATAATGAGTGTTGTCTTTTCGTGTTTGAAGAGCATGTTAATCTGTAACTGAAATACTCTCTTTCAAGGTTTCTGCGATATCCTTCTCTGATTAATAAAGAATATACTGTACCAAGTGAAGGAAGTTATTTTCTGCCCAAAATATTTACTTTTATGGACTCAAACTCTGAGTTGACACCCCACAGTAAATCAAAAACTTTCTTCTTTTCAATTTCAACATTTTTTTTCGTGTAACAAGAAGAGTACTTTATATTAGTAAAATAAAGAAGTTCATCCCAGAGTCCTCGTAAATCTGCATAGTACTCACTGATAGACCGCGTACCTTGTTTGCATTTTCTTATTCTTTCCAATATTTCATATTCCTTTGCAACATTTTTCTTTCTGGAATACGCTTCTGAGACAGCACACCAAATCTCATGAGCAGATTCAAAAAACATAAACGTCTTTGCAATTGATGGAATCATTGACCGTAATAACCAAGATGATATTAAAGATCTTCTCTTCTCCAGGTAGGATAATGTGTATCATGAGTCTCTGGAATTGGTATTTGACCCATTAGATGAGCCTATCTCCCCCTTGCTATAATAGCGAGTTCTACTGATCTAGACCAAATAATTTCTGTTATCTAACTTAATAGTTGTAATCTGAAAAATTTCTGTTTTTTCCAATGAAGAGGATTGTTCACTTGTGTGTAAGAAATTATCAATTCCTTTCCCTTTGCCAGCCATACTTAGGATTAAGGCAAAAATTTAATTTATGAATCAGTGAAACTGTGTATGATGGTGATTCAGATCTTCTTCTCTTGTAAGTAAATGACGCAGTCACTTTTCTACGATTTGAAGTTTCCAAAGAAGGGAATTCCATAAGTGTTCACATCATATCTAACTAGTGATTGTTGAAAAACGTGGTTGCGCAGCGGACAAGGAAAAGATCATACATTGAAGAGGAAATGTGGAAATCGGAGGGGGGGCGGACCTCCAATGGAGGTCGCCCTCCCTCTTTCTCTCTCTTTCTTAATTTCAAGACTCTTTACCCTAATACAACCTATCAGCCCTTATATAAGGAGCTGTAAAACATAAAATGACCAAAATACCCTTAGTACAGAAAATTACCAAAATGCCCTTACGACTTCAAACAATTACAATAATACCTAAAAACATCAAATTTACTAAAACTGACTCTAAACTCATATTCTTCAACACCCCCCCTCAAGTTGGGAGTGACATACTTCGAACTCCAAACTTGCCAAAAATTCTTCATCTGTCTGCAACATTCTTCATCTGTTTTTCATGACTGATTTGATCTTCAACAGCTTTTTTGACTGCAATATCTTCAATTCAGCCTTCCCAACTAATCATCTTAAGCAGCATCTTTGGCTACAATATAAACTTAATCTTCCTGACTGATTATCTCAAGCAGCATTTATGGCTGCAACATTAACTCAGCCTTCCTGGCTGATCATATCAAGCAGTATCTATGGTTGCAACATCAACTCAGCCTTCCTCGCTGATCATCTCAAGCAGCATCTCTGGCTGCAACATCAACTTAGCCTTTCTAGCTGATCACCCCAAGCAGCATCTATGACTGCAACATCAACTCAACCTTCCTGGCTGATCATCTCAAGCAGCATCTCTGGCTGCAACATCAACTTAGCCTTCCTGACTGATCATCTCAAGCAGTATATCTGGCTGCAACATCAACTCAGCCTTCCTGGCTGATCATCTCAAGCAACATCTCTGATTGCAACATTAACTGAGCCTTCCTAACTATCATCTCAAGCAGCATGTCTGGCTGCAACATCAACTCAGCCTTCCTGGCTGATCATCTCAAGCAGTATCTCTAACTGCAACATCAACTCAGCCTTCCTAGCTGATCATCTCAAGCAACATCTTTGGCTCTATATAAAAACATTTGTTCAGTCCTCATAACTGCAATCTTAACATACATCTCTTTTCTGTAAACTTTCTTCATGTTGTTTTTCTAATAGAGACAATCATCACGTACTAATCTCTTCTTTACTCTTTTCCTGAATGTTTTCATCTCTCTTAGACATTTCTTCAAACACTTAATGCACAGGTAAATATATCTTCTTTAGCATTTCAACGAACACTTGATATGCAGGTAAACATCTCTCTTAGGCATTTCATCAAACACTTGTCTTGCAGAGGTAAAGTTTCTGTGAAACATTTCATCAAACACTTATGTGCAAGTGAATATTTCTCTTAGCATTTACTCAAACATTTGATGTGCAGGTTAATCATCTCTTCTTGAGCATTTCTCTTAGGCATTTCATCAAACAGTTGATCTACTACATCATTTACTGGCTTTGGTATTTGAAAAGAGAATTGAGAGAGATTTACACTTGCACGCATGTACTCTGGATGATCGAGCAAAAACTTCTGTACCTCAACCAAGTAACGTAGTCTCTTCCCCATAGGAGCTGTATAATAGATATCAACAGATCTGGTACTCCCTTCGCCTCGAAACCGAATCAAGATTAATGCAGATTTGGCTTCGGCTTCTTTGCTTTATCTGAAGAGTCACCATTTTTCTGTCGGTGTTCCCTCTTCAACCCTTTGATTTTGTGGGATGGTGCCATTGTCCCGACCTTCTGATCTGGAACATATATTTTTCCTATTCTTCCCTGTATAATATCACCACTCACATTCTTTTGCTTATTCTTTGGTTTGTCAGAAGCGGTTTTCATGGCTTCCTTCCTAAGGTCATCATTTGGAGGCCCAACTTCCACAAGTTCAATCTTTGAAATGAATGTCCCTGATATATTTTTTTTAGACGAATACCACAATGCATGAAAGTTACCGCATTCGATGACACAGCAGTACACACAAAAGCACGATCAACCCCAGCAAGATTCAGATTTTCTATAACCTCTCCTCTGAAAAGGTCGAGTAAAACGCCCTTCAAATGTTTCAGCTCTTCAACAGTTTCACATAGTTCCCCAATAAAAGCAAATAAAGGCTTCGAACCTACTAGAGGAGCAAGCTTCTTGTCGTACAAAAATGACTTCATTGACTGAATTCTTCAACTCTAACTTCAACCAGATCATATATATATATATGGTGGTCAAATGTATGCCCCAGAACTAGATTGTTTGGCCGTTTCTTTGAATGTGCAAATACAAAAACACTACAATCCGTCTTCAGAGAGAAGAACTCAAGCAAGGTTTCCCCACCACTTTTGAATGGCCTTATCTTGTCATTCTTCTTGGTAAACCTAATAGCACCTCCTATTGCTTCCAACGATCGAAATAGGCTCTGATACCATGTTGAAAAACGTGATTACACAGCGAACAAGAAAAATATCATACATTGAAGAGGAAATGTAGAAAATTACCTCTTATATAAGAAGTTATAAAACCTATCAGAGCCTTATATAAGAAGTTATATAGGAAATGTAGAAAATTACCTCTCTCTTTCTTAATCTCAGACTCTTTACCCAAATAAAACCTATCAACCCTTATATAAGAAGTTATAAAACATAAAATGACCAAAATACCCTTGATACAGAAAATTACCAAAATGCCCTTATGATTTCAGACAATTACAATAATACCTAAAAACATCAAATTTACTAAAACTGACTGTAAACTCATATTCTTCAACAGTGACAATATATGCAAAATATCAAGAAGTTGTTGATGCATTGCGGCATGAGAAATTGGGTAGACAACAATTATAGGCGATTCTTGATCCTGCTAAATATCAAGAGGAGGTTGAATCACTGTGATTTAAAGCAGAGGGCATTAATAATACTGGATCTGCTTTGTCTGATTTCATGTCAGTTACAACCCAAATAAAGAATAGTAAAGCCAATGTAAATCTGAATATTGTCGAAATCTGTTGGACTTTGATCACACAGGTTCAAATAAAAATGAATGAATCAAATTAATCCTGTTGTCGATGCCAATAACCTCACTGTCACGATGCTAAATTGGTAATCATATAATTTTAAATCACCAATGAATGAAACCCTACCATTACAATCCCCAAAACAGTCACAATATAAATCTAAAAACTTTATATGCCACGATTCCAAGTCAGCCAATCTTTACGAGATTATCAAAAGGATAAAAGGACTGGAATCAAAACTATCAGAAAACTCTCAATCATCATCCTCACATTTATCACAGGCTACAGCAGTTCAAGCAACTCATACAGTGAATGATAATAATTCATCTCCTTCTAATTCCAAAGCTTGGATTATTGATTCAGGGGCTACAGATCACATGATGGGAGACTTATCATATTTTTCAGAATACAGATCACTTAAAAAATAGGAATCGATTAAGCTGGCAGACGGGTCTAATACTTATATGGTTGGACAGGGAAGTGTACCCATATGTTTTTCAGACTTAAAATCAGTTTACCATGTTCCTAGTTTTCCCATAAACTTACTTTCTGTCAGTGCATTAACTCGTACTATGAACTGTAGAGTAACATTTGATTCTATTGGATGTGTATTTCAGGATTTGGAGATGGGGAAATCTTTGGTCATGGTAGACTACAAAGGGGATTATACATCTTGGAGGATAATTTGCAGCATACAACAACTTATCGCACTTCAGCTCCAACAGTTTAGGATGCAAAAATTCGTCTGTGGCATTATCGTCTGGGTCATTTTCCTGTGTAAAAACTTCATTATGTTATTCCTCATCTTAGAGTCGAGTCAAATAAACCAATGTTGTCTTACACATATCGTATAGGGTATTGTTGGGCTCCACGATACGGGCGATACGCTCTCTTTTTAAAAAAAAAAAAAAAAATTTTAAGGTTTCTGCTTTCTGGCCTCTCTTCACTTCTCTCTTCGCCCCTCTTCACTTCTCTCTTCGCCCCTCTTCACAAACATCGAATCTGTGAATCTGCTCGAATAACATGATCTTGCTTTATATGGTATTGAGTCTATTGACTATGGAGTACTATCCTATATGCTCGATATTGGTTCTGATTTGGAATCCAACATCTTGAACCTGGTTCGTGGCAAACCTTGTTGAGTATTTACTAGGTAGGGTTGCACCAATCTTACCACGGGAAGTAACTCGAGCAGATTCACAGATTCGGGTCGCAGCATGCCCATAAGGTGTTGCATTGACCAACTTTGGTTTCTTCAATGAAAAATCAAGCTTTAGAGTAGGACTGATAATAAAAAAAAATAATCTTGTTAAATATCACTATGTTCATTATATAGTTATAAGAAAAAAAATATCATCTCGTATATGTTACCTCATGATATATTGGTAGATATAAATATGGATTTAAAATATATTTAAAAGATAATTGTTGTGCAGGTAAAAAACCTAATGAAAAACATAATTTGAAAAACCCCACAAGTCATAGGTAAAAAGCTCTATACGTAAATAAAATAAATAAAAAACACAAACACAAAGGCATCAGAGTTCCCCTCTTCTTCCGCTTCCCAATTAACCAAAAAAAAATTGAAAAAAAAAATAAAAAACACAAACACAAAGGCATCGGAGTTCCCCTCTTCTTCCGCTTTCCAATTAACCAAAAAAAAAATTAAAAAAAAATTGAATTTTTTTTTTGAATTTTTTTTAGGGGCGTATCGCCGTATCGTACGATACTTACCCGTATCGCACGATAGGATGCGATACTTACCGTTTTACGATACGTACGATACAGATAACACTAATAAACCACATTTTGAATGTGATGTATGCCAGCTTGGAAAACATCAAAGAGCCTCTTATCCTTTGAGTGACTCTAGGAGATCTCAACCATTTGAACTCCTTCATTCTGATATATGGGGTCCCAGTCCAGTTACTTCACTTTTTGGTCATAAATACTTTGTTTTCTTTATTGATGATTGTACTCGCCTCACAATCGTTTATTTAATAAAATCAAAGTTTCTACTATTTTTCCCGTTGTGCATAAATTTACTCTTACTCAATTCAATACCTCTGTGAAAATATTACGTTCTGATAATGAGGGGGAGTATATTGGTCGACAGTTACAAGAATATTTACACACACATAGTATTATTAATCAAACTTTCTGTTCTTATACTCCTCAGCAAAATGGTGTTGCTGAAAGAAAGAATCGTCATATTCTAGAAGTAGCGAGGACCCTATTACTCCATAGCAATGTTCCTAAATGCTATTGGGGAGAAGTTGTTCTTATTGTTGTTCACTTGATCAATAAGATGCCCAGTATTGTTCTCAAATGTGAAAATCCAATGAAATACCTTGATCAAATTCAAAACCTTTTCATCTAGTTCCTCGAATCTTTGGCTGCTTATGTTTTGTACATATTCAATTACCTAATCGTGATAAACTAGATCCTAGATGTGTCAAGTGTATTTTTTTGGGTTACTCAAATTCTCAAAAGGGTATAAATGTTATGATCCTATCCTTAAAAAACTATATGTATCCATGGATGTCACCTTCAGTGAATCTACTCCATATTATTCTTCCAAAAGAGAGTAAATTATATCTCAACACCATTCTCCACATGTTCTTCCTCTAATTCCTAATGAAGCAGAAAGTATTGCTGGTGATAATGAAGAAGAATGAGATCAATCAAAGGAGATTTTGATGTATAAGAGAGGATCAAGGAACATTGTTTATCCCCAAGACAGAACAGTACAAGATCAAATCACCAAAGAGATTTTCCCTGATTCAGATCCTCAAACAACAGAAGATCTAGACATTCCTATTGTTATTCGTAAAGGTAAACGTACATGTGCACGTTATCCGATTTCTGATTATGACAATTTCCTGGTCCTTTACTTCGAGAGAGGGAGTTGGGACCATCCATCTTCGAGTTCTTGATGAAACATTTTCACCCAAATGCAGGAGAAGAGTAAGGTCACTATAGTTACTTGAAGTTCGGCATACACGATGGGAGAATCGTAGGAAATCAATCCCTCCATCGTCTTCAAAGCTGTCGATCTATATATTTGGGAAGTGAATGATGTCCTTGGTCTAGAAATCTTCCACGAAACGTTGGAATCATTAGTTATTGGGCCAACTGCGAAGATCAATGGGGTTGTTTGGTGAAGCGGTTTTGCTATGTGAGCGTTTGGAAGAAGATGCCATGGTGGAATATTTAGTGGGATATGGAGAGAAGTTAGTAAGTGGGTGTGTCTGAAGTAGAGATTTGGAAGCAGAGGGGAATAATGAAAACATCCAGCGGGATAATGAAGACCTACCGAAGTGCGTGAGAGATCTTTATATGCCGTGTATTTGAATGAAAGCCTGATGATATCAGACTTTCGGCAAGGTGGTTCCCTAAAGCGTGCTTGTCTGCTTGCCAAGCATTATTCTGAATAACTATGGTATTCTTGGAGTTATGGTAGCAGGAACCAGGGGAGAATCATACTCTGTACATAGCTTGTGCGTTACGACGTAAGCCCATTATTTGACGCTAACATGATTTGTTTATGTCGAATAACATGATCATGGTTTTACCCCGATAGATGAGGCTGTGAATAGCAGTCCTGGTTATTAATTAAGTGTTTGCAGTTTGAAATGAAGGTTTTGGGAAAATTGAAGTACTTCCTATGAAGTGTTATTAGATAAAATGCCTTATTCGAATAGATACACAAACATCTGTTATTTCCCAATTAACTAGGTGTCTAGGGTTTTTATTCGAATAATGGAGAGGCTAGGTTGCAATTCACCACCGTAGGGCCTTGCATAGCAGACAAAATCACGGGATTGGTAAAGCAATGAGATTTTATACTCATTCATTTGGTTCAAAGACGCCTTTAATTCGCTCAAACATATATAATCAATGGGAAAAGCCATTCATCGATTTGGAACATGTATTAGACTGAATTCATAATCTTTATACAAGTATCGATGTGGTTAACATCTGATTCATGCATGATCCACCTGATTGAGCAAACAATAACTAGGTACTTTGTGAATAACACCCTTCTTGGAAAGGCTGTTGACAAACCATGGGAAGAGGACTTGTTTGAAAAGAACTTGGGAAATCATAGGCTGACCATTGAAACCTATCTGAGATTCAAATATGATTAAGAAATAAGTCGATTGTGCGGCCAGTGATCCTCGAGGTTCTTGTATGTTTTTAGGAGAACATCTTGGTGACTTTAGGATTATGTAACCAAATAGTCAAAATGTGGTATACAAGATTGATTAAGTCTATAAGTTCATTTCTTACTGTAATACAATGCTTCTTCTGCTAAGGGCTTGAAGTAGATATGACTAGTTGTTTAGTGATTTCATCTCGAATTCAAACATATGATCAGCTCTATGAGGTTATGATGCCACAATGATATGATGTCTTAGTTCAATCGACATTAGCTCCTAAATTAGGTTCGGCATGATTTGGATAAATTAATTGCACTATAGAGATTGATCGCCACATCTTCATGGGGGATGCAGTCAATCCTCCAGATGATGGCCTTATAGCTACAAGTACGTCATGGGCTTATAAATTAGCGAGATGATCTTCAGCCAAGGGAGCAACCAACCTGTACGACGTATTCATACTGATATAGATACTTGCCACCTGGGAATGATTGATATTGCTACTGCGCCCAGCTTGAGTGGAGAATGTTGTAAACCCATATGTGGTAATGTCCTACTAGTGCTCTTAATATCCATTTATGTCATCAGTAATCAGATGGAACTGACCATTCTATGCAGGCACCGCCAGGTGCCGTAGGATCATTTCTCACTTTTTCTTCAGGATAGCAATTCAATACGCATTCTTTTATGTCATAGGTGTAACCTTCTCTAGGATCTGAGCCTGATATCTAGCACACATGCATTGACACTATTCAACATTATATCAAGCTCCTACTTACTTGATTGAGATAAAGGCATTGTAGCTAATCGTACCTAGATAAATTATTGTGACATTTCCTCAATTGGTCAACCTCGCTCGTCCTTGTATTTAATAGCACAGGGGTGCCCATAGGAGTAACCAGGTATGCTTGGCAAAAGTCCATTTCAAACTTCTTGAGTAGCTCCTTGCAATCACTTGGATTGGTTTGTAGTTCCTTCTCTTGTAAAACTAGACTTGTCCACATTTGGAGACAAGGTGCTGGGCGATTTTTAACATCCATTTGATATAGTTTGAAATCCATGATGCAAGCATATGCAAGTAACATTCTAATGGCCTCTAATCTAGCTACGGGAGCATAAGTTTCTTCATAATCTATGCTCTTCTTCTTGATTATAACCTTTAGCTACAAACCTAGCTTTGTTTCTTATTATTAATCTTTTCATCAAGTTTGTTCCTAAAACCCATTTGGTGCCAATTATAGGATGATCATTAGGGCTTGGAACTAATTCCCAAACTTGATTTCTCTTCAAATTGATTTAGTTCTCTTGCATGGCCAAAGATCCAATGTTCATCATTAATGCTTCATTTATGTCTTTAGGTTCAACTTGAGAGACAAAAGCTAAGTGATTACATGCATCTCTAAGTGAGTTTCGAGTACTTACACCTTTAGATACATCACCTATCACCTTGTCGAGAGAATGATATTTGATGTCCTCCATTCTTTGGGTAGATCCATCATGATTTGGAATCCTCTTGTCTTTGCATGAATGATCAGGGTCTCTTCTTGCTTCTTGGACTCTTTTCTTGATCTTCCAAGTGTGTTTTTGTTAATGATTTCTCTTGCAACATCATCAACAAGTCCTTTCTCGGCTCATTTGGGTTAGTTTCATCAAATGCAACATGTATAGACTCTTCTATGGTCATAGTTCGTTTATTATAAATACTCTAAAAGTTTTCTCGAGCACTTACTATGTATAGAATAGTCAATGAATAATTACCCTCATCATATTTTGCATCAAAACTTTCCCAAGTTATCCTTTCCATTATTCAAAACAAAACATTTACATCCAGAGCTCGTAAAATCATCAATAAAAATTACATAATAAGAAACTCCTCTTTTTGACATAACAAGTGCAGGTCCGCAAACATTGAAATGAATTATTTCAAAAGGTTTACTTGTGATAGATGTTTTTTGCGAAAATGGAAGACATTTCATTTTTCTGACAGAATAATCTCTTCAAAAAAACTCTTAAACATTTTTTTTTGAATGGATGAGCATTTATTAAGTAACCAAGCCTCCTATTCCACAAAAGTACAACCTATGACAAAACATTATAATGCCCAAAATTCATATCCAATCACCTTCTTCGATAGGCGATCCTTTATAATGCAACCATTTGATGAGAAAGTGACTATACACCCATTATTAGAAATTTGTGATACTGAAAAAATATTTAAATTTAATTTTGAAACCAAACTTATTTTCTAAGATTTTCAATTTAATCGGCATTTAACTTGGTTAAAAACATATGAGTCAAACTTTTCTTTATACACGTGCTTAAGAGATTCTCTTCACACGTCATGTGGAAAAAGGCTCCAAAGTCAAGCAACCGTGATTTCCCACGACCGGTAGAACATGTTGCACTGATGGATGTTTTTTCTTTCATTTGCTCTTCAAGTTGTTTTATCTTATCATGAAGTTCACGAAGAGAATAGTCTTGTTCTATGTTATCAATAGCACGTTATAGCGTCCGCTATAGCGTATTAGCGGTCCTCGAATCGCTATAGCGCCCATTAGCACCGCTAACAACGTGATAGCGGTCCGTTATATCACTCTTAGCGTACAATGGAGTTTTGCTTGAGTCGATCCAACATCGACCCGATCCAAACTACATAAAACCCTACGAAAGTTATTGTCTCCTGCATCCCATGCCTCTCTCCCGCCTGTCGCCGCTACTCTCTCTGCCTTCTCGCAGTCATAAAGTCATCAACGGCCTTATTTCGCACCACTACCAAGCCCTCTGTCTCTTATGCACACAACCGGTAGGAATCTAAATCTCACTCTTCTTCGTTCTCCCTCTGTCCCTCAACCCCCAAATGTCAAACTAGACCCCAGCTATGCGTGTTGCCCATCACCGCCCAAATAAAGACCCCAGCTATGCGTGTTGCCCATCAGTCGCAGACATCAATTGTTGCCACCACCACCTTCGTCATCCGCCGCTCCATCATCCATTGCTCCATGGCTGAGGCTACCATCCTTAAGAGGATTGAGTCGGAGGGCGCTTCCCATGCCCTGAGCATGTACAAGAGTGTGCTTGAGAAGGATGGGGCGAATGCAGAGGCGCTTATAGGGAAGGGGATTTGTTTACATATGCAACATATGGTTTTTAAATAAATGGTTCGTCTAGAAAAGTTAAATTTGTCCAATTTCTGTTTAAGTTGATTATGCTACATCTTGTATATATATGGCTTCAGTATTGAACTTCAATTGCATATTTATTACGTGGGATTCTTTGTTTGCTTCGATATATTTTATTCTATGTTATCAATAGCGTGCTATAGCGCCCGCTATAGCGCGCTATAACGTTTTAGCGGATCGAAAAACGCTATAGCGGACAACTCTTAGCGGGCGACCCACCAGAGCCGCTATAGCACCGCTAACAGTGCTATAGCGGCCTAGCGGCCCGCTATATCGTTGTTAGCAGACATATAAAAAGGTTTGAGTCAAGTGGATCTGGATCAACCCGATCCAAATAATATAAAAGGGGACGAAACCCTCGTTCGTCCCCTTATCCCGCCTCTCTCTCGCATGCTTCTCTCCCCTTGTCCCGCCTCTTCCTCTCGCATGCCTCTCTCTCTCTGGGACTCGTTAGCAAAGGTTCACCACTCTGAGGTCTCATTGATGCAGTGAGCCTCCAACACCATACCGCACTCCAAGCACACAGCGTCTCCCGTCGATGCAGTGAGCCTCCAGCACCAGACCGCACTCCACAGTGAACCTCTGTGTGCTTGCAGTCCTCGTAGTACGGTTCCGCCATCTCTATCTCTCTCTGTGAGTGTGTGTACGCGCGCGCGAAGGATGATCACAGATTGCGCTTCAGGGCTTCGCTTTCTTCCACGGTGGAGATTGCCTAGCTCGCTAGAATTCGAAGTCTCAAAGTGCTTCAGGGCCTCACTTTCTTCTGCTTGAAGTTTCAGGTTTTTCGTCTCTATCGGGGTGGTTCTTCTGATGAGTCGCCAAATGGCGTCTTAGTTCCTTTAACTTCGTCCCTCTTTCTCTCCCTCTTCTTTTCCCCTGTTCTCTTCTTTTTATTCGTTAACTTTGGGATTTGATAATCTTAGGAGAAATGGGTTGTGTTGATCTTCGCCAAAGAATGCTGAAGGTTGGTTGTTTAATTGTTTCCTTTATTTTCTTTAAGTATTGAATGATATTGAGCATTCCGACAGCCAGCGTAAAACTTTGTTGGATTTCTACAACATGGATTACAAAAATTATGAGCATTGCTTTGGAGCGTCCCAGCCTAGCGACGTGCTGCAGAGCCCGAATGCAGTAAGAAGTAAGCAAGGGTCACTACATTTTCGCCCGAATGTAGTGAATCAATTGCAGAGAGGGTTCCCACATCATGGACGGGTGTGGGTAAAGAAGTTAGTCCCGCTACATTGCCGCCCGAATGTAGTGAAAAATTTTCAGAGAGGGTCTCCGCATTTTGATTATGGACGGATGCGGGGGGTAAGGAAGCTAGTCCTAGATAATAAGATTCATATTGGTTCTTGAAATATCGGAACATTATCGAGTAAGCTAATGGAGGTGGTAGATACTATGATTCGGAGAAAGATTCATATTCTATGTTTACAGGAGACAAAATGGGTTGGAGAAAAAGCAAAGGAGATAGAGGATACAGGTTTTAAATTATGGTACTCAGGTAAAGAAAAGGCCCGAAACGGAGTTGGTATTATCATAAATAAAGATTTAAAGGAGAGTGTAGTAGACATACAACGATATGGTGACCGAATCATGACATTGAAATTAGTGTTAGGAGCAGAGGTTTTGAATATAGTTTGTGCTTACGCACCCTAAGTAAGACTAGAAGATAGTATAAAGACAGTTTTTTGGGAAGAGTTAGATAAGGTGTTTCAAAAGATTCCACAAAGGGAGATGATTTGTTTAGGAGGAGATTTAAATGGACATGTCGGTAAAGAGGCATTAGGATATCAAGGGATTCATGGAAACTTTGGTTATGGGGATATAAACGAGGAAGGTAGGGAGATTTTAAATTTTGCTATGTCATTTGATCTCTTTATAGTCAATACAATCTTCAAAAAATGAGATGAACATTTAATTACTTATAAGAGTGGCTTATCACAAACACAAATTGATTACTTTATTTGTAGATAAAAAGATAAGCGTGTTGTAAAGATTGTAAGGTAATTCCAGGAGAAAGCTTAACCACCCAACATCGACTTTTAGTTATGGATTTGCAAATAAAAAAATGGACAAAGAAGAAAATAGTGCATCGAGCTATTCGGACTAAATGGTGGAACCTCAAAAGCGAGAAAGAATATATATTTAAACAGAAAGTCCTTCAAGGAGATGTTTGAAATTATGTTGGCACACCGTGTGTTATGTGGAACAATATGGCTATACATATTAGGAAAGTGGCAAAAGATGTGTTAGGGGTATCTAAGGGAGGTGTACCGGCACAAAAAGAAGCTTGGTGGTGGAGTGAAGTAGTACAAAATAAAATCAAGGCAAAGAGGGCATGTTACAAATTATATTATGCTAAGAAAACTAGTGAAACTTTAGAAGCTTATAAGAAAGCAAAGAAGGAAGCAAAAAAGGCCGTTAGTGAAGCAAAAGCTAAGATTTGGGAGGACTTATATAAAAAACTCAACTCAAAAGAGGGTGAAGGAGATATTTTTAGGATAGCTAGGGCTAGAGATAAGAAAACTAAAGATCTTAATTATGTTAGATGCATAAAAGACGAGGATGAAAAATTTCTAGTGGCAAATGATGATATAAGAAATAGATGGAAAAACTATTTTTATAATCTTTTTAATGAAAATAAAGATGTTAGTATTAGTTTAGGAGATTTAGCCAAGTCAGAAAAGTATATAAACCACAATTTCTACCGACGTATTCAAAAGAATGAAGTCAAAGAGGATCTTAAACATATGAAGAGTGTAAATCGGTAGGACCAGATAATATTCCTATAGAAGTTTGGAAAATACTAGGAGAAATAGGAATCACTTGGCTCACAAGACTATTTAATGAAATATGGAAAAACCAAAAGATACCCGAGGAATGGAGAGCAAGTACACTTATACCCATATATAAGAACAAGGGAGACATTCAAAATTGTGCGAATTATCGAGGTATCAAGTTAATGAGTCATACTATGAAATTATGGGAAAGAATTATCGAACGTAGGTTAAGACAAGTATCAAGTACAACAGAGAACCAATTTGGATTTATGCAAGGTAGATCTACTATTGAAGCGATTCACCTTTTGAGCATTCTTATGGAACATTTTAGAGCAAAAAAGAAAGACCTTCACATGATATTTATTGATCTAGAAAAAGCTTATGATAGGGTACCAAGGGAGGTTCTTTGGAAAAAAGAGGTATCCCATTGACATATATTAACCTTGTAAGAGACATGTATGATGGTGCAAAAACATGTGTGAGGACTCATGAAGGAACGACAGACTTCTTTGAAGTTAATATTGGGTTACATCAAGGATCAACTTTAAGTCCATACTTATTTATAATGGTGATGGATGAGTTAACAAAACATATTCAAGATGAAGTACCTTGGTGTATGTTATTTGCAGATGACATTGTATTAGTGGAGGAGTCTAAGGAAAAAGTTAATAGAAAATTGGAACTATGGAGAGAAACATTAGAAAGCAAAGGCCTCCGACTTAGTAGAACAAAGACAGAATATATGGAATGTAAGTTTGATCATTTGGTTACTTCAGAGGACATGGAAATTAAAATTGACACACATTGCATTCCCCAAAAGGAAAGTTTTAAATACCTAGGGTCAATTTTTCAGAGTGATGGAAGAATTGATGGAGATGTTACACATAGAATTAATGCTGGTTGGTTAAAATGGAGAGGAGCATCAGGTATTCTTTGTGATAAGAAGATACCATTAAAGTTAAAAGGTAAATATTATAGAGCAGCAATTAGGCCTGCCATGTTTTATGGTTTTGAGTGTTGGGCAGTTAATCATCAACATGTACAAAAGAATACTGTGACAGAAATGAAGATGTTGAGATGGATGAGTGGTCATACAAGAAAAGACCGTATACATAATGAGGTTATTAGAAACAAATTAGGAGTGGCACCAATAGAGGATAAAATGAGAACATCGTTTAAGATGGTTTGGACATATAGAAAGAAGATCAAAAGAAGAACCTGTAAGAAGGTTAGAAAAACTAAATTTGGAAAGTATTAAAAGAGGTAGAGGACGACCACAAAAGTGTTGGAAAGAAACAATAAAGAATGATCTAGCTTATTGGGAGTTAAGTGCTAACATTACACACGATAGGGATCTGTGGAAACAAAGAATCCATGTAGCCGACCCCGTCTAGTATGGGAAAAGGCTTAGTTGTTGTTGTTGTTGTTGTTGTATGTCCTATTTCCCTACAACTACTACTACAACTACAACTAAGCCTTTTCCCATACTAGATGGGGTCAGCTACATGGATTCTTTTTTTTTTTTTTTGTAGAATCCATGTTAAGTCCGACAAAGTTTTACGCTGGCTGTCGGAAGCCTAACACAACCCTCCTATTTCCCTACAATGAAAACAAATTTTCTTTTTTTGCATTGTGTTGTTCATTTGGTTTGAAATGCGAAGGACGATAGGGTCATATGTCTGCTTTTGGTCTAGATGCAACCAGCATAGAGTCCCTTTGTGATTTAGCTTCTTTGATTCTTGTCTCAGCCATAAGAAGATCTGCAAGGGCTTCTTCCTTGGTTCGAAATGGCTTCCAATAGATTAATGCAAACCATACTCCTTCGAATTCCTCTCTTAGGCTTCGAAGGAATTTATAAATAAAGTCTTCGTTCAGCTCATAGTGTCTTGAAACCAAGCATTGTGTATATTTCTTTTCGTAAGCTCGAAGTTGATTTCATATGTTACAAAATTCAATGTAGTATTGAGTAATTCCCTTTTGTTAATATGTAATAGGACGCGGGCCCTTAGGGCCTGCGCCATCATGGCCAAAGGGCCAGGGCCATGCTAGCCCTGACCACTGGGTTGCTCCCAACGGCTAGTGCTGGCCGGCCAGCACTAGCCCACTATGCCTCTCTTGCTCCTTTCTTCTTCCCCTTGTAATGTCTATAAATAAGACACATTATCATGAATAAGATTCATGCAGTCTTGCACTGCTTCTTGATTTGTTTGTGTATGCTTCCGCTCTTGTTAATCATTCTTGAAGATAGACATTCGTGAGTGAATGTCATTTGACTCTTGGCGACTTGTTGATATTGATTCGAGCCACATCAACCTTCGATTATCAACAAGCATTTACACCTTTTGGGACAGAAATGAAGATGTTGTGATGGATGAGTGGTCATATAAGAAAAGACCGTATACATAATGAGGTTATTAGAAACAAATTAGGAGTAGTGCCAATAGAGGATAAAATGAGAGAATATCATTTAAGATGGTTTGGACATATGGAAAGAAGATCAAAAGAAGAACATGTATGAAGGTATGAAAAACTAAATTTGGAAAGTATTAAAAGAGCTAGAGGATGACCACAAAAGTGTTGGAAAAAAACAATAAAGAATGATCTAGCTTATTGTGAGTTAACTGCTAACATGGCACATGATAGGGATATGTGAAAACAAAGAATCCATGTAGCCGACCCCGTCTAGTATGGGAAAAGGCTAGTTGTTGTTGTTGTTGTATTGAGTAATTCCCTTTTTCTCTTTTCTACTTGACAAAGAGATTTTAGCCAATCTTAAAGAGTCATTCTATGTGCTATATCACTTTGTACATGGGCTTTTTTTAAATATTCTTACTCATCCTAAACATTTGTAAAGTCAGATAAAGTGTCTCGTACATGATCACTTATATTGTTTATAAGGATCCATGTAATGGTTTTGTGGCCTCCTTCGTATTTTTCTTTTTTTTCAAAGTAGAATCTATAAATGGTTCTACTTTGGAACTACTGACATAACTCCATAACTTTTTAAAATATAGATAATTTTCTATATTTTAGGCCCTGTCTGATATCTTGAACTAGTCAAATGAAAGTTGAATCCCTTTTCTTCCATTAGGATCCTTAGACCGATACTTGAAACTTAATGAAAATACTTCAAAGAGCAACGCCAAGTGACTTCTTTTTTCGTGGATACTTTTTTCAATGTGATTTGCTCCCCAATGCAGTCCAAAAAGCAATTCCACTCTGATACCATGTAAGACTATTTGCACTTTAAGTGTCTTTGCAATCGACAAACATGAATCAATACCGTTTGTGCTCACTTGTGGTTTATCACAAAAAGCAACAAATAGAAGAAGATTTTTATTGAATAGCCAAATAAATCATACATAAATAGCCACATAAGGCTTGTTTTACAAGAGAGGATTATGGAGGATCTTATAGAGAGAATAGAGGATAGTGGCCAGCATCAACGGCTAGAAAGATAGCCATTGGATGCTGGCTTGGATGGCGTGGCTGGTCCAATGGCTAGAAATACTAGCCATTGGGCCAGGTGGGCCCTGGTGCATGGTGGTCTGTTGACCCCTAGTCCGATGGGACCTGTTTCTTAAGTGGTGTTTACAAATGGGTTAGCAAGATAACGGAATGAAAGGTTGAGAGCATAACAAGGAGATTGTATCAATGACAAAGGTGGAGACTAGTCCCAATAAGCAACAGCCATGCTTCATTGCTTTGGGAGATAAAACTGGAATCGAGATTGCAAATCAAGGAATGGGTGGCTTGATTGCTTCTACAGAGATCATGCGTATGAAGAATTGCTTTTCTCGCAAAGTACATGAAGGGCTCTCATGAAGTGCTTCTTGCACAATACTCATCGTTGGTTGTAATTGCCCATGACTATCTATAAATATAGGTGATGCTCTATCGTAGATCACATATGATGAATGAATCAAATTGAGTTTCTCGATAGTCCAGCTCTCTCTCCATAGCTCTAGGGTGAGAGGACCCTCTTAGGAGGTTGTACCGTCTTCCTCTCTCCCCATTCTATAATGCCATCCTATTTTCCTATATATGGATCATACTTGTCCTACTTTCCCATAGGTCACCAAAATACCAGACAAAGGGATCATGCTAGTCAACCCCTTGCAGAGGATCAGTCGGCTACTCCAGGGATTTCTCCAACGAGCTTTAATTGCCAAAGCAATTTCATCAGCTTGAATTTTTTCAAAAAGGGGCTTTCGGGTTGGATACTACCATCTTGGCATCACAGTGGGAAGACCCAGAAACATCGTCATTGTGGCATAGATGTGCATCTGAAACTCTTGATTTAGTAACTATGTTATCAATAGTGGTTAACAGGTTATTAGTGATTGACCATAATATTGTGATAGTGGGGATATAGAAGGATATAAGGGATTTAGCAGAACACTATTATTAAAATTTAAAAATCCAAAAAGTATGTAAAGAATTATCTAATTTCTGAAAAGTAACAAGAACCATATGCCCATCACATTCACAAGTATCAAGCAATCTAGACAAATAAAATGGAAACAATGTCAATGCATCTCAAGGACGCATATGTTGTTTACATGGAAAGGAGCAAAAGAATGAGGTTAATCTCCACAGTTAACCACCATCCTGTAAGAGATATTACATCTGAAATTCAAATTTCAGACCAAGGAATGGATAGTATTGCTTTTAGGGAGATCAAGGGTTACAAATAGTGTTTCTCTCCCAAGGGACGTCAAGCGCTCTTGCTATATAGCTTGTTAAGCAAGATTCAGCAAATGTTCATAATTTCTCATCATTGCCTATAAATATGGATCATACATCCCTGTAAGCCATATTGTGATGAATAAAGTGATCTCCCTCCCCATAGCTCAATTTTCCATAACCCTGTTAGGAGCTTATCTCCCTTTCTCCCTCTCCCCATTCTCCCTTCTCTACCATCCAATCTTTATGTCTGCCACATCCTACCTCCCATAAGCCACAAAGCTGCACTGGAAAGAGTCCTAAGCAACCATTGGAGAAGAAGGAATAGCCATGATCACTCCAGAGATGGAGATTCCTCCAAAGAGTTTCAATCAACCAAAGCAACGTTTACCAGAGTCATATTCTCACCAAGGCACTGTTGGATCTGGTGCTACTAGTAGTCCTTAGTCCATACCTTGCCTGTAGATAGGGGCAAAAGTATAGTTTCCCAAGTTGAGGACAACCTGAGGCAACAAAAAAGGACTGAAGCTACTTAATAATGGAGTAGAGAGACTGACATATTACCAATTAGAGAAGGAGAGAATTAACTGACCGAAAGAATAGATGAAGGGATTCAGAGGAACTACATTGTACAAAAGGTTTCCCATTGATGAGAATTCAAGTACAGAGATCATGGCCTCGCCTCTCATGGCAGTGGATCTACCTTTGGCATCATGAGTTCTCAAAAAACTTAACCAACTGATTGCACGACCCCAGGAAATTAATACTTGCATGCCAGCGTAAAAGTGTGTACTGACCTACTATAGAGAAACCATTGTACTGCTGTCATAGAATGTTCATTTGTATTTGAAAATAAATATATGACATACCAAACAAAACAAACTTGCCCTCTGGTTTTGTGATTATTTGGCAAATGATGTTGTTACTATTACAGCCAAGTTTTAATAGAAGGCTATGAACTTGAATGTTGAAAGTTGGATGTTCTGTGCTTCCATTCGCTGTGCTAACAGATAAGGAAGGAATTTAGTCACAGTAGCTTTAAAAACTGAAGGTTGAAACCAGGAATCTTAATGTAGTTCCTAAACAATGATGGCGACCAAATGCAACAGATTTGCAATTCTTGTTCGCCTTCCCTGTTCTTTTAAAGGCAGAGAGAACCTTCATTGTTCTCCAGTATGTTCCATAAGAGAAGATCTGTCACAAGGACGGAGTTTCCTGTTAGTCTCCCACATTACACAAATTTTAACAGAATAACTTGGCACAATCGGCAATGTCCTATTGATCTCTTAGGAGTTGTTCCATGGACCGATTCCTCTTTCGTTATGTTAGTGAACTCATTCTACCATCGTCACTTGTTATAGCCTTTGCAGTAGTCAGCTATGTCATTCATTTTATTAACCTTCCTCTAGAATTTGGCTTTTGAGATGTCTATATTGAAAATTTGAGATCTCTATTGAAATCGTGAACTGCAGAAGTTAAGTTGCCATCCAGCATAATGAAAGGATAGAACCCCAACATATATGCTTTTATCCCTCCATATCACTAAAAGAAGCATTAAAAATGTTATGGAACCCAGTTGATCTAGGAGCATGCACAAACACACGCTGCCAGAGAGAGAGAGAGAGAGAGAGAGAGAGAGAGAGAGAGAGAGAGAGAGAGAGAGAGAGAGAGAGAGATTCCAAAAGCGCAATTACGTCGAGAAAGGAAGAAATTATTGGGTTGCTCGAAAAAAACTCCTATAAACCAACGAACCTGGAATGAATCGCAAAAGAAAGAAGGCAATATATCAAACAAGTTTCAGAAGAAGGGGAGCAAACGAGCGGAAGAAAAGAATCACCTGAGTGGGGAAATACCGAAGGACGTTGGCCTGGTTTCCCCGCCAGAAAGAGAGAACGCCTTCTTCTCTAAGCACCCTTTTGAAGCAATCTCCGACGCCACGATAAGGGTGGCATAGCTGCCCTCTTTTCTGCAACTCCCCTTGATTCTGAAGAAGAAGCTTCACCCTCTCGATCGGCGCGGCCGCGCTTTTAGCGACGGCCGCGGCGGCGCCACCCATCATGAAATCCGCCACTAAATTCTGCGAAGCGTCGTTCTTCAGCATCATCCTTCCCTTTCCTCCTACTTTAACTCTTCTGCCCTTCTTCCAATTCACGATTTCTTCCCCTGATTTTGATGAAGAAAACGATGGTGTGAAGAGGGTAGAGAGAAAAATGTGATGATAGGAAGTTTATTCCTTCTTCTCCTCTTCATTGGCACACAATGAGCCGATCCATGTGGAGGAAGAACGAGTGTACCATACAAGCCTGATAACGGTACAAACTACCACTCATGAGAGAGAGAGAGAGACGTGCTGGATTCCTGAGAGAGATCAGAGCTAAATCGTTGTAATCCTGGAAATAAGAAATGAACCACGAAAAGCTGAGGCAGTTAATTGTGGTAGTCCTCGTCCGCGCGTATTTCTTTCCTTTTCGAATCAATTTCCTTCCGCCAGAAAGTTTGGCGAGACATCATTCTGAGACTGATGAGTTACCAACAGGAAAACAAAAAATTGGAAAATCCATGGAGCCTTACCAGTACCTACGATACATTGAACAAAGATCGTGTGGCTTTTAACATGGAGTACCAGAAATAGCCTTGTCATGTATTTGTTATTTTTTACTCTCTCTCTCCATGCATATATATATAATATTCTATCCTCTTTTGATTTAAGACGCATACAAGTTTGAGAGAAATATTTTTATAAGCAACTCAAGCAAACGACAGTGATGGCAAGCCGTTTGCAGGTTTTGGACGCCCCTACCTACCGGTTATATCATCAATTCTGTAGACTATATGGTTTCAACAGCAATAAGGTAGTGTCACAGTCGGTATTGTGTATTCTGTTGTATGCCCCTATGGAACCACAGTGCTTAAACTCAACTATATTGATGAACTTGGCTTCATATGTTTATCTGTTTGAAATGAAATGCATGTGTGGTCGGCTTACTGTTGGCAGTGAGCATAAAATTGTATGATCTACAATTAAAATAAGTTGTTCCATTGCACTTATTGCACTTCCAATTTGCGTGTTTGTTTACATATATATACATATATATACAGTCATACGTGTATATATATATATATATATATATATATATGTATATCTGTGTATGTTGTGTGTATGTGTATGTTCATACACAAAAATATGTACATATACAGACACACAAACACACAGAGAACACTTGCCTTGATGAGGAAAAGAGAATGCAACTTGCCGATTGGAAGATATGGCCAAGAAGTTGTTGCTCAAGTACTTAACGTTACCATGATCCATCCTAGTAACAGCATTGTGCAAGATATTGGTGCAAACGATCGCTGCCAACTTTCGGTTTTATATATTCTTCAAGAGATACGATGGAAGTTAGCATTTCAGAATGTATGTTGACACAACCGTAGTGCCAAATATTGTGATAAAGGAACATTGTCATTCACATGCAACAAAATCGCCATAAATCAATATGAAATTTGGTGTTTGTAAAATTCAGGCAAAATTTGAAACTTGGGCAAGTGAGTACATCTGTGCTCGTTTGTCTATGAGCATACTTGTCTTGGCTATATATATATATATATATATATATATATATATATATATATATATATATATATATATATATATATATATATATATATATATATATATATATATATATATATATATAGAGAGAGAGAGAGAGAGAGAGAGAGAGAGAGAGATGGAGATACTAAACTATGATTCATGCAAGTAGTTCGGATTCCAGAAAAAAGTAAAAATAATTTTTTTAAAAGCAAAAGGTATAAGTACTTTTTGTACTTTTTTAATGTAAACCGTTTTATCAAAGACATGAATGGTCTAAATTGTTAAGAAGCCTCTTATGATCTCTGATATGTGAGAGAGAGAGAGAGAGAGATTTCTGTCTAATTTCGTTGGTCGTCCACCGCTGATAGCAATGTACCCCTTGTTTTTCTCACGCATATGCTTGTTGCAAATTTTTTGTGCGCCTTCAGCCCGATTGCATCATTTTTATATCATTTTTTTATAGTAATCCATCTTGTAGTGGTCCGCCTGTCTTAAAGAAAAACTAAAACAGAACCTCAAAACGCCACCATCTAAGAGGAAGTGCACGGCTTTTTCATCTCTTGGGTGCTAAAAACCTTCGACTGAGACACGCTCACTTGGTAACGCATGGAGTATCAATGCAGACACGACTCGTAATACGTGTGACGCGTTTACTTATTACATCATTAAAATGTATACTACTAGTACTGCTCCTTATTTTCAAAGTTTCCTTGAACTTGTGTGATGTATCCATGCTAATACAGTGATTTTTGTGTCCTGTGAGGGTGTTCCCTAGTGTTATGGTGAGTCTTTCAAGAGGTTCACATTTGTACATTGTGTTTGATGCGAGAGATGAACACACAGGAGTTGAGCTTGTAGCGTATTTTTGCTGGATCTTTTGTATTTGTTTGAGTACCTAATAAGTGCGACGAGTCTGCAAATGAATTAGGTAGAAAAAACCCTCAATCATCGAGCAAAACTATAGCATCATTCTCATCGCAACTCTGTGAAACTTTCATATTGAAAATAGCCACTCATTTACCTTAAGACTAGTATAATTACCATAACAGTATGATTTTGCTAAAAACTTAACAATATTATTTAGGGAACTTTGACGAGTTGAATATCCGATGTTCATGTTCAGCAAATGTGGCTCAAAGAACCAAAAAAAAAAAGAAAAAGAAAAGAGCCATACATCAGTCGAACAGAGCCAATCTACAATCAGCTTGGTTCACCCTGCTGCTCAATGGGTCGAGAGAGAGAGAGAGAGCTGGATAAGTAGGAATGACAATATTGACTTGACCTAACGCTGCAGGGAGTACCAGAACTCATCAGGTTCGGGTACAGGTTCATGGATAAGATATCCTGACATATATATATTTATAAAGTACACACACACATTTATATATATACTTTACATAATACACACTCTCTCTCTCTCTCTCTCTCTCTCTCTCTCTATATATATATATATATATATATAAAGTACACACATACATATAAATATATATTTATGTGTGTGCGCACTTTATACATATAATTATAAGTATATATATATATATATCTGTTCTACCCATCCCTACCGCCTTTATCCGTTTAACCAAAATTCATACCGGCCCCATTAAGGTTTGGATTCGGGACAGGTATAAATATATCCGTCCCCGACCCACCCCATTGCCATCCCTATGGGTAAGGGGGAAGCTACCTCAGCATTCAAGTACTTAAACATGGAAAAGGAAAGAAAAAGATACTTTGTAGCCAGTAAGGAATTTCTTGAGAGTTCCTCTCAATCCACCAACCCCAGCACGCCCACCCTCACCAACTTTCACCTCATGGCCCACCCATTACCAAACTATGCGTTCCCGATTCTTTTGTATTATCTGTCTCAGTCAAACTGGGCGAGCACCAAGAGCCGTGCCGGGTCCACCACATGTTTGGTAGACCACCAACCAAGCCATGGTCCTGATCATGAGCAGAGAGATACAGGGCTATAAATAGCTTAATTTGCTTCTCCACAAGTCATTCCACACTCGACGATCCTCAACAAGCAAGCATCTCAGTGGAGCGAAGTCTCATATCTGCTCTTTGTTGACAAAGGTACGTCTGCCTGACAAGCTCTGTGACCAGGTTTCTGATGCTGTGCTTGATGCTTGCCTAGGAGCAGGACCCAGACAGCAAGGTCGCCTGCGAGACCTGCACTAAGACCAACATGGTGATGGTTTTTGGTGAGATCACCACCAAGGCCAATGTCGACTATGAGAAGATTGTCCGTGATACTTGCCGCAACATTGGCTTCGTCTCAGACGATGTTGGGCTCGACGCAGACAACTGCAAGGTCCTTGTCAACATTGAGCAGCAGAGCCCCGACATCGCCCAGGGTGTTCATGGCCACTTCACCAAGCGCCCTGAGGAAATCGGTGCCGGTGATCAGGGTCACATGTTTGGCTATGCCACCGATGAGACCCCCGAGCTCATGCCTCTCAGCCATGTCCTTGCTACCAAGCTTGGTGCTCGCCTCACCGAGGTCCGCAAGAATGGTACCTGCCCTGGTTGAGGCCTGACGGCAAGACCCAAGTGACCGTGGAGTACATCAATGACCATGGTGCAATGGTTCCCGTCCGCGTCCACACGGTACTCATTTCGACCCAACACGACGAGACTGTGACCAACGATGAGATTGCAGCGGACCTCAAGGAGCATGTCATCAAGCCCGTCGTCCCAGAGAAGTACCTTGACGAGAAGACCATCTTCCACCTTAACCCATCAGGCCGTTTCGTCATCGGTGGGCCGCACGGCGATGCTGGGCTAACCGGCAGGAAGATCATAATTGACACCTATGGAGGATGGGGTGCACATGGTGGTGGCGCGTTTTCTGGCAAGGACCCAACTAAGGTGGACAGAAGCGGTGCATATATTGTCAGGCAGGCAGCAAAAAGTGTGGTAGCTGTCAATGGGCTGCCCGGCGTTGTATTGTGCAGGTTTCGTATGCACTTGGTGTGCCTGAGCCATTTTATCTGTGTTTGTTGACACCTACAAAACACGGAAAGATTCCAGATAAGGAGATCTTGGCTCTGATTAAGGAAAATTTTGACTTCAGGCCAGGAATGATCTTCCATCAATCTTGACTCACAGAGAGGAGGCAATTTCAGGTACCAGAAGACTGCTGCATACGGCCATTTTGGCAGAGATGATTTCTGACTTCACATGTGGAGGTGGTGAAGCCCTCAAGTGGGAGAAGGCCCAGCTTTCTATATATATTGTTTTTGCCCAAGTCTTGCAAATACGGTCCCTTATGTGCAAGTAACACATACATGAAAAGGGACTTGTTATGAGAAGTATGACATTATAAGGCACTATATGTAACAAAATTCAGAGTTTTAGTACAATCCTTATGAATATCGGTCATGTTTTCAAAAGAGGAAAGATGCCTGGCATGAACACAGCTGAGAAAGTGAATGAGAATCCACGGTAACAAGACCAAAGCAATGAAATTCTGCCCTAAACTCTACTTCTAAATAAACGGTGCACTGAAGTGACAAGAAAATCGATAATTTATAACTTTATAGGCGTCTCCGGTGACAAATTCATTGGGATTAAATTCCCACGAAAGGTTGTTGATCTTTTTATGTTCAGAAGGCTTGCGTTGTGGCATAATTATTGGTGAGAAGCGTGGATAAGGCAAACAACTTCTGTCATCATCTGTCTTATCCGCAGATGACATCTATATATTTCACTGAACGGTTGGAAAGTAGGTACCTTGAGTTATTGCCCTCTAACAAAGAAGAAACTGTGGAAAACAAGAGGAAACAAAATAACAATGACCGAAATCACAACAATCATAAAACGCAGAGTTCATGAATATGAAGGAGAAACATGTAAAACAGGTGAACCAAATTCAATGCAGTTGGACAACTGGCCACATCCAACCATAAGCAAAAAGATAACACAGTTTACTCCACAAGCACTGACCCTGAAGACAAATTATAGAACTTCTTTACATCACATTCTCACTTGATCTCAACTTCATCTTATAAGCTTTATACATGTATAATTTATATAATATATTTATATTTATGTTTTCTAGAAAAAGCTTATGATAGGGTACTGAGGGAGGTTCTTTGGAGAACTTTGGAAAAAAGAAGTATCCTATTGACATATATTAACCTTATAAGAGACATGTATGATGGTGAAGAAACATGTGTGAGGACTCATGAAGGAATGAGAGACTTCTTTGAAGTTAATATTGGGTTACATCAAGGATCAACTTTAAGTCCATACTTATTTATAATGGTGATGGATGAGTTAACAAAACATATTCAAGATGAAGTACCTTGGTGTATGTTATTTGCAGATGACATTGTATTAGTGGAGGAGTCTAAGGAAAAGTTAATAAAAAATTGGAACTACGGAAAGAAACATTAGAAAGCAAAGGCCTCCGACTTAGTAGAACAAAGACATAATATATGGAATGTAAGTTTGATCGTTTGGTTACTTCAGAGGACATGGAAATTAAAATTGACACACATTGCATTCCCCAAAAGGAAAGTTTTAAATACCTAGGGTCAATTTTTCAGAGTGGAAGAATTGATGGAGATGTTACACATAGAATTAATGCTGGTTGGTTAAAATGGATAGGAGCATAAGTATTCTTTGTGATAAGAAGACACCATTAAAGTTAAAAGGTAAATATTATAGAGCAGCAATTGGGCCTGCCATGTTTTATGGTTCTGAGTGTTGGGCAGGTAATCATCAACATGTATAAAAGATGTCTATGACAGAAATGAACATGTTGAGATGGATGAGTGATGATACAAGAAAAGACCGTATACATAATGAGGTTATTAGAAACAAATTAGGAGTGGCACGAATAGAGGATAAAATGAGAGAACATCGTTTAAATGGTTTGGACATATAGAAAGAAGATCAAAAGAAGAACCTGTAAGAAGGTTAGAAAAACTAAATTTGGAAAGTATTAAAAGAGGTAGAGGACGACCACAAAAGTGTTGGAAAGAAACAATAAAGAATGATCTAGCTTATTGGGAGTTAACTGCTAACATGGCACATGATAGGGATATGTGGAAACAAAGAATCAATGTAGCCAACCCCGTCTAGTATGGGAAAAGGCTTAGTTGTTGTTTGTTGTTGTATATTTATATTTATGTTTATGTTTATGTTTACATGAGCTTTATATATATGTGATAGAAGAGAATGTATAAAACACCTTTTCTCAATGTGGGTTTGGCCTCTCATTGTAATCAGAAAAAGAAAAATCAAGGCAAACTATGAATACTGGATATGACCCAAAATACCTTGATCAATTAGTTTGTGACACAAGGAGCTTCGTATAAAACTCCTTTTCTCAATGTGGGTTTGCTCCTTTTAAAGTTTAAATGACTTGGTACGAGCCAATTTTTAGGACAAAGTACCGGAGCAGATTTCCAACTCATTTTATTTGGTTGCTTGTTTCCAAACTGTCCTTTTTGCCCTCCTATAGCTAATGTGAACCTTTTACATGAAGGTCACGAGTTCGATATCCAATTACGTGCATATATGATAAGAGTCTAATACTTTCCAAGAAAACAAATTAATAAGGCTTTCTTCCAAATGGGCTGAAATTGGTGTGAATAATTTTTGGAAAGATCACCTTCAAATTGGCTTAGTCATGGTACGATCATTAGTAAGTATTCTAAACCATTCTTCAGGGCCGATAAACAAGATGGACAAACCCAACAACAACCCACCCGACTCGTTTTCTTTATGGAGGAGTATCACTAATTAAAGCACAAGCTGAAAGCTTCTGTTGGTCTATCCTCCTCTTCTTGCCTTATGAAACAAATAAATAAATAAAATTATATATATATATATATATCTTGATATTTTAAGAAGAAAGCACATTTTATGAAAATAATCTTGCCTTTTCTAATAAACAAAAGCTTCATATATATATGGACATAATAAAAAAGGCTCATCCCATAAACCGTGAAAATTACCGAAAGATAGGAAAAGCCAAATTGAACTCCTCTCTCTCTCTCTCCCTCCCTGCAAACGTGTTAAGTAGACGTCTTCTGCTCTTCAGTTCTCGCCATTCTCTCTCTCCCTTTGCCACCCACCGTTGTAGTCGACGATACATCCTCGCGTCCTTTTCCTTCTCGTCGTTAGGAAAACAAAGAAAAAGGAAAGGAATTCGTCGCGATGCAGAGACTCAGCAGAAGGATTCTCCCTTTTAGAAAGGGAATCAGTCGGTACGGCAATGGGGTGAGACCGTTCTCGCACGCCGTGGACAGAGGATTCGCGGATGAAATGTTGCCGAAGATGCCGGAGTTCGACTACAAGCCTATTCCTTACGAGGGCCCGACGGCGGCGGAGATCCTCCGCAAGAGGACAGAGTTTCTCAGCCCCTCCATCTTTCATTTCTACAAGCAACCGGTAATCTCCGTGATGCCCCATTTCTTTTTTATGCAAATATGAAACAAAATCGATATGATCTGCACCTGGCAAGGTTCTGCTTAAGTCGTGTCTGCACTCATGTGGAACTTGGGTGCTGGTGTGCCGCTGATTAAATCACAGGGAGTGGGACCTTTCACGAATAGCGTGCGGCCGTATTCAACGGACGGTCCCACATTTCCCGACCCTATCTTTGATCGAGAAGAACCTTAAAGATAGTAAAAGGGATCCGATGTTCCAGCATAGACGGAGGAAGTTTTGGTCGTCATCCCACGCAACGCATTTTTCGGTTAATACTCGAGGCTCTCACTGGGGCACGTAGGGGACATGAATCATGATTTTAAAGGACAGGAATTAAGTATCATTTGTTAGACAACCATCTCCTATTCTTTTCTTTATTGGATTTCCATTCCATGTGGGTGTATAAACACCTTGATTCCTGAATCCTAATGGCAGACGAGCTATGTTATGGAACCAGAGATTTCAAAATGATGAGCGTGATGTTTAATACCAAAACAAGCGTACCTTGGGGGAAAGAGAATCCAAGTTATAGCTTCTAACTCCAATTCCCACTTTTAGATTTCATCTGCGAACGATGGTAGTCTTAATTCTTTAACTTCTTTGTTCTGATTTTCCGCACCCGAAGTTGAATTCCAATATGCGTACTAAACATGGCAACTTAATTTCCATGAAAAGGAGATGTGAGATGATGAAGGTATTGGTTGGTGTAAAATAGGTCGTGCATAGTTGAGAATTTTGAGCATCAATTATCTTATTCTCTTTTTACTTAAAATTTATAATCTGACGTAGTCAGAAGTCTCGTACATCCGATTGTTCCCTTTTCTTTGGCTTTTCCTAAATTTCAGCTTCTTTAGATGAGAATAGCTGCTTGTCCGTGGCATTTTTCCCCTCTGTGGTTAGGCACTTCCTACCAGATGTGCACACCCCCGGCTATCGATCTTAGGACCTTCAACGTGAAGGGTTTCTACTTCTAGTCAACCTACTCTAAAGAATCACATAACGGGGCTTGGCTTGAGGAAGCCCCTTTTTAACTTATGGCATTTTTGTTTCCTCGCAAAAGGAAAAAGAGGATACAGAGTTATGGCTGTAGATGGTGTGCTTCAAATTAGATGTTTGTCACACTTTTGTGCTGAAGTACGTGGAGTATCAATCATTGTAATGAAAATTAGGACCTGAGATTTAGTATTTGAAGCACTTCAAGACTGAACTTTGATCCCTCGACCACACACTGTAGTTTCTACCGAAGAAAAAGCGAAATGAGCACAAAATACAGCATAATCACAACAGAATATCCACTTAGGCCGGTTAGACAAATATACTCGCTATTCTTGGCATATTCCGTTCGCCACCATTTTGTCGGTGGGATTCCCTGCTGATGAATATTTTCATTTACATGCACTTTCAGTTGAATATCGTCGAAGGAAAGATGCAGTACTTATTTGATGAAAATGGCCGTCGCTACCTTGATGCTTTTGGAGGCATCGCCACGGTTTGCTGTGGACATTGTCATCCAGAAGTTGTAGAGGACATTGTGAATCAAACAAAGCGTTTGCAGCACTCCACGGTTTTGTATCTTAATCATGCCATTGCGGAATTCGCGGAAGCATTAGCTTCAAAGTTTCCTGGAGACCTTAAGGTATATGTCAATTCTTCCATTTTATAAAGTTTATGACAAAAATTTCCAGTTTATAGATTTTATGAGAAATCTTCCATTTTACCAGCATTCAAGATCCTTATCTTTGTCCTCTGTGCAGGTTGTTTCCTTCACAAATTCTGGTACAGAGGCAAATGAACTTGCTATCATGATTGCACACCTATACACAGGGTGTTATGACCTTATATCAGTTAGAAATGCCTGCCATGGAAATGCTGCAGGAACAATGTGTGCAACTGCTCAATCTAATTGGAAATTCAACGTTGCTATACAAGTATCTTCAATGTTTCCCATGCTTGCTGCATTTCATTCTTACTCGATTGTTCCTTAAAAGTTTTTCTAGACTTTCTTATTTGTTGCAAAACTTGTTTAACTAAAGCTGCTGCACGCAAGCCAAATTGAATATATATATATATATAAAGAAAGAAATGGTAGGGAAGTGAAAGAGATTTAATGAATAATGACATGAAAAATCATTTAACTGAGCACCTAGGACCTCAGACTTTGAGCAGTACAGGAAGTTTTTCTAGGCAGACTTTGTAAGGTGGCATAATTCAAACTGACAGCACAAATTCTTACTTCATTTGTCCTTTTTGTTCTCCAGAGGGTGTTAAGGCATGTTCTTAAATTAACTTTAAACAGAGTAGAGTACATCATGCAGTGAACGCAGATCCATACAGAGGAACTTTTGGTTCAGATGGAGAGAAGTATGCAAAGGACGTCCAAGACATTATAGATTATGGAACTTGTGGGCGTGTTGCTGGATTTATTTCAGAAGCAATTCAGGTTTTCATCCATTTTCATCAACTTCCTCATTCAACTATTTGTTATATTTGATGATTGTCGCCATATTTGTAGGGCGTAGGTGGCATAGTTGAATCAGCATCAGGATATCTTTCTGCTGTGTATAACATCATCAAGAAAGCAGGTGGTGTTTGTATAGCTGATGAAGTGCAATCTGGCTTTGCTCGCACTGGCAGCCATTTCTGGGGATTTGAAGCCCATGGCGTTATTCCTGATATAGTCACAATGGCAAAGGTATAAATGAATTGTTTGTGGTATAAGGTATTTACAGGACTCCGGTGTCAGTTTTCACCTAGAGCACCGCTGACATAAATAAAATGGTTTCTACTTGTTATTCGAGAAACCAAAATTCATTTTGTTGGCCGCAGTTATCATGCTGGTACCAACTGAATACATCTTTTATTGAGATATTCCTGAATTTTAAGTGAAATATGCTCAAGGTTCCTGTCTGCTTTTCATTTTCTCTGTTGGCTGCAAGTTCTGTTTCCAACGGCTAAACCAAGTGCAAATGGTTCTTATTGTCATATGAATACTTAGAGCATCGGAAATGGGCTTCCTCTTGGCGCTGTGGTTACCACTCCTGAGATTGCAAAAGTGCTAAGTCAACTTAGCTACTACAATACTTTTGGTGGAAATCCAGTATGCAGTGCTGGGGGCCTCGCTGTTCTGAGGATAATTGAGAAGGAAAAGCTTCAAGAAAATGCTCAAACTGTGGGATCTTACTTGATTGAGCGCCTCAAGTCCCTCCAGGACAAGCATGAATGTAAGTTTTTAAAACCTTGGTAAGCATGAATTCTAGGTGCAGTTTTGGACAGCAGGCAACTAGTGGGGAATGAATCTCTTTATCCTTGAGATCATTAACAGGACAACTAAACCATGATGCTACTTTCATGAATCATTTACCGAAAGATAGAACAGATTAAATTTAGTGCTGTTGTTACTAATTAGAGTTATGGATGCTAACCACTCATGCTCCAAACTACAAATTTTTTACTAGATTGTAAATGCCAGTTTTTTTAGGAGCCTGATCACGTAGTTGACATGGTTTTCAGTAATTGGGGATGTGAGGGGACGTGGTTTAATGATTGGAGTTGAGCTTGTTATTGATCGCCAATTAAAGACTCCTGCCAAGACTGAGATATTGCATGTTATGGACAAAATGAAAGGTCTCTCTCTCTCTCTCTCCACAAGTCTAAATTTATAGTGCATACATATGTCTATCTGCTCAGTGTGTTTACGGATGGATTCTTAAGAATTCACTTGAAAATGAGAATGCTCGACAGTAGAATCTTCAAATATTTCTGCAAGGTATGCATGATAATATATTCATTTTTCAAGTCTCCCATTCTTAGAAGTTATTGCCTTGATGCCTAGGTGTTGAGTGATGAACCCAACCATGAGATTTGAGCTTGAAACAAAGTGAGTTATATTTCCCTCAGTATCACTTTTACTTTCAAACAGATATGGGTGTGCTAGTGGGCAAAGGCGGCTTTCATGGGAATGTCTTCAGAATCACTCCACCGCTTTGCTTCAAAAAGGAAGATGCTGGTATGTTCCATGTTAGCCTACATTGTGCATTAAACGATGCATAGTATAACATTTCTTATTTGGATTCTCTATTGCAGATTTCCTTGTGGATGTCATGGATCACTCGATGGCTAGTCTTTGAATCCTCTGAAGCCATTCAGTCTTCTATATTTCTACTTATTCTTATGTACTTCGACCTTTGTATGTGTGTGTAGTAGTAGAGATTGCACTGCTTTTGAAACAATAAGGCGATCATCATAATTAAGAAATGAAAGCAGAATGTGACATTATCTCAATGTCTCCCTTGCTTCTGATCAATACAAGGAACCATGATCGTTGATTTGGAGTAGATGAGACCATCTCGATGTCTCTCTTCAAAAGCAGCAAATTATCCGGATTTCAATCATTGCTATGCATGGAACTGTCGAATGGTAATGTTTCTTATTGAAGCAAGTCATTAAATTTGGCGTTTTTGCATCATTTTCTTTACATCATTTTGGAGTTTCTTCGTCATGTTGTTGGATCATTCCAATCATAGTTGCTTTCTGCCGTGGCTTACATCCATAGTTTAGGGGTCACTCATGGAGATTTATGTCCGTCCATTATAAGGCTGACTGATTCATGTTGGTGTTGGCTCAGTGGTTTGGAGAAATATCACTTCCGAACAAAATTCGACTTGTCCAATGAAGCCAATACTGTTGTTGCTCAACCTAGGAATCGTTTATGCACAAACAGTTGTCCTTGCTCAGGTCTTTATTCTGATTTCAGGCTATCAAACGCTAGTAATTGGCAAGGGTAATAGATTTTAGCTCAAAACCTGATGGTAATTGTGATGCAGGATGGCGAGACTTAAGCAAGAGCAAATGGCGCTTGGCAAAAGGTGATGAACAGTTGGATTTCACCTATTCAACATCTGAGATCCCTCATCATGTATCAGATGAATGTCTGTCTGAATTGGCTGTCTGCAGTTATAAAGCAAGAAGGCTGCCTTTGAGTGTTCTCGAATGGCTGTTCGTTCAGTGTATGAACCTAATGAATATCCTTCCACAATGCAGAGGCTCTATCAATGGACTCCTGATGAGAGTTCATATCATTGCATCGTGCTGCTTTGAAAAGTGAGCGTGTATCACAAGAGATTCATCATTGTGATAGGGTACAAACTTTCAGGTGAGGCGGCTGTTTTGGCTAAGAATGTCACTTTGTCTCCTTCTGAACCTACAAAACCAAGGGCGACTGGGCGCTGTCAACTCTTCACCCAGCCACATCCAAAGCGCCAGAGGTGTTCTACTAGAAAACCTAGTGTTTTGAAGCTGGAATCAGAATTCAGTTCAGTTCAGGTAAATTGCTGTGACTTTGCTTCTAAAATAGTCTCCAAGGACGTTTGCAATACTACAGAAGTAGCAGGTGTAAATGCAGCTAACTACTTGGAAGAATTAGAAGGTGCAACATCTTTTTGCGAATACCATGAGCATTTCAAGTCAACTCCTCCCATGTAAGGGATCACCCTTGCATTACCGGTCCCAAGCCCGGATAAAGGAGGAGGGTTGTGTTAGGCCTTCGATAGCCAACGTAAAATCTTGTCTGATTTTTATAACATGGATTACAAAAATTATGAGTATAACCTAGCGACATGCTGTAGAGTCCGAATATAATGATAAGTAAGCAAGGGTCACTATATTTTCGCTCGAATGTAGTGAATCAATTAGAGAGAGGCTTCCCATATTATGGACGGGTGTGGGTAAAAAAGTTAGTCCCGCTACATTGTTGCCCGAATGTAGTAAATAATTTTCGGAGAGGGTCTCCGCATTTTGAATATGAACAAATGCGGGGGATAAGGAAGCTAGTCTTAGATAATAAGATCCGTATTGATTCTTGGAATATCGGAACATTATCCGGTAAGCTAATGGAGGTGGTAGATACTATGATTCAGAGAAAGATTAATATTCTATGTTTACAAGAGACAAAATGGGTTGGAGAAAAAACAAAAGAGATAGAGGATATAGGTTTTAAATTATGGTACTAAAGTAAAGAAAATGCTTGAAACGAAGTTGGTATTATCACAAATAAAGACTTAAAGGATAGTGTAGTAGACATACAACGATATGGTAACCGAATGATATGTTGAAATTAGTGTTAGGAGCAGAGATTTTGAATATAGTTTTGTGCTTACGCATTCCAAGTAGGACTAGAAGATAGTATAAAGACAACTTTTTGGAAAGAGTTAGATAAGGTGATTCAAAAGATTTTACAAAGGGAGATGATTTATTTAGGAGGAGACTTAAATGGACATGGTAGTAAAGAGGCATTAGGAGGTCAAGGTATTCATGGAAACTTTGGTTTTGGGGATATAAATAAGGAAGGTAGGGAGATTTTAAATTTTGCTATGGCATTTGATCTCTTTATAGTCAATACAATCTTCAAAAAAAATGAGATGAACATTTAATTACTTAAAAGAGTGGCTTATCACAAACACAAATTGATTATTTTATTTATAGAAAAAAAGATAGACCGTGTTGTAAAGATTGTAAGGTAATTCTAGGAGAAAACTTAACCACCCAACATCAACCTTTAGTTATGGATTCACAAATAAAAAAATGGACAAAGAAGAAAAGAGTACATTGAGCTATTCAGACTAAATAGTGGAACCTCAAAAGCGAGAAAGAAGATATATTTAAACAGAAATTCCTTCAAGGAGATGTTTGGAATTATGTTGGTACATCCTGTGATATGTGGAACAATATGGCTATAAATATTAGGAAAGTGGCGAAAGATGTGTTAGGTGTATCTAATTGAGGTGTACTTACACAAAAAAAAGTTTGGTGGTGGAGTGAAGTAGTACAAAATAAAATAAGGGAAAGAGGGCATATTATAAATTACATTATGCTAAGAAAACTAGTTAAACTTTAGAGGCTTATAAGAAAGAAAAGAAGGAAGTGAAAAAGGCCTTGAGTGAAGCAAAAACTAAAATGTGGGAGGATTTATATAAAAAACTCAACTCAAAAGAGGGTGAAAGAGATATTTTTAGGATAGCTAGGGCTAGAGATAAAAAAACTAAAGATCTTAATTATGTTAGATGCATCAAGGGTGAGGATGAAAATTTCTAGTGGCAAATGATGATATAAGAAATAGATGAAAAAACTATTTTTATAAGCTTTTTAATGAAAATAAAGATGTTAATATTAGCTTAGGAGAGTTAGCAAAATCAGAAAAGTATATAAACCATAATTTCTACCGATGTATTAAAAAGAATGATGTCAAAGAAGCTCTTAAACATATGAAGGGTGGTAAATCGGTAGGACCAAACAATATTTCTATAGAAGTGTGAAAAATACTAGGAGAAATAGGAATCACTTGGATCACAGAAATATTTAATGAAATATGGAGAAACCAAAAGATGCTCGAGGAATGGAGAGCGAGGACACTTATACCCATATATAAGAACAGGGAGACATTTAGAATTGTGCGAATTATTAAGGTATCAAGTTAATGAGCCTTACTATGAAATTGTGGGAAAGAATTATCAAGCGTAGGTTAAGACAAGTATCAAGTACAACAGATAACCAATTTGGATTCATGCCAGGCATATCTACTGTTGAAGCGATTCACCTTTTGAGACGTCTTATGGGATATTTTAGAGCAAAAAAGAAAGACCTTCACATGATATTTATTGATTTAGAAAAAGCTTACGATAGAGTACCGAGTGGGGTTCTTTGGACAACTTTAGAAAAAAGAGGTATCCCATTAACATGCATTAACCTTATAAGAGACATGTATGATGGTGCAAAAACATGTGTGAGGACTGATGAAGGAACGACAAACTTCTTTAAAGTTAATATTGGATTATATCAAGGATTAACTTTAAGTCCATACTTATTTATAATGGTGATTGATGAGTTAACAAAACATATTCAAGATGAAGTACTTTGGTGTTTGTTATTTGCAGATAATATTGTGTTAGTGGAGGAGTCTAAGGAAAAAGTTGATAGAAAATTAGAACTATGGAGAAAAACATTAGAAAGCAAAGGCCTTTTGACTTAGTAGAACAAAGACAGAATATATGGAATGTAAGTTTGATCATTTGGTTACTTCAGAGGATATAGATGAAAGAATTGATGGAGATATTACGCATAGAATTAATGCTAGTTGGTTAAAATGGAGAGGAGCATTAGGTATTCTTTGTGATAAGAAGATATCATTAAAGTTAAAAGGTAAATATTATAGAGCAACAATTAGGCTTGTCATGTTTTATAGTTATGAGTGTTGGGCAATTAATCATGAACTTGTACAAAAGATGTTTCAGATATAAATGAAGATGTTGAGACAGATGAGTGGTGATAGAAGAAAATACCGTATACATAATGAGGTTATTAGAAACAAATTATGAGTGACACTAATAGAGAATAAAATGAGAGAATATCGTTTAATATGGTTTAAACATATAGAAAGAAGATCAAACGAAGAACCTGTAAGAAGGTATGAAAAACTAAATTTGGAAAGCATTAAAAGAGGTAGAGGACGACCACAAAAGTGTTGGAAAGAACAACAAAAAATGATCTAGCTTATTGTGAGTTAACTGCTAACATGGCACACGATAGGTTTTTGTGGAAACAAAGAATCCATGTAGCCGACCCCGTTTAGTATGGGAAAAAGCTTAGTTGTTGTTGTTGTTGTTGGATTGGCTCAATGTGGTGAACTTCAATCGTATCATGCGTAGTTCTTTCACATGCACGCATGTGTCTGCGGATATGTGATCTTCCTTACATTGTACTACTGTGCACATAATAGTGCAGGTTGCTTCTTTCCAAGGCATCTCATGATTTGATGAAGTGGTAATTGTTCCGGTGAAACTTCATACTGCATTTGATTTTTGAGTTCTTATTTTGTGATTCATCACAACAACAATTTGTTGGACAGTTCGCAACTCTCAGCCAGTACTTCAATAACCAGATGAAATGTTCTTTTGCTGTTTAATCTTTCCTCCATGTATACTTGTTTGTGTGCATCTGTATTCTTTTTTTGGGGTAACAGGGGGAGGCCGAACCCTAACACACGCATGCACATGCACCCCCTGAGAGTCCAACTTCCCACCAGCAGCAACGGCGTCTCAGCGGTTGAACTAAGGCTCCGGGTGCAAGTGCATCTGTATCGTTTATGCAATTTTTTACACGGTATCCAAACACTTCTGGTGAGAAGATTCAACTCACTATTTCAAGAACCTCTTGTCAGGTCTTCCAATCATCGTCATTGGGCTAGCTAAGCGTAGAAAGAACGAGAGAAGCGAGGGGTTGAGGGGTGTACGAAAGGTGGAAGGGGAAAGGGTGATGGCATGGTTTGTAGCTGTAGGTATAGAAAGTTAGGCGTCATATTTAAGAATGTGAGAAGTGAAAGGGATGAGGGTTTGGTTTGATTCAATACTAGCATCAAACTCAAACCGAACTACTACAATCGGTTCTCAGTTGTGGGAAGTGAAAGGGTTGAGGGTTTGGTTCGGTTCAATACTAGCATCAAACTCAAACCGAACTACTTCAATCGGTTCAGAGTTTTTTGAGAACCAAACCAGTGAAATGCATCAAACCTAGCCAAAACAAATCATCAGTTTCAGTTGCTTCGAATCTGAAGCACGGTTCTAATTAATAGTAAGAAAACCAAGCACCATCAGTACAATTGAAAGGCCAAACATCGAGAACTATCATCCTACCCCACTTTGTTCATGGTACATCAGCAAAACGTACTGAAAAACAAATCCCACCAATATAATTTAGCCACCCGTAGTCTCATAAATCGGAAAGAAAGAAACTGTAGCTACATATATATATATATATACATAAATTAAATACATTTATACATACACCAGGTTATATACTTAGATAAGCACATAAATAATTAAATATATTTATATGTATACATAAATACATAAGATAAATTTTACACACACACACACACACATATATATATATTCAGTTCAATTCTCATGGTTCAGCTCCAACTCTCGAACCATAAATGAAACCGAAAAAGAATTTTAAAACCGTGAAACAAACCAAACCAAACAGTTTGGTTCGGTTTTGTCAGTCCCTTGAAGATGAGTGGCTCATGGTTAGTTGGAAGGGAGGTGTTGTTGGCATGCCTTGAAGAACCTTTAACTAAGGTTTAGCAGACAATGGTCTGAGTGAACAAAGTTAACTAGTTTAATATATCATATATAAGATTTGATTAACTTTTACGAAAATGATTTATAAATACTTTGTAAGATGTAATACATTTGAACGTAGTACTTGCTTCAGCCTCACTTGCTCCGTCCTAAGCATTTTTTTATTTTGTAAGATTATCATGCATATCAACAGCCAGGATTTTGGCTACGAGTCATTCAGATTGAAATGCATCTCATGGTAGACATGGCTGGAACCGTCTGTTTTTCGGAACCACCAGTTCCGGTTAGGCTGGAACCACAATTGAATCAGCCTGGAGCAGGTTCCAATTACGGTTCAAAATCAATAAAATAAATTTAAAAAAATTAAATTAAAGTTTTTTTTTAAATAACAAGATTTGTGGTTTAAAACCGTTGGTTCTAGTTCTGATTCTATAAAAGGTTAAACCGAAACCAAACTGTCTAGTCCTCTGTTTTAGTGTCATCAGTTCCAGGTTCAGCTAGTTCCTGGCTCAGTTTGGTTCCGATTGAAACGGTCAGGCCAGTTAGGAGCCGGTTATGTCTATAATGGTTAATACTTGACGTCAACTGGAACCGAGCCGGGCTGGTCAGAAACAAGCCATATAGACTGAGGGCTCACACTTAAGATCCATCAGATCCCATATGCAGGAACATTTGCGAAGACTATGCTCAAATTCAAACTTAAAGTGGGCATCCAGCATCAGCAAATCAAATGTATCAAAAGTGCCCAAAGCATATAATTTTCCTTATGACACCTTTATATTTTCTTACAGCTCAAAAAGGTCCTTCATTTTCCTGCAATTCCTGATTTGGAACCTCAAAAGCAACCATGCTTGAACTTATAAAAAAGAAAACCAAGTAACCTTTCCACAATGAACTTCAACATATAAGCAGGTGATTGAGGCAGCTCCTTGTAAATTTTGGAAAACGTACCCAGGGTTTAAACTATAGGCACTATAGAGGTCCCAATACACCCAAAACAGTTCATGGTGACCTGAACAAGTCTTTCTACTAGAAAACTCATAGCCTAACAGTGTGGTTAATATGGCTTGAATTTGTGATGAACGCGAAATGTAACAACAACTACTATGCCTTTTCCCTTACTAGATGGGGTCCACTACATGGATTCTTTGTTTCCACTGGATCCTATCATGTGCCATACTAGATGTTGGTTTGCAGCTCTACTTTTTTCAGTCCATTAGACTTGCAGAAACTAACATGGTGCCTGGTTATCCTTTTATCGATTCGTAATGGCAGCAATACTTCTATATTCTGCAGTTGTATCTGGATGACTAATCACTCGGCACAATCTCGAGCTAATGATTCCATGTTCGCTGCTTTATATTGCTCCAGGTCTATTGATTTCATCCCATTTGCAGAATCTAACACAGTTTGCTTGGAGTCCTTTTATCGCAGCACAGTGGCAGCAAATGAGCAGATGGTGGTGTATGTTGAACGCGAAGAACCTAAATCTGCAGAGGTTTTAGTCCTTGCCTTCAGTTGCAGCTTCTGCTATTTTTGTTGTGGATATGTTTGGTTGCAACGCAGTCTTTAACCATCGTGATAATGGTTCAAGTCAAGATATGAGGTGACTGCAGTTTGCTCTCTCGATTTCTTTATTCTCGACTCTAACAAAGGATTATTAAAAAAGGCCTTCTCAATATTATCAGATGTCAATATTGTTAAAAATGTGGATATATACATTATACAGTATACACAAGATTATACAGTATACACAAGAGCTTCTTTCTTGTGTATAAATGTATATATTCACATTTTTTGTACTGATAGGGGTCCTGCCTAACCCTGTCTTGGTAATTAAAAAAAATTGTTGAATACATTTATCACTCCTTTTAAGATGCACAGGTTCATATGTTAGTATAGAATAAACTGCAATCTGGAATAAAGAAGTCTCTAGGTTTGCCGGCATATCTTTTAATAGTGGTACTCGAGAAAAGAAACACAGTTCCGAAAGTGTTTCTGGCATTCGAAGTTGTGTTTATTACCTGAGATGAATGTTTGTCAATCACGTTCAGCACGAGTTGCAAATATCCTGGTATTTCTTCTGGTGAGAAACATGAGTAGAGGTTTAGGACCTGAAAGCCCTGAATATGGGCCCTGCTGTATCTTTAGAAGAGGGATAATAAGATATTTGTAATAAGCAAAATTAATTAGTGACCCCACTAACTGAGCAAAGCCGATGTCCTTTAATCTGAATATGACAACACACTTAATGCGGTAACAAGGGCTGTTACGAGCATTATTACATGGTTCAGAACAAAGCCAGGCATTGAAATATTTTTCCAGTGTTCTCTTGGAGTTTACACAATCGCACATTGAAATCTATCAGGCACTTCACATTTGGCTACAAAAGCAGTTCCTCTCAATCTTTTGTACATTGACTGATTCAAACAGAGGTGCCCGCGTAGCCCATTCTTGTTAGTAACAGCATGAATATCTGATGGCTACCATTTGATTTCTAAACACGAATGATCAAGCTGACGGAAACCTCATTCATTTGATAGCGTCCAGAACCGGATGCTGTCCGCTTTCAACTCCAGTTCGCTCCTCCTAGCTATCATCGTCATTTCCTTCAGATCTCCATTAGAGATGGTGTTTCTCTGGTGCACAAAAAGTTCTGAAAACAAATTTCTATCAATGATGATCATAATAAACATCTATACATTACATGCATTATATGGTTCCCAAAGAAAGAATGCTAAAATATATTACAAACAAGCTCTTTATTTGCTTCCTCCAGACATGCTTTCACCAGATACACCTGATTTTGACAATCCCAATGTGGTACCACTGGTACCACTGCCACTGTCAGTCCTTAGACTCACCAGATCTTCAAACAACCTATACGAAGGAACATAGGCCTTCCGGCTGGACGGTGGCACCGAATGGTTCACCTCATCATTTATCTGTCTTTGTCGAGGCAACAGAGAGGCGTTGCGTGAGTTAAATGAGTTATAATTCTGCAAAGCAGAACCAGATGCGGGCACCCTTGGGCTGAATGAATTGTGATGCTGCAGCCTAGGAGTGCTGGATGTTGGTACCGACTTGAAAGAAGGTGCACTGTATGGCTGAGGAATGGAATAAGGGCTAGATGCCAATGAACTCGGGTCAGGAACAGGTGCAGACCAAGGTGGGGGAGGATAGCTAGATGACGTCTGTGTCCAGGGAGTGACATAATTGTTGAAAGGAACCTGTAATTGCTGGGCAGGATAGATCTGAGAAGAAGATACTGGGTAGCTGTGTTGATCACCGGGAAACCGAGTTTGGCTAATGGTTGGAAATGAGGTGGGGTAGGCATGTCCGTTAGGGGAGAACTGTGATGCGCCCATGGCTGAAAGAGAAGGTACAGGATAGCCATGTCCATCAGGGGAAATCTGAGATTGTACAGCAGTTGTAGATGATGCGTTGGGGTGACTCGTGCTAGCAATTGATGGTGGAGTAAATGGAGTTTGGGGTGTACGAGGAGATAAATGCGCTGTAGACAGATTGCTGCTCAGAAGGTCAATCATATCCTGTTCTTTAGAGACTGATGTTCTAACTGGTTGAGGTGGTGCTGGCAGAGCCAGTGGTCCAGTAAAGATGGAGCTCGAGGCTGTGTCTGTGGCTGTTGCATCCTGCAAAGTTGTAGAACCGATGGATTCAGCAGTTTCAGTAGATGTGTTCATGGAATCAATGGGCCTGCCTTTACTACGCCTGCAAACAAGTAACCTAGGCTATTCAGAGATGATAGACTTTAATTTAGAGACAGTTTAGATCTATGCAGGTAAGAATGACCTTCGTGCCAGCTGTGCGAAGTCATCATCTTCTTCCTCTTCATCACTAACTGCTTGTCTTGGAGGCAGTGGCCGCTGTTCAGATGGTGTTGGGCCGTTTTCTAGGACAGATGATGATGAATGCACAGGCAAACCACGAGCTATAGCATCCCTCTTATCTAGAAGACTTTGTACGTTGTCATTTAAAGCAAGGGCTTTTGCGAGAAGCTCTTCATCCCTAAAATTAAGATACACGGAAAGGAAGACAATCAAATACAGTATCGCCACGGAAAGACCATATGTGAAAAGACTAACAAAACCAAGTGCATCAAATTGTTCCTACTGGTAACAATAATCACTAATACAATTTTTTTGGGAAATTCACGTTTGGGAACCTAAGATATGGAAATTTCAAATTAGCAGTCATAACTTTCACTTAAGCTTTGAGGAAGTTGCTCAAACAACTGAGTTTTGTTTCAGTTGCTTTCCCTAGAAAATTAATATCTAGGTTACAAGTTCATGTATATGTTATCTGCATTATTTCAAAATATGTGAATCTCCAATTAGCTATCTGATTTACCTCATTTATTCATGTATACATTTCCTTTCTTTTCCTTTTTCATCACATATTGGAAATTATTGTTTTGCTTGAATTAGAACCTGTAACTCAAAGCAGGTCTGAATCTTTCCTCCAGAAACAGTTCATGATCGATTATTAGTATGCCCAGAGTGGATATGTTGGTAATAACGGATCATGAGTCAAGACGTACATGCAAATGAAGAAATACAGTACGGTTATTAATTTGCTAAACACCACTGTCTGCTTTCAATATGTTGTAAATATTACATCATAAGTTAGTTCCAGTCTCTCATCACAACAAATAAAGAACATTCCTTTGGAAACGGATGTCAGGTTTGATAACCACCGTTGCTGATTTGAAATTGAGAAACTAGGGCACAGCAACTTGAACACTGTATGGAAGCAACTCTGAGCAGGACATTTCATGCAACTTTCAGAACATGAGCATCCACTAGTCACGAAACAATGAGCATTCACTAGCCATGAAACAACATTAAAGCAAGCACAAAAGAAGCAAAAATCTAATTAAGCTAAATAATTATTTTCATATGGCCAAGAAAGTACTCGTTCATGCTTATCTTGTCAAATTTTACAGGGTTGTTCGAAGGAACCCCTAGAAGCAGATCTTATACTCCTAAATAAAAGGGTATATAGAATCATTACTTTTACTTGCCAGATGAAAGGAGTATGATCATACTATCCAACTACAAAAATAGTAGCTAAGTTAGACCTCTGAAAAAGTTGGTCTTTAACCAGAAAAGTGGAATGACTTAGCTGTGCTGATAAATGAAAGGGAAAGAAAGAGATTATGCTGTATTTACAAAAGTATGACAACTTTTCAAAATATCACAATTTGACAAGTTGCATAAGGAAAAAGATGATAAAAAAGAAATAAATCATTCAAGTAATCGTTTTCTAGTATCTCTGAGAACATTCAAGTAATCATTATTTCTAATATTGGAAAGAAACAATAAAGAATGATCTAACTCATGTTGAGTTAACTGCCAACTTGATACGTGATCCGACTCGGTGGAAAGAAAGAATAAATGTACCAACCCCATCTAGTATAGGAAAAGGCTTAGTTGTTGTTGTCATCTGAGGACATGTCCATAATGTTATAGCAAAATTTCATGACAATTAAGTATCACTCAAGCAAGAAGATTCATACACTGTTGAGTTCACCAATTGCTCGAGCCTTTTCTGGTGGGACTTGCATTGGTTAACAAGATCAACAATGATTTCATTCTTAATGGCCTACAAGCAAGTAAAAAGAATAGAAGAGATGTTAATAGGCATGAGCACAAAAGATAAACGCTAGGATGCTCCGGGAACCCACATCATAAGCTTATAAAACGTGAGGCATACGGGACAGGCAGAGCATTAAAAGCAGTAATCAATAAACAGAGTCCTTTAGTTATGGCACAAACTAATTGCTTCCTAGCGTAGTTAAGGCAGAGGTTAACAGTTTAATTTCATTAACCAAAAGGGTGAATGAGGTATTCCTGTGAAGATAACAAAGGCCGTTCTTGTTGCAAGAAAATGTGCCGACCAATTCTCAAAACTGTATTGGACACAACCACATGTTTTGTTGGAGTAAGCATGATCACAAAGATCAGGATAAAATGATACTTCATCCGGTCAATAAATAGAGGGAAATTGTTAAAATCTCTCAAGATACTATTGCTGTTTGGGTGACATGAACAGATTGGACTACAGCCTATCAAAACATGAATGTGCTATTGTAGCTTTGAACTTGTAAACACAGAGACTCCACCAGAACAAACAGAAAGATCGAATATTTCCAATATGGACACAAGTTAAGTTACTGAAAGTGAATTTGATGCAGCACATAGGCCAACTATCGTTCTAAGGTAAAAGTTGTTTTGATGTAGAACTCAATCAATGACAGGAAGCAGCAATATAATGAAATTACCATGAAATTTAAGCTAAAACTACAGACACATAACACTTAAGAAATAAAACAATGTTTTGATCATTCAACAGCTTGCTTGATAAGTCAACAATACGTACCTCAGGATCCTTCAGGTTTACAGCATCAAGCATATCGTTCAAAAGATCCACAACATTTTGAATTGCATCAAAGTCTGACAAGCTGACAACAATAATATCACATACGTACCACTAAAGACTGAGCACTACTAGCAAAAGCTAGAAGGTAGGAAACTTTGCACTAAGGTAAAAGCCAGAAGGAAGGAAACTTTGCACGATTACCTTAGCAGATCTCTTTCTGAAGCCATTGCTTCATCCAGCCTTGTAGATGAATGGGGTGGCATGCCAAACGATACCTCAGGTCTCCTGACAGTAGGATGTGTAACAGGGGGAGTAAATATAGGAACTTCGTCTTTCAAAATTCGTGGAAACTCCACTCCAGATTGCTGCGATAAAAATTTCCCCAAAACATTAAAGGATCACATTGCGGTCTCCGAAGAAACATGTTGTTTATAACACTTCACAACACTGTTCAAACTTCAACACAATGAAATTTTATGGCAATCCATTTTAATTGATAATCCAAGAGGATTAAGAGCATGGTCCATGATCCAACCAAGGGAAGTGGCCATATGTGGGACCCAAGATGCACTACCACGTAGTGTTATCTGTATCATTTCGTATTGTACGATACATAGCGTATTGTATCATATCGTGGAAAACAACGATACGATACAAGAACATGTAATCCAAATGATAAAGTATTGGCATGTATCGTGCGATACGAGTTGTATTGCACGATTCAGGTCGTATCGCCTGTATACGATATGGGTGATATGCTATGTTTCTTTTAACCTCCCATCCGAACAAAACCTCGCATTTCTGTGGGGTTTGGCTTGTGTTTGAGAGTTCTCCAGGCTTCAATTGATTCATGACGACTTCCGACTAGGGAGAAACATCTCCATGATCTCCATTCCAACAACACCATCACTCTTCCGGCAACAACAAGGGCAATCTGATGGTTTTGGTATAGGATTCAAAGTCCGTTCATGTAAGAGATCACCCTTGCATTATCGGTCCCAAAGCCCGGATAAAGGAGGAGGGTTGCGTTAGGCTTCTAATGGCCAATATAAAACTTTGTCGAATTTATTTATCATATATTTTACAAATTATGATAGGGCTCTGTGGAAACAAAGAATCCATGTAGCCAACCCTAGTATAGGAAAAAGCTTAGTTGTTGTTGTAGTATTGTGTTATTTGTTATTTATTCTTTTAATGACAATATATGAAGTGAGTGGATATCTTTTCGTTTTATTTGTAGCAATCTATGAAGTGGGAGAACTCTCTTTGAGTGTTTTGGTAGTTTATAAAATGAAGATTGTAGATTTATGAAGTACTTTTATTTTCAGGTTTATTAAGATTTAAGTGTTAAATTAAGATGGCAAGAAGGGGTGCTAGTGCTACACAGTCTCAATCAAGGTCTCATGATCCAACATGAGGTACTTCAATTGACAGAAACACATTCAAAATCAAATGTAATTTTTGTAATAAGATTATTAGTGGTAGAATTTCTCAATTAAAACATCACCTAATAGGGACTAGGAAAGATGTTGCTTCTTGCACAAGCAAAGTTAAAAGAGTATCAGAACTCAGAAGCCATTAAATAGAATTTTTTGATTGAAACATCACCTAATATGGACTAGAAAAGAGGTTGTGAGAGTATAATTGAGAAGAAGCAAGAAAAAGAAGGTGCATGATGTTTAAGCAAGAGGATGTTGGACTTAGTGGTGATGGTGATGATAGGATCCCCTCTTTGCTAGGATAGAGGTTGGTAGTAGTAGTTCTCGACCACCAACTAGGAAAAAGAGGGTTATTGAAGAGGTTGAAAGTGGTAAAAGAGGAAGAGAAAGATCTTATTCTGGTATACAATGATTTTTTCCTTCTAATACTACACCTTGTGCTGAACCTAAAATTCATGTTGCTATGATTTCAGATCAATTACATGAGCAGGCAAACCTTTCAGCAGGGAGATAGTTTTACGATGCATGTCACTCCATTTAATGCAAAAAAATTCTTGTTTCAAGCAATGACAGATGCATATCATCTTATAATAAGTTGAGAGGAAAACTATTAGATAACACCATCTTGAAGTCTAAGAGGATTATTTGACTTTGAAGGAATCATGAAAGGAGACAGGATGCACTATCATGACATATGGATGGATAGATAGGCAACGATGAACTTTATTAAACTTCTTTTTCTATTATCCTAAAGGACTTTTATTTTTTAGATCACTAGACATGTCAGAGAAGTGTCGTACTACAGAGGTTCTAAGGAAAAAAATCCGATAAGGTGATATTGGAGGTTAGGTGTGAAAATGTAGTCCAATTAATTACAGATAATATAGCTAACTATAAAGCAATTACAAAGAAGTTAACTAACAATTATGAGACTTTTTATTGGATAGTGTGTGATCCCCCCCTGTCTAGATCTCATCCTTGAGTATGTTGGAGAGTGTTGTCAAGATATCACTAATTTATTTATAATCATGCATTTGTATTATGTATGATAAGGAGATATACATATGGTGTAGAGCTCCTTCGTAAAGTTGTTACTCAGTTTACAACTATTTTCTTGTCAGTACAAAGCATTGTTAAACAAAAGCAAGCCTTAAAGAGAATGTTTACTTCAAATGAGTAACAATAGTTTGCAAAGTTACCTCAAAATAGAAGAAATAGAAAACTTAATGAGATTTCAGAGACGATCTTTAGGAGTACATTTTGGAACTCATGTATTAGATTATTAAGGATCACGTGTCTTTTGGTTAAAGTTTTGAGATTGACTGATAATAAGAACAAGTGATGTATGGGCTATCTTCATAAATCTATTGATAGGGCTAAAGAAGTTATCAAAAGCAATTTTAATGCGAGAAAGAGTGATTATGTACCTGTGTGGAAGATTATTGATAATAGATGGAACAAACAGTTGTATCCAGTGTTATCCGTATTGTACGATACGAGCAATATGCCCAAAAACAAATTTTTTTTCAATTTTTTTTTTTGTAGGTTTCTGGCCTCTCTTCGCCTCTCTTTACTTCCCTATGCTTATAATTTGGGTTTATAATTTTATTTATTGAATAAGAATAATTTATAAACAAATAAAAATTGTGACAAAATCATTTTCCTTTTTGTTGCCAACTTTTAGGTATATTTCTGCTACCAGTTTCTAATTTCATGAGATCGCAAATAATTAAAAACATTTGGTTGTCTTGGTTCATTGAGTGGGCATTTCACAACTTCACTATTTTAGGGTTCACCTTACGTGACTTCCATTGAGTTGAACATGATCAACGTGTGTGAGGCTTAACTCAGTCTGTGAAGTGAGAAATGAAGCTCAAGCATTAGTTAAAAAGCTAATCGTAAGAGAAAAAGGGATATCATCAAGTAATAATATCATATCATTGAGGTGTCATAGAGTTAATAATCAAAGAAATTGAGCTCATTGTTTTGCTCACATATGAAAATTAGCAAATATAACAACTATATGTATAAAGATAGCAGTTTGTTAATTTTGATATATCAGATGAGTAGATTATGAAAGATAACAAAGAAAATGCACTCCTAACCGAAGAAGACATTGCATGAATTAATTTGAAGTGCAACAACATCATGAAGGAGATGAAGATTTTCATTTTAAAGCAGAAGGTGATGAGAAACTTTGAATCTTTATCAAGTAGAAGATGAAAATTATTTAGTTAATAATCCTGATACAAATTTACAATATGTAAAATGTAAATGTATTTCATTTTTTGCTTCAAAATACAATTGTTCAATGTTGAATGTTCAATCTGTGCTAAACTTTGCATTATATGAATTTAAAGCAATTATCAGATTTTTCCAGATTTTTTTTCGGATTTTTACTAATTTTCTTGATTTTTTAAATAAATTTTGTATTATTTTAATATTAAAGTACGATACGATACGATACGCCCGTATCATGGAGTCCAGCGATACGCGATACGATACGCGTTAGACAACGCTGTTTGTATCAGCTTATTCATGCATACTACCTAAATTCAACATTTAGGTATTAAGATTGGTCTCTGATGAGAGTAGAATAAATGTTATGCATCGAGAGATGGAGATCTACGATAATGGGCTTGCCTGTAATCATTCGCAACCGTAATAATATACACCCAGGTAAATTGTTTATCTTTTTAAGTTTCTTAAATCTTATATTTATAGTGAAATAGATCTTTATATTTGTCTTTTTTGCTAGATATTCGGTGGACCATATTTGGAAGTGGCTGCCCAAACTTGAGAGATTAAGGATTTTGAGTCAAACCTATAATGCAACTGGTTATGAAAGAAATTGAAGTGTCTTTAAACATATCCAAACAAAGAAGAGCAATAGGTTGGAACATAATAAGCTCAACGACATAGTTTTCATCTGTTGCAACATTCGGCTTCGACAGAGGTAATTAAGGATTACTTAGTAATTAAGTATTCAATTCAATGTTGTAATTTATTAAGTTTTCATTCTTAAATTGTTTAGTTTTAATTTTTATTTACTTATCATTCTTCTAGGCAATTAAGAAAGTTAAACTCAAGTAGGTATGAGAACCAATTTGATCAAATAAGCTTTGATAATTTTGATATCTTAGAGGAGTAGATTATGAAAGATAATGAGAAAAATACACTCCTAACTAAATACACTCCTAATTGAAAAAGTCATTCACGGGATCAATTTGGAAGGAGGGTAGTAATATCAACAAGGGGACGATGATATTGATTTTGCTAATGAAGGTGGTGAAGATCTTGAACAAGGAGGGGAAGAAGATGAAAATCATTTAGTTGATGATTCGGATTATAATATGTAATTCTTTTTTTTCAATTATGAAAATTATAATATTGCTACTTGTTTAAATATAAAGATGTACGGCTTAAATGCTTATATATTGAAATTTGAATGATTAATAATGAATGTTTCCACAACTTTTGAATTATAGGAATTATTTAGAACTGTCTTGATTTTTTATAATTTTTCTCTATTTTTGGTAATTTGTAAACTATTTTAAAAAGATTATGATACCATACGATACACCTCTATCATGGAGCAAAACAATACTCAATACGATACGGTACAAACAACACTGCTACCAAGTATTGATCAGAATTGATCCCGACCCAATTTTTGGCTCACTTTTGCAAAACATGGTCCTATAAAATGAGAATGATCTTGAGATTTTGAATGAATTTTCAGATGTTTGCACACAGAACAAAGTTCAGATCCACGCAGGCCAAATTTAAGGGAAACCAAACTTAAGATATAAAATGGTGGATAGGTTCATCCCGCCTCCACTTGGCCAGCCAATCTTTCGGTTCCTAATCTGTTTTCTTTTTCTGGTTTCCTTATTATGCAACAAAAGTAAATCGTATAATACACGAGGAGGACCTGGCCAAGACAAAGGAGAAACATTGGAAATCTCGTTTTTTCTCCAAGAGAAATGATAGTAGAATATAGAAAGAAAGGGAGCCTTTCACATCTTTAAATACCTATACGAGGATTCTGCATATTCTTTTGGATTTCTGAAATCCAACTTAAATCACATTTCTTTTATATGATTAGTTTTTTCTTTTCATTCGACAAGCATTACAGGTCAAAGTGGTACCAAAGCCTTGTTCACACCAAGAAAAGGACGTGGGAAGCTTATTCTTGGCACCAGCCACCAACATCAACATAAAGAGAGCCATACTAAATCTTGAAAGTTCATAGAAAATAGTAAAATAAAATGCAAACACATGCATCTGGCAGAAGTTGTCTAGGAGAAAATCATGCCAAAATGCATTCTCTAGAAGAGCATACCAGGCATCTGGCAGAGTTGGTAAGAAAACTCGCTAGTTGGTTATATAAATCAAAGAAGCAAATACAATAGCCTCTGAGCTATTGGGCACAGTTCTACGATATTCACCCAAAAAGAAGGCATCTCTCGTTAATCCATAGGGTATTGTCACACCCGAAGCAAAGGCAATGGCAATAGTTGAAACATCCCCAAAACAGAAAAGTTCGTATTGGGAAAAAAGTCAAGGTGTATAAGGAGTTTGCTTTTTCTAGAGGATTATGCCCTATTCCCAGACATCCCCAAAACAGAAACGCCTCTTCAACGCCAAGGCCTAGAACAGTTGAAAACTACAAAAGAATGAACAATACCAAAATTTGGAAGATCGGATTAGAATCATTAGACCTATTAAAACTATAGGAACAAAGATGCTTGCTAGGAGTTGTATCTAAATCCCTGCTCTAACTATGAAAAAGGGACAAGATGGAGGAACAAAACATGGTCAGACAAATTTGAGTTCAGGAAAGCAGGTAGGTCCACCTCCTCGTCAAGCCAGGGATCTGATGGAGCCATTAAGAAAGAATTACCTTCCCTATCGTCATTGAACCCTATAAAAAGTCGTCCACCAAATAAGAAGAGTTGTTATCCAAGACCATCTAGAGAATAGTTGAAGATAGTAGATACAAAACACAAAGGGGAGCTTAAGCAACCTAGACAGCTCCACCGAGAGAACGTTTGAAGATCCAAGCCCATTTTTTTTGGTTGTGTTGTAACAAAAGATGGTTTGCTAACATCAAAGTATATATATATATATATATATATATATATATATATATATATATATATATATATATATCTCCTAGAAAAGATGTTGGAAGTTTGTCGAATCTGAAACTACCTCAAGACCACCATCGCATCTCCAGACAGAAAATAACAATTAGCCCACCTACACTTAGTGGGCCAGCCTTAGTTTTCTAAGTTGTTTAGAACTTCTAATTTCCTTCAAAGAGCAGACCTGCAGAAGATTAAGAGGATATCTTGAGCCCTGGTCCTTTTTCTCCTTGACAAAGATCAACAAAATGAAAAGGATGACGATAATTGTATCCTGTTTCAATACCTAAGCAAGGATTCCATGTACTTTGGTTTAGAACAAGTTCGTCACCTATGATTTCCTTTCTTTCTGTGTACCTAGCATAGCGTAACAAATCCATTGACCATACTATAGACAAATAATAACAAAGCAACATCAAACATAAACCTGCATGGGCACTGCTGTATTTTGGACAAGCATGCCCGCTAACTTTTGAAATCCAGCTGCTTATGGCACATAAGCAACTATCCTGATTCCTACAAGGAACATAATTGCAAAGAACACAAAAGTTCATTACTACCAAATTTTGTAGTAGCTTGAGTCAAAGAGTGGTTAAGTTGGAAAGAGAAACAAAAGTAGTGTAGCACAGCCAGTTAATTGTTTAGCTTGTGGACCTTAATGATATCTCAATAATAGAAGTCATCTCATGCTCGTTCATCATACAAAGATTATTATACCTATGCCCATAAACATAATTAACATTAATGAAAAATGCCATATAGAAAGAATGTTTAGAGCATATCTAATTTTTCAAGGGTACCAAGTCTAACATTCCTTAATGACAGTTACATGGCCCTGAAAAGCATTCGGCACATGATATTCCTACCATAATCTTATCCATGCCAAGTTTGTTATACAACAGACTAAGGATGAGAAGGCATGTTTTCTTATATGAAACAGATAAATGAACTAGTTAAACAAAAGTAAATTCTTTGAGGCAAAAAAATTATCAAACACCTTATATACTTACCCTTAACTCATCATAAGCCCAGAAGTATTGAGGATATTTGCCTTGAGGGCCACCAAATGCTGCTTGCCATGACCCAAGCAATACCAGAATCTTGTCTCTCACTTGCATGTCACTCTGTATAAATCCATCAAAGTTCCATTTTAAAACCATTTGAACATGAAAATCATACAACGCATAATAAAGAGAGAGAGAGAAGTTGGCATCCGTTGGTTCAGTTAGCTTGATTAGTAAAAGAAGAAGGCCACAGTCCTTTGGAAACACCAGGAAACTGAACAAACTGAACATGCTGATCTAACTTAAATTCACTATTTTTCATATTCCCAAATCTCACCTTTTTCTTCACAATTTTGATCATCTCTTGTAAGATGTTTCTTTCAACAACTTGGAGATGCAGATATTCACCACAGTTTTTTATCAATGTCTCCAGGAGCTGAAGATAGGAAAGCACAATGAGGATATTAGTTTCTGGCAACACACACCAGAGGAAGCACCAGGGTAAAAGCATCAAAATAACAGATTGACAAGCAACAAAAAGGCCATGGACATTCAAGACACTGCATCCCCTCATTATTGAAAGCTCATCTTAGTTCATCTTCGCAGATTGAAGCCACTGAAAGCATGCATTTGTTCTATACAAAATGAGCTCCGACGCAACTTAGAAGTAACTAGCTTATAAAGTACTATGCAGGCTTTCATCTTTAAGATAGGAAGACCATAACTACCTTTTAGTTTGTAGGTGAATATGTTTTCTCAAGCATGTTTCCATAGGAATCACAGCAAAAGCAAGGATCAACATTGCTAGAAGAACAACCCAGTGAATAACATCACGCTACAATAATAAACATCGTATATAGAATAACTAGAAGATCGAAAAACAGGAGTGTTGTTTCTTCTTGAACCTGAAAAATGACACTCACATCTCCCACAATGCAGTCCTTCGACTCCTCCAATCAACACAAGCTCAATCACATTTTAAAAGGATTGATGATCAAAATATTAGTGAACATCAAGAAAACTCAAGGGAAAGGGTTGTTACAATCAACAGTCCAAGCTTACAATCGAATTCAGCCACAACTTGCAGCAATGAACAGCCCAAGCATCACTCTGCCAAACAGAACTCATGACATGAAGACTCAGATAATAGACCTGACTAGAGGTACCTTGAGAAAGTCCCATCAATGCAGAGTGTTTCACTGACACCTACTTGAAAGCAAAAACTAACTTGCACTGGGGTGATACTGTAATAGCAGTCATCTTTCTTTCTTTAAGAAGTAAGAGTTGACGTGAAAGTTTAAAATGGAATCGGTTATGAAGAAGGAGGTGGTGCATGGTCCTGAAATAGGATTTACGAAAGCCTACCACAACAATATCCAGGATCTTCACGGAACAGAGTGTGGTTTGCTCAACAAATTCCTACTGTTTGCTAAATGAGAAAATTCAGATGTGATTCTCAGGTACACAGAGGTGATTGTTTTGGCCATGTAGTCCTCATGATTCTGTTGGCTGTTTTCCCTTGAGACATCACTGATGAAGATATGCTCATCAAATAGTAAAATGCAGCTACTTGCGGAAGTGATATTATTGATAACAGGGTGAACTCTGACAGAAGGTTGTTATGTCTTTAAATTGGAAGTTAGGATAATGACATATAAAACAAGTTGACTTTTCACTAACTGATTGGAACTTCGGATTGTTGCATATAAAACTGATGCATTGAATTTGCAGATATCGAGGCCTACCGAACCAGTTGAGTGAAAGAATAGTTGAAGATGGTCTCTTATGTACCCTGCAAGGCTTACTCAACGGGAAAATTGCACAAGGTACTTAGTTAATTGGTGTTTTGGAGAAACCACCCATCAAGGTGTTTGGAAAGACCAGCATAAAACTTCAAGGTCAAGACCCACAACCCCAGAGCTTACACTGGGAAAAGTTGCATAAGTACTTCTTTCAATTGGTAACTGGGAGAAATCACCTTTCAAGAGGTTGAAAACTTGGAAAAACCAGCATAGAACTCCAAGGTCAGGTCCTGGAGCCCGTAGCCTACGCGAGGCACCATCTTGTGCAGGTGGAATCTGACTGACCAAGTAGCAGCCAATAGCCAATAGCATATTTGCGTCCTTTCGGGTGCTACATCAATTAATATTTAAAAGTGGGCCCTGAAAAGCGCAAATTGTGGCACTAAGACCGGCATAGCAGACCGCTATATCTCTATAACATACATACCCAGTGTTGTCTGACGCGTATCGTATCGTGTATCGCTGGGCTCCACGATACGGGCGTATCGTATCATACTTTAATATTAAAATAATACAAAAAATAATTAAAAAATAATAAAAAATAGTAAAAAATCGAAAAAAATCAGGAAAAATCTGATAATTGCTTTAAATTCATATAATGTAAGTTTAGTACAGATTGAGCATTCAGCATTGAACAATTGCATCCAAATTTACATATTTTGAATCCAAAAAATAAAATACAGACATAGTTTACACTTTACAGTACACTACAGTTACATATAATGTTACATTTTACAAATTGTAATCAGGATCATCAACTAAATAATCTTCATCTTCTCCTTATTGCTGATCCTCATCATCATCAGCCACGCCCACACCTTCTTCTTCAAAATCAAATTCTTCATCTCCATAATGTTGTTGCGCTCCTTCCAAATTAATCCAGGCAACGTCTTCTTCTGTTAGGAGGGCATTTTCTTCAGTGTCTTCCATAACCCAATCTTCTAATATATCAAAATTATCCAAACTTATTGGATCGAACTGACTTTCTTCTCTATTTACTTTTTTTAATTGCCTACGATACAAACAAAGATAAACAATTAGTAAGTAATATTAACAATTGAAAACTGAAGTTAAATAATATCGAATTGAAAATTTGAAAGTAATACAACATTACCTTTCACGAAGGCGCATGTTACAACGAATATAAACCAAATCATTAAGCCTTTTGTGTTCCAACCTGTTGCGCTTTTTTGTATGGATGTGTTCAAAAACACTCCAATTTCTTTCACAACCTGTTGCACTACAGGTTTGGCTTAAGACTCTACTGCAAAATCTCTAAGGTTTGGACAATCACTTCCAAACCTGTTCCACCAAACATCTGTAAAAAAAATATAAACATTAGAGACATAATAATCCACAATAATGTAAGATGCAACTTAAATATGAAAATAAACAATGTACCTGGACGCATCGTAGAGCGGTTGCGAATTGCAACAGGCAAACCCATCAAGTGAAGAGCATTATCATATATCTCCATCTCTCGATGTATCGCATCTACTATGCTCTCGTCAGGGACTAATCTGTCGATGCATTCAATGATTCCTCGATTAACCTCACCGTCCCTTTTGAAGGTTGCTGAGTACCTCAATGATGGGTTTAGATAGTAGGCTGCTGCATGAATAGGCTGATGCAATTGTTTATTCCATCTACTATCAATTATTTTCCACACGGGCACATAATCTCTTTTTTTTCCATTAAAGTTATTTCTGATCGCTTTTGCCCTGTCCATGGCTTCATAAAGGTAGCCTCCTCGCTGTCAGCCAATCTCAAAACTTTCACTAAAGGACAAGTAATTTTCAATAATCTGATGCATGCATTCCAAAATGAACTTCTAAAAACCGTTTCTGCAATCTCATTTAACTTTTTGTTCCTTTTGTTTTGTGGCAACTCTGCAAATTGTTGCCACTCATCTGAGGAGAACATTCTCTTTAAAGCTTGCTTCTGTCTTACAATACTTTGTACAGATAAGAAGTTTGTTGCGAACCGAGTTGCAGCTGTGCGAAGAAGCTCTGCACCTTCTGTGTATCTCCTCATCATACACAAAACAAATGCATGGTTGTAAATGAATTTTGTAATATCTTGGCAACACTCAGTTGCTGCCTTTATTTCATCCATCTCACCAATGTCATCGAGGATGAGATCTAAACAATGGGCTGCACATGGTGTCCAGTAGAAAGTCCCATAAATATCAGCTAACTCCTTTCCAGCTGCTTTGTAGTTAGCTGCATTATCTGTAATCAATTGGACTACATTTTCTAGCCCAACCTCTTGTATAACCTTATCAAATTCCTCTCGTAGGATCTCTGCAGTGTGTCTCTCCTCTGACATATCTAGAGATCTCAAAAACATGAGTCCTTTAGGACAATATACAAGAAAGTTTAGCAATGTCCTTCCTCGCCTATCGGTCCATCCATCTGCCATGATAGTGCATCCTGTTTCCTTCCACGATTGTCTCAAAGTCGAACAGTATTGCTGCACTTCAATCACGGTCTGATATAATATCTTCCCTCTCAACTTCTGATAAGAGGGCATCCTGTATCCTGGACCAATGTTAGCAATTGCATCTGCCATTGCTTGAAAATGAAAACTGTTTGCTGCATTAAATGGAATGCATGCATCATAAAACCATCTGCCCACTGCAAGGTCTGCTTGATCGTGCAGTTGTTCTGAAGCTATAGCAACACGATTTCCTGGCTGAGTACCAGGTGTAGTGGAAGGAGGAAAGAACGAATGTATGCTAGAAGAAGAAGCTCTTCCTCTACTCCTTCCTGAACTTCCTCTTCTGCCACCTCCAAAGTCTTCAGCTGCAACCCTCTTTCCTCTGCTAGGTGCTCGTGAACCGCTACTACCAATATATGTTCTAGCATCTGAAGGCAAACTATCAGTGAATCCAACTCCAGTGGCAGTAGCATCACCAGCTTCTTCATACATCTGGAAATCATCCTTTTGTTGTCTCCTTTCCTGTATGCTCTCAATTATCTGCAAGCATTGCCATTTAATACCTTCTGGCACACTTCTAACTCTGCTTGTGCATGGAGCAACTTCTTTCCTGGTTCCTGCTAGGTGGTGTTTCAACCTTGAAATTCCACCACTAACCACCTTTTCACAAAATAAACATCTGATTTTTAACCTTGAACCCTCAACTGGTATACCCCACTGCCATGCCGGATCATCAGACTTTGAATGAGAGTCTCTATCACCCCTTCCTGCCATCTCAATGGAGTACTTTAATTCAAACAAAAACCTGAAAATAAAAGCACTTCGTAAATCCCCCAATCTTCAAATAACACTCAAATCGAGTGTCTCCCACTTCATGAATGCAATAAAAATCGTATACACACACTTAATAACTTCATATTTTGTCATTCAAAAAAAAAAACCGAAATAACACAAAAAACAATAAATATAAAAGAAAAAAAGAAAAAAAACATTAAAAATATACCTAAATCCGAGTTTGGAGGCTTGGACGGATACCGTAAGGCACGATTTTAGAGTTTTGAACACCAAGGAGGCGAAAACCGACTCTTAGGGAGCTGGAAGAACCCAAAAGGAGAGAGGAAACCCGCGAAAAATCGCGGGTTTCTCTCGAGCCGGGACTCTTTATAAGGGTCCCAGGGCGTATCGCCCGTATCGCACGATACGGGCCGTATCGCACGATACGGTGCGATACGCCCGCATCTGCGATACGGGGCCCCGTATCGTATCATGGTGGCCCACGATGTACGATACCGTGCGATACGGACAACACCATACCCATACAGATATAGGTTGGCCCATCTAGATCCAATCTCTTTCAAGTTAAAACTTATCCTAATTTTGAGAGTAATGTAATTGAACTCTCAAGTCTCACTCTCCCCCCTCCATGCAACTTAAAAAAACCACACACGACTTTAAAAAAACACACATGTCCACCATCACTGTTGCTGGAAAAGGTGAGTCACTTCCATTTTTCCTTTTTGGTTTTTCTTCTTTTTTCTTCTCTCTTGTTTTTCTGTTCTCCGTCCTTTCTTTCTTCTTATGGAAAAGCATCAAGATCGTTAACTCAACTAGAAGGGCACTTCAACGCCCTTGCCGTTGGTGGGAGTTCGACTCCCGGAGGGTGCATGTGTGTGTTGGGTTTTGGCCTCTTTATGTAAATAAGGAAGGCGAGTCTCTTTCTCTCGGTCTCTCATTCTCTTTTTTCTTTCCTTCCTTCTTTCTTTTGTATTCTTCTCCTGCCAGCAGTGTGCTCTTCCTTTCTCTAGTTCCCCAACCTGAGTTAGTTTCACTATGCCTTATCTTTATTATGCTTTCTGAATTAGTTTCATATTAAGTGCTGCCTTGGTACATCTTCTTTTTAATTGAAGCCACTTCAAGTTCTTATTTTTCCAATTTACTACACTGCGACAAGTTTTGCTCGCTAGAGAGATACCTCTTGATGCATTAATTTCTTAATTTTGTTAAATATATGCATTCTTAAGGTGCATTGTTATTGTTCATGTTTTGTTCCTTTTAATAAAGCAAGTGTGCAAGTATGCAATCCTTGAGATTTCATATGTTGTCACTTTAATTTCATTGTTCCTTTTACTTTCTTCATTGATCCGTTTCTTACCATCAATTCTGAATTTCTCCAATTGACTTTATTGTAAAATCTGACCAACAGTGAGATATGGAATCATCATCGGTAGCAACTAGTGTAGTTGGAAATTCTCCAGGTCCAATTGATTTTTATTCTACATTTAGAAATGTTTGTTTAGATTGATTTATAATTATGATTGTTGTGGATATATTTTTCTTATTATTTTGTAAAAAATAGATAATTCATATATATATTTTTATTTTTAATAAATGTACCGCTAAATATGTTATATCCCGGCTATATGTCCACTACCGCCATATTTGGGCCCAGGGTTAACAGCCCGCTAGCCGCTATTGAAAACATAGCTATCTACTGCACTAAACCCCTTTTAGACATAGTAAAGGTACTAGGTACTTTCATGACCATATGTGCTTCACATCCACAAAAGGAAAAAGAATCAGTGCTTATATTGTGCTAAAATTTGATAACATTGTATTTTGTTCAAATTAATAAGGCCGCAGTTCTTAATAAATAAGTAATGATAAATATGTCTTGTCCTTCTGCCAAAGCATAAAAGAACAAACAACCATGTAATTAGGAAATAAAAGTCGGCAAAAGGTACAAGAACAAGTCGGGATCAGGCATCTGAAGAAGATAAACGAATGGGAACAAACAGAACCCCATGATACAAAGATAACAGAAAAGAGCAATTACTAGAAACAAGACAGAGCAAATTAGAGAATAAAAAACAAGGAAGACAACCCGAGTTCTTCCTTTACTCACCGTCAAGGCCAGCAATTGAACAGCGGGATTCTTGTGCTGAAGGCGTTTCTTCACGGCCTTCGTGACGTCTTTCGCAAGCCTGGTCCAATCCAAATAACAAGGAACCCTCAAAATTCATCTTCACCACCAACGAACAAAGATTCTACCCAAGAAAGGATATGAAAAGGAGGGACAAAGCAGAAAAGAAGGAGCGCGGTACAAGAGATCGGAATTAATAGCGTCACAGATTTCCAGGTTCATCGTCCAATCCGGAGCCATCAGCAGCTCGCTCGTCGCCTTGTCGACTCTGGACGCGATCGACGACATCTTCCACAAACTCCGCACCCGGACAACGAAGAGCAAGAAGAAATAGAGGATTCAACCGTAGAATGTTACGAAGGGATGGATAGTGAGCGCGGACGCGTGTATGTGTGTTTGTTTTTGAGAGAGAGAGAGAGAGAGAGAATTGGTTAGGGAAGGGGCATGAGGACGATTGCGTCCGCCAGAGGATTCAACCGTAGATCGTTACGAAGGGAAGGATAGTGAGCGTGGACGCGTGTATGTGTGTGATTTTTTTAGAGAGAGAGAGAGAAATTGGTTAGGGAAGGGGCATGAGGACGATTGAGTCCGCCATTCTCTCACGGTAAAAACCTTGAGAACCTTGTTTGACCCTTCCCCATTGTTTTTGTTGGTCGTTTGGCTTGCGTTTGGGCTTATTTTCGTTTTCGTTAGGCATTTTTGGTGCCGCTTTTCGTTCGGACGGTATCTCTCCTTAAGACACGACCCCCCCTCCCTCTCCTTCGTTGTTCATTTTTCATTTATGGGTTTCTTTCTTCCTTTTTTGCTGAATATTCTTTCTCCCGGATGGTCCTTCCCGAACGCAAGCCCAACTTTTTCATAATGACGAAAGGGATATTTTCTTTTTTTATTATAAATTCCAGCTAAACTATTTTCTTTTTTTGTAAGAGGAGGCCAAAGCCTAACACACGCCCAACTTTTTCATAATGACGAAAGGGATATTTTTTTTTTTTTTATTATAAATTCCAGCTAAACTATTTTCTTTTTTTTAAGAGGAGGCCAAAGCCTAACACACGCCCAACTTTTTCATAATGACGAAAGGGATATTTTCTTTTTCTTTATTACAAACTCCAGTTAAACATTTTCTTATTTTTACAAGAGGAGGCCAAAGCCAAACACATGCCCAACTTTTTATAATGACAAAAGGGATATTTTCTTTTTCTTTATTACAAACTCCAGCTAAACTATTTTCTTTTTTTACAAGAGAGGCCAAAGTCTAACACATGCCCAACTTTTTCATAATGATAAAAGAGATATTTTTTTTTTCTTTATTACAAACTCAAGCTAAACATTTTCTTTTTTTACAAGAGGAGGCCAAAGCCTAACAAACGCCCAACTTTTTCATAATGACGAAAGAGATATTTTTTTTCTTTATTACAAACTCTAGCTAAAGGTTTCATTTTTTACAAGAGGAGGCCAAAGCCTAACACACAGCCAACTTTTTCATAATGACGAAAGGGATATTTTCTTTTTCTTTATTACAAACTGGAGCGAAAGGTTTCTTTCTTTTACAAGAGGAGGCCAAAGCCTAACACACACCCAACTTTTTGATAATGACGAAAGAAATATTTTCTTTTTTTTATTACAAACTCTAGCTAAACTATTTTCTATTTTTTTACAAGAGGAGACCAAAGCCTAACACACCCACACATGCATCCTCTGACAATTGAATTCCCCACCATACCAAACTGGTTCTAGAACTTGGAACCATACCAAATTGGTTCGAGACCAATTCTAGTGGTTTCTTAATAAAGTGGTTTCAGTTTGAGTCCTAAATCGCTCGAAACTGACATAAACATTTAAAAAATTAAAATTAAAAAACCGTCAATTTCAGTTTCAAGCCGACTACGGTTTCATAAAAGGTAAAATGGGAACCAAATCGAGTGATCCTTAGTTCCAACTCCGGTTTCACCAGTTCCAGTTTCAATGGGTTCTTGATCCGGTTCGGTTTTTATTAGGGCTGCCTGACCATGTCTAATTGAAACCAACAAACAGACCTGTCCAATAACAAACGGATCCGGTGGTGGTGGATCTAGATTACGGTGGGGCAAATAACCCGTGACGCTGTCTAAGGTGAGGTAAGCTATATACTAAAAACTGGTTGGGCTGAATACAGTCGGTCGTCCCAATCTTGTAGGTCTGCTACTGCAGACCCACGAGTCGATTCAGATCTGAATTAGAATTGGAGAATCAAAACCGGAACTGGGAACCTCATGGTTGGGTTTCAGTATTAGAGAACGGAACCAAAACCGACAGTTTTTTATTCCAAGCAATTTTTTTTGTTTTGGAACCTTATTTTTCAAATCAAATTTGAAACCCAATCAACCAAAACAGGAGTCGACTGGGTATGAATGCTGGAATGACGGAGAAGAGTGGAACTCTTACAGCAAAAGAGTTTCTTCCCTCTTCCCTAAATAATTTTTTTCGTGCAAGCTGGACAAGTTGACTCAATCACTCTTTTATTCTACTGCTTGTGGCAGAAAAGATTCAAAGTTCTTATGGTTCTTCATTTATTAAATGCCATGATTTGGGTGCATGTTGTCGATGGGTTGGATTGTACTCGCAATGATTCAAACCCAGCTTTTGTCATGTGGGTCCAAAATGCAGAACACACTAACGTGACTCATTTCATATTCTAAAAAGTAATTGTTAGAAATGAGTGAGCGGCATCAATGATGAGTAGATCCACTCACCTTTCTCTCTCTCTCTCTCTCTCTCTCTCTCTATATATATATATATATATATATATATATATATATATATATAAAGTCAAAGCATGTGCCATTGTAATGTATGACCTATATCTTGCTTTTATTGACCAATTTTTTCTAAGTATGTGTTTTAATATTTTCATTTAAAGATTTCTTCCTCGTTTCATGAATTAAAAGGAATAAAAGCACAAATTACCTCAGTATCATATTTATTAAATTAATTGAATGATAACTTTCATCTATTTAACCATGGATTCCAACCAAGTTTAAGGAGACAACAGCTCAGATATATGTAATATCATTACTATCATTATTTTCTAAAGCTTAAGACTTCACCCCCATAATCTATAGTCTCAAAAAATGAGGATTAAAGAGATGTTTGAACTTAAATAATTACGGCCAAATCTCATAGGGTGCCAGCAAGCCTGTAATCACATTATCGAGGTGGGCTCCTCGGGCATTTCTTTGAAGGGGTGGACTTGGACCGTGCAAGCCACTCCAGCCTCTACAGGATTTGGATTCATCTAATCCATCTGCCCAAAGTTTAACTAATAGCAAGGGAGGCACCAAGTTCGAACCTCATTGGCTGTGACCATTAACTAATATCTTTGTCGAGGCAGGACACAGAAGGCATGGTTATGTCAAAATGGTGTTTGCTTTATCAAGGCTTGGCTTTAGGTTAAACCTAATCTTGTTGTGGCTCCGTCGCCAATTAACCAAAAGATCAAATAAAACTTATAAAATAAAAATTAAGTTTTGAAGTTCAACGGTATCCATGTCAAAAAAAATTTAACCATCTCGTGTCTGGCCGATCTGCATTCAGCCAAGGTGGCACATCCACCACCCAATTATTCTGTTATTATAGCCCACGGTTGAATCCGTGATCCATAATACATGTATAATTTGCTTCACTGTGAGGACATTTTGTAAGGCTATTTGCCCCCACCATAAACAATTTTATATATCTATCACTGCGGGTCTATATTTGTTTGAGTCTCTCTAATCATTGCAGTCCAAATTGTTGAATTTTGATGTGCTAATCGTCTAAACTTTCCCCATGGTTTCTTAATCCTTGCATGCCATAAAAAATGTACTGAAAATCCAAGATAAGATAGGTAAAGAATAAAGTATATGTATATTTAGCTGCCTCGTATTATAAATATTTAAAACAGGGGGACCCTCTGGGGACCGACCCCAGAGTTGGAGAATCAATCTTTTCTTTTGAAAATGTCTAGTTAATTTTTTAGAAAACAAACTTAAGGGATATGACCAATGTTTCTATATGAACCTTGCGTTATTTTTTTAGTAGTTTTCACAGCTTTGTCTTATTTCCCTGTTTTTGTCCTTGAATACATGCATGCTTGTAACCTAAGCCTCTTCGCTGGCTTAGCTTTGTCATACTCTTGAAAGAGAAATGATGCTTTATGCACATAACCCGTTTATACTCAAATACATTGTTAAAGTGATAAACCAAAAAGTATATAGTATGTTAAATATAAAATATATAATATATATAATAATATTTTTCACTTTTTTTAATTCAAATCTATATTATGCATCATGCTGAATGGAGAATATGTTTAAGAGCATTTGATCATGGACTCTATTTCAAGATCTGTATTGTTCAATCAACATGGTCAACAATTGAGATCTAAATTTAAAAGTAAAAAATATCATTGTACTTTTTGTACTTCACATTTAATGCATCATGTCAATTAATGCTTTTTAAATTCAAATTCATATCATTGATCATGTCGATTAGGCAGTTGAACTCTTGCAATGCATTTACGCAAGGATAGGTGTGCGCATGAACTATGGTCTCTCTCTCTAAGTATATATATAGTATGAAGTATCTTGTGAAAGTTAGGGAAGCCTATGATTTAAACAATTAAGAATTCCTTCTTAGTACCTCTTGCAGTATGATTTAAATAATTAAGAAACATAATTGATACCCACACTTTTTACTATCCACACACTCTTTTTTATTGTGATTCTTATTTTATTCATGCTAAAATCTAAAAATTATCTTAATACCCCTGATATATGAAAATATCTCTCTCCTCTCTCATTTCCTTGGCCGGTTCTCCCCTTGCCATCAACCGTCCCATATCATTTTTCCAATAACTCATGACTTGAAGCTCAATCTAATGCGCAATATTGAACCATTCACCATCTTATAGTGCTTTGAATTATATCAAAAAAGGAAGAAAAACAAAGAAGGAAGAAAAGGGAAAAAAGAAGAAAAAAATGGAGAAAGGGGATGATTCACACAGGGTTTTAAATGTTTTGGTGGGGTATTTCATTGATTTGATGTATTTTTGTTGTTTATTTGATGTATTAATTTCATTTTCGGCCGGAATCAAAACAAAAAATACTAAGTCAAGTTTTCATTGTTGAGACACCCCTCGGCCACATCTCTAGTAAAAACTTGACCTAATTTTTTATTTTCTTGTTTTCCATATGTTTCTTGATTTTTTCTTCTTCTTTTCTTCTTGATTTTTATTATTGTTCTTCTTCTTTTTTATTTTATTTTATTTTCCTCTTGATTCTTCTTTCTTACTTTTTCTTTGATGAGATTCATAAGATTTTTTCAGTTGTGAAGACAATAATAATTCTAAATAAAACATTCATCACTAGAGCAAAGAGATCCAACGAGAGAGACCCTTGGTGTAATTGGGTGGGAGAGAAGAGAGAAATTTTAGAATTGGGTGTGAGAGGTGAGAGAATTTATAGGAATAATTTTGGTATTTTTTGAAAAAAAGGAGTGTGTGGAGAGTAAAAAGGGTGTGCAAATACTAATCCCTTAAAAAAAACTTTTGAGAGTATAGATACCACATAACAAAAAGCACATAATGCGTCGTGAATTTCTCACATGACATCAAATCAATAAGTTTTGACATGTGAACCGGGTACGGGATGAGTAGTGTGTTTGGAAAGCATGCTCATCATGCATAAGTGTTGAAAGCATCAAGTTGGTGATCTACCACGCTGGCTAGAGAGTACAATCCCCTAACGAGTAAGCTACATGGTGCACATTCTTGGGTCATTGATCATATCTATCTAGGGGTGTGCATTGGTCAGTTCAGTTTAGTAATCGAACCAAACCGAATTACCCGAAAACCAAATTCATAAGAATTTGAAGAACTAAATCCAAACCGAATTATGAAGCTAACCAAACCGAATTAATTCGGTTCAGTTATTCGGTTTTGTAGACTATGATCAACAACCTCCATTGCACAATTAAAAGTACATTAGGATCCTGATGTTCCCGAATAAAGACAACCATATTATGAAGCTCGAGCTAAGAGATACTAACACCCAACCACTAGCAAAGAAATATAGAAAACCACTCAAGGAGAGTTCGTAGATTCTTGTAGTCAGTCTTCTCCGTGAAATTCATGCATTCCCTTAGTGCTTGATAATGAATTCATTCTTATTTGTCGAAAAAAAAATTCAAGAAAAGTAGATCCCAAGTGGCCTTCAAGCATGTCCGATGATGAATTTGAATAGCCTAATCCGGTTGAAAGTTGCAATTATCTTTGATATTGTGGTGTATAGATTCCATGGTTAAGAATCAAACAGTTGCCCTGACTTTTTTGCTTATAAATTAAAGAACTAGTTTACACATAAAGCATTAAAAGTTTACATAGTTAAGGACAAATAGTACAAATACCTTAAGCCTTAAAACATGCGTCTTCGTAAAGATCTTCACTTAAAAGTTGCTGATTTTGGTATTGCTTATGAAGCAGCACATTTTGATGCTCTTGCTAAAGATCCAGGAATATATCATTGGATGGTACGGCAATTAAATCACTTCCAAGGCATTTACAATTGAAAAATAACACCAATAACTTGCAATTTTCTCCAAGGTTTGTGAAGATAACTGCTGATTGGAAAGATTAGTACACATGGTGGGGCTTCAATCCATTATCGACAAATAGTAATAACATGACAAATCAACAACATATAGTAATAACATGACAAATCGTAATGATCAAAGGATTCATGATCAATAATGTCATTATCAATGGAATTAGCAAAAGAACAATAGTGAAGAACAAGGTTCAGGGACAATTATATGTAGGATTAAAGAAAAATTATCATAAAAACTAAATTAGGATAGACGAGAATATTCCACATATGTACCATGGGCTATGTATTATACCTTATCATAGCATGTACCTTCATGTATACTCGAGCAATTAAGTTGGAAGCTTGAGAAGCAATAAATAAGCAGTTAATCATGTACAAGAATAAACTAGTAAAGTTCTTTGCTAATACGCGAGTTTAACAAAACTATAGGCCAAAGAAATCATAACATAACACTTTTTGGATATAGAGGATACAATCTTCATCCCGTATAAAAAACAAAATGTCACACCATCCTATTCCTTTTAACCTATAAAGAAACATTAGAAAAATGAAAACCACAATATATAGAATAGGAATAATATATAGCAAAACTTGAAAGAACTTTTGCAGCAACTCCTTACTAATATTGATTCAAATACCTAAGAATAGGAATAAATAAATATTCATTTTATTTAGTGACCATATTGATTCAAAACTCAGCTTAGGAGAGTTAGCCAAATCAGAAAAGTATATAAACCACAATTTCTACTGACGTATTCAAAAGAATGAAGTCAAAGAGGCTCTTAAACATATGAAGGGTGGTAAATCGGTAGGACCAGATAATATTTCTATAGAAGTTTGGAAAGAGAAATAGGAATCACTTAGCTCAAAGACTATTTAATGAAATATGAAAAAACCAAAAGATGCCCGAGGAATGGAGAGCAAGTACACTTATACCCATATATCATAACAAGAGAGACATTCAAAATCGTGCGAATTATCGAGGTATCAAGTTAATGAGTCATACTATGAAATTATGGGAAACAATTATCAAACGTAGGTTAAGACAAGTATCAAGTACAATAGAGAACCAATTTGGATTTATGCCAGGCAGATCTACTATTCAAGCGATTCACCTTTTGAGACGTCTTATGGAACATTTTAGAGCAAAAAAGAAAGACCTTCACATGATATTTCTTGATCTAGAAAAAGCTTATTATAGGGTACCGTAGGAGGTTCTTTGGAGAACTTTGGAAAAAAGAGGTATCCCATATATATTAACCTTATAAGAGACATGTATGATGGTGCAAAAACATGTGTGAGGACTCATGAAGGAACGATAGACTTATTTAAAGTTAATATTGGGTTACCTCAAGGATCAACTTTAAGTCCATACTTATTTACAATGGTGATGGATGAGTTAACAAAACATATTCAAGATGAAGTACATTGGTGTATATTATTTGTAGATGACATTGTATTAGTGGAGGAGTCTAAGGAAAAAGTTAATAGAAAATTGGAACTATGGAGAGAAACATTAGAAAGCAAAGGCCTCCGACTTAGTAGTGTTGGAAAATGCAGTTGCACAGTGGAGTTGAAGAGGAAAATATGTGAGATCGGAGGAGGGGTCGTACCTCCAATGGAGCCCCCCCTCTTTCTCTCTCTTTCTTAATCACAAAACTCTTAACCTAATACAACCTATCATCCCTTATATAAGGAGTTGTAAAACGTAAAATGACCAAAATGTCCTCAATATAGAAAATTACCAAAATGTCCTTAGTACTTCAAACAATTACAATAATACCTAAAAACATTAGAAATTATAAAACTAATACAAAGAACACTAGATATGCATATTCTTCAACACCCCCCTCAAGTTGGGAGTGAGATACTTCAAACTCCATACTTGCCAAAAATTCTTCACATGACTGCAATATTCTTCATGTGTTTTCATGACTGATCTGATATTCAACAACTTTTTTGGCTGTAATATCTTCAACTCAACCTTCCTAACTGATTATCTCAAGCAGCATCACTGACTGTAATATAAACTTAGCCTTCTTGGCTAATTTAAAGCAGCATCTCTCACTGCAACTTCAACTCAATCTTCCTGACTGATCATCTTAAGCAACATCTATGCCTGCAACATCAACTCAACCTTCCTAGCTGATCATCTCAAACAGCATTAACTCAGCCTTCCTGGCTGATCATCTTAAGCAGCTTTCATAATTGCAAATTCCTGCAACCTCATTGACTACATACAAAAACATTTCTGCAGTCCTCATAACTGCAATCTTCAACATACATCTCTTTTCTGTATACTTTCTTCATGTCGTTTTTCCAATAGAGACAATCATCACGTACTAATCTTCTGTATTCTTCTTGAATTTTTCAGCTCTCTTAAACATTTCCTCAAACACTTGATGCTGACAAATATTTCTCTTGGGCATTTCATCAACTACTTTGTGCAGGTTACTAATTTCTTCTTGAGCATTTCATCGAACACCTGACTTGCAGGTAAACATCTTGCTCTTCTCATCATAATCTGAATCAAATTGCTCGTTAGTCCTATGCTTGTGCATCCAAGTAGATGAGCTCTTCTTAATTAAATCTTTTCCCAACCGTCCTGCATTCTCCTTTACCATACCGGTCTCGGCGGTACCAAATCATCAACATTTGCCATCTGCCAAAATGCTTGCCTCTCTAAATCATTTACTGCAAGGAGCATGACCCATTCTGTATTCTCCATTGGTTTTAACGGCATCATCTATTTTTTTCCCGAGCAGTGGCAAGAGCGCTTTATATTTCTTAGTGGCAGCTTCTCTCATTTTGGATACCCCGTACACGCACTGCTCCAACTTCTCGAGTAAACTCTGTATCTTTTCCAAAGCGACACCACAAGGTTGGCGGAGGTCGTCATGAAAGGATGAGGCTTCAGTTATCATCCTCTCGGTATCAAGTTTCTCCTCTTCGATCTTCTCTCTCTCCACCTCCAACTCACCGATCGAACTCCTCAACATCGCGAGCTCTTCTTTCAATCTCTCATTCTCTTGCTCCACGACTGCCTCCCTAATGAGCATCGATGACTTGCGCATGATTCTCTGGCTACTCGCCTGTCGTAGTAACCACACAGCTCCCCTTATGCTTGGACGCTGGAGAATCCTCCGGGTACGGTCGTCTCACGCGACCCCGTTCGCATTTTCGAGCAGCGGTGTTGTGTCGACGATGTCATCAGAAGCATAATTAGCCGAGGAAACAACGGTTCCTCGTTCCATCTCTTTCGATTTACGATATTATGCATTGAAGATTGAAATCATCTTGGATGTACTCGTCATCAGCTTCACAAAAGAATTCATTGCCCCATAGACTACAAAACCATGAAATCCAAGATGTATCGTCTGCATCTAAGCCACTAACATCAGATTCTTCACTATATGTTTCTGACTCTTCATCAGAACGCTTGCTCTTTGGGACCGTGCCCAGTCTACTTTCCTTGTGGTTACGATTTGAGGGGACTGAAACCTGATATTGGTTTTCAGGAAAGCGGGCCGATACGCTACAGAGATATTGGTTTTCGTCTCTCAATGCAACGGCTCTGTCGCCTACTTCGTGTTCATCGACCAAAATCTGTCATCTCTCTTCAACCATGGTTTATCTCCCTTCTTCATCCTCTGCTTGATGCCTTTCCAGATCGCACTCTCCTCTGTCTGATCCCTCACTGCTCTCACCCCCTTCAGCGTCGTCGTCGATCTCTGTAACATCCTCTCTATGGCCATCGTCGTCCCCCACAACCTCCAGCTCCTTCGTAGCTTCCCGTAGATCGCAGTGACAACTACTCTATCCGCGATTCCCTTCGCGCTCGGCGTTGCCGTGTTCTGCTTTGAGGGGTTCTGCATGACACTATCGCTCGAGGCCTCCATGGCAAGGTTTCGATTGTACCTCGGCCGCGCCTTCGCCTAAAGCATGTACGCATTATGTTGGTTGGAAAATGGAGATGCACAGTGGAGTTGAAGAGGAAAATATGTGAGATTAGAGGTGGAGATGCACAGTGGAGTTGAAGAGGAAAATATGTGAGATTAGGGGGGGGGGGGGCAATAAAGGCCCCTCCCTCTTTCTCTCTCTTTCTTAATCACAAAACTCTTAACCTTAATAAAACAGTCCTTATACGAAGAGCTGCAAAACGTAAAATCATAAAAATGCCCTCAATACAAAAAAATACTAAAATACCCTTAGTACTTCGGACAATTACAATAATACCTAAAAACATCAAAAATTATAAAACAAACACAAAGAACACTAGATATGCATATTATTCAAAGTAGAACAAAGACAGAATATATTCCTAAAAACATAAAAAAATCATAAAACTAATACTAAGAACACTACATATGCATATTCTTCAACAAGTATAACAAAGACAGAATATATGGAATGTAAGTTTGATCATTTGGTTACCTCAGAGGACATAAAAATTAAAATTGGCACACATTGCATCTCCAAAAGGAAAGTTTTAAATACCTAGGGTCAATTTTTCAGAGCGAAGATGTTACGTATAGAATTAATACTGGTTGGTTAAAATGGAGAGGAGCATCAGGTATGATAAGAAGATACCATTAAAGTTAAAAGGTAAATATTATAGAGCATCAATTAGGCCTGCCATGTTTTATGGTTCTGAGTGTTGGGCAGTTAATCATCAACATGTTCAAAATGAAGATGTTGAGATGGATGAGTTTGTTTAAGATGGTTTGGACATATAGAAAGAAGATCAAAAGAAGAACCTATAAGAAGGTTAGAAAAACTAAATTTAGAAAGTATTAAAAGAGATAGAGGATGACCACAAAAGTGTTGGAAAGAAACAATAAAGAATGATCTAGCTTATTGTGAGTTAACTCCTAACATGGCACACGATAGGGATCTGTAGAAACAAAGAATCCATGTAGCTGACCCCGTCTAGTATGGGAAAAGGCTTAGTTGTTGTAGTTGTTGTTATTTATTCAAATACCTATTTAAGAATGGTAACCATGTCGTATCTCAAAACTACCATACTCATTCTTCATCCAACAAAAGTTGACCTACATGAAGAGCTAAATGAAATGATCATTACAAGGTTAATGAAATAAATAATTGATATAATGAAACATAATTACTTAATGAATCTGTACTACTACTCAAAGCTATCACATTTCCTTTCAATTCAACAACGTGCAAACCTGAATTGTCACACGAAATACTTCAATTATGCGAAACACATAATAATAAAAGGTAAACTCAATTAAACTTGTAAGTATGACTTACCTTTTTCAAAATTTTCAACATCTTTCAATTCTTCTTCAGTATTCACACTAGTGTAATCCCATAACTAATCTCATACACAAATTAAGCATTTGACTACCTTAAGGATCCAAGAGCTCCTAAATGTGCCAATGACCCTCCCCCAGTACTAAATATTGACTCATAAGCTACTGTAGATATGTGAACCACTAAGATATCCCTCACAATATCCAATTTTTTCTAATGATACAAAAAAATAATGAGAAAAAAAAGAATAGTTCATATCTCACATCAACCATATGAGCTCCCCTTCTACGTTGCTTAATGGGCTGCCAAACTAAGACACAAGTTATTTGCTAGAAACACGAACCTAACCAGTCCTTGTTGATGTTGACAAATTTTAATACCCATTAACCACCATCATTATCAAATAGAAACAAAATAGCAAAACACCTAACGAAGCTAGAAAAGCAATTGGACCTGTTAAAAGATACTACAGTCAACTACAACAGTAACATATAATCATGCAAGAATGCACATAAACAAATTCGTGGCAAGAGAGAGGGAGGAAGGCATTAATCAAGTAATACTTAAAACAAAACACTAAACAACAAAGATCCAACAATGAGGCGTGTAGTTAAAAAGGACAACATATTCACATAATCAACAACACCCAATTACAAATTTAAGACGACAATCTTGAAACTCTCGACGAATTCAAAAAGAAATTTACATATTGAGTTGCGGGCACACAAAGAACAGATTCACTTGTCGAAGGCAGCAGTGGCGACTGTGCGCACGAGAGAGAAGTAGGCCGATTGTGTGTGAGAGAGAGAGGTAGGACTGTACGAGAGGGAGAAAGGTAAGGCGACTGTGCGAGAGGGAGAGACAGAGAGACGAAAGAGAATTAGGGCATTGGAGAGGGGTTCGTATAATCATATCTAAATCCCATAAAACCAAAACCCAAAATTCAATAAAAACTGAAACCCAAATACCCGAATTCTACTCACCCCTATATCTATCTAATTATTATAAATACCAATGTCCCAGGAGTGGTAGACCTACTTTAGGCCGAGATGAGGTATGCGCTTTATCCGAAATTTATGTACCTTGGGGATCTGAAGAAGAAATGTGCCTCGCCCCAAAAGAATTCTTGAATCGGTTACTGCCTACACGTACTTCAATGAATTTCCTTCAATGAACACAGAGATCTTTAATAGCTTATCTAGCCGGCCTGTAAAACAAATGGAAAGGATAACTCAAGCAAAGGAAGGACATATATATCTCGATAATTATATGCTTAGAGGAATTACATTTAAGCAGCCATACAATGGGCATCATGCATAGTATTTATTCTCAGTTCTCCTCCTTGAACCTCTCTAGCTTTAAACTTCAAACGTCCAATGCCCTCAGTTTACCCTCCTCCAGTTTACACGTATTTGGCCATTAGCCCCTGTAAGAGGGTTTATGTTCTCCATCTTCACCATGGAGTTTGCAAAGTCTCTCGAAACGGCACTGGGTTCAGTGCATAGGACCTAACTTGAGCATCAGCAGATCCGAGGTTGAAGAGTTCCTGGTCCGAGTGCAACAAGCCTTTCTTCCCCATCAAGTTGGCATAGTACGTATTATCAAATAAGTATGGTGTCGAACGATCCGATGCAGAAAGATTGTTGTCGCCGCCGGAAGCCGGGCATGTAGCTCGAATACCGGCTGCAAACTCTGAATCTAGATTGCTTTCATTGTATATTCGGTTCTTAAAGGAGACATCGTGCTTGGCCGATTGTGTGCGCACCAGAGAGTGCAACTAGGTCCTGTTGGCTGAGCCACTTTGCTTGGAATGCAGAGATAAGCTGAGAATGGCTGCTTGTGGGTGCAGGGATTTCCTTGTTTGCGGCATCTAGGCTGGCTGTGGTACAGTCTCTCCTTCCCAGTAAGAAAGAAAATGTTACTGATTTAATTATCTTTAGAGTTCAGTGGCGCTATTAAACATGGTCACCATTAAAGTCCATGCTACTTATATATATCGTAGAAACACTATTATTGCAAGTAGATTCACAATTGCTGCATCACAAAGGCCCATACATGACATAAACATTATCGTGTCATATCAATACCACCATTTTCTTGAAAAGTTTTACTTTTTTTACACATTGTAAAAATTTTGAAGCAACAAATAATCTGTGAATATATAATAAAACATTTCAATAAAAGCCAAAGAAGAGTATATTTGCCTCGCCAGTATATATAATAAAATATTTCAATAAAAGAATAAAACATCTTTCAACCAATTAGCATAATAGATTTTTCTACTGCTAGGTAAAGTAATACCAATATCAAATACAGATTCTAAAAGCTCTTCAGTAAAATGATACGTGATTTACTCTTTTTTTCAACAAACAGGATACATTGGCACACACACATATATAGTCACACACACACTAAAATTATATATGTTAGATTTATTTATTTATTTAATATATGTGTGTGTGTGGTGTGAGTGCATATGTATATACATATGGATGTGGATCGTACCAATACGGCAATAGCTTATCTAGGATATACGTTCAGCAACTTGTTTTCAAACTTCACCAATTTTCGGGTTTTAGTTACTTTATTTTTTCTTACAGTCAAAAACCAGATTGAGTATTTTAAAAAGGGAGAGTTGTAGGTTGTCAATCGCTAACACAGAGTCCCGGGCTGCAACAGCCAAGATGTCAGCGCATGACACCACGCTGGAGCCACAGGCCTGGTCAACTTCTGCCTTGATACTGTCTATCACTACAAGTTCAAACCCTCTTAAAGAGTCGTTATTGGGAGACGCCATCTTCTCGCCCGTGAAGTTCGGAGTGTCATCCAGAAGAACAGATCCGTCACACCCCTAACACATGAAGAGTTTAACAAAAGCAAAGAAATGCAGATAGCAGCAAATTAACACAGATTCAGTTCACCAATTCAAATGCGTGTAGATTCTTTTTTCTAATTAGTTCATCATAAAAGCTGGCCGCAGGGACTTTTAGCCCACCGGAACATTCATTTAATCAATTACCCAGTTCATTCGCGAAGAAGAGATGCACCAATACGAACCTCTTTCTGGATGGCATTCACCACCACGCTTTTAATGGTGGGGAAAGCGCCCTTGGGCAAATTTTATCATAGGATGTAGGGGTCAGTTGAGAAGCTGCACTTGTTGCCAGTGCAACGACAACAATGATCCTGAAGAGAAGCATGTTTGCCTCTAAGTTAGTCATATTGATAACGTGTTCACCCTTATATAGAGAAGTCCCTGAAGATCCCCAACCCTACTTTTACTGAAGTAAACTCAATTATGATATTGTTTTAAATGTTATTATCATATTCATGTTGCATGCGACATTGTTTTACATTCTAATTTCAAATACACTAGGTATAGTTTACTTACAATCTGCTGAAACAGTCACTCGCGCTAATTGTCTTGTTAGTGATCATAAATTTTGCAAGAGGCTGGTCTTTCTCTTGGAAAGTCCATGGGCCTGAGCTACATAACCTTATTGTGTATGGTAGAAAGTTGAGGAAATCTGCTATGGTAATTGTACACAACCAATAGAAAATCTTGTAGACAACTAAATCTTGTACTTGCCAAATCTTGCAATGGTAATTGTGGTGCAAGAGAAGACAACTAAATCTTGCACACAACCAATAGAAAATCTGCTACGGTAGAAAGTTGAGGAAATCAATTCTTTCCTAGTATGAAAAAGCTTGCCATTCATCTTTCCACTAATTCTTTCATACCAAAGCTGCCCATCTATATCATTTGTTTCCACTTCTTCTGTTTGTATATATAGAGGGAGTCATGGCCCCCAGAGCCTATTTGCAGCTCAATAAATCTAAGGCATCACCCTTCCAAAAATTGAGTTCCAACTTCCTTCGGTTCTTCTATCATAAGCACAGACTGCAGTTGAGAGAAAAGGCTCTGTAAGTCCAAGTAAATCCCTTTTCGACATGCTCGGCGCTCTTACAGCACTGTGCTGCGAATGAAGCTTTCGTGTAGGAATTCTCTAAGGTGGATGGTGCAAGATGGAGAAGCAGGGCACGTGCATTACTATCTCACAGCACTTCGTTGGTTAGTTCTTCATGTGCTCCTCTTTTCCATCATGACCCTTCGCACCTCAATTGTCATGCTATATGCAAACAAACACTATGACTCACAATGGTATGATTCGGTAAGTCTTTTCCTACTTCTGTGCCTTTGGGTTTCAGTGGTAGAATATAGTTAAAACTTCCTTTTTTCTTTTTGAGGGAAAGGGAAAATTCATTAAGCATACGAAGAAAAAATATATACTAAATTTATGCAGCATTCTTTGTCTTTTATGGTTTTGAGGAGACGGCAACAATTAAGAGTTCTAAGAAAGATTTCCATGAAAAATATTAGACTCGTGGTTCTTGTGCCAGGGGGTCCCCTCGATCTGTTTGCATCACTGCCATGCAGGTTGTCATCCTTTCAGATCAGAATGCCACTGCAGTTGGGAGAATCTGAGCCTAATTATCAAGCAGATGATGAAAAATAACCTTATCATCAGGTACATGTCATTTATATTCTATAGGTCTAAAGGGCCACTATTTACAGGAGAAATTCAAAGACTTTTCATCTTTTAAGTACTAAAATATCACGATCTCGGGTCCCCTTGTTATCATGTTATTTTACTGAAATTTCTGAAGTTTGAAGTTTAAAGGAAGATGGTATTTTGCAACAAACTCCAACCTAATCCTCACTTTGGAGAGCCGTCAATCCAAAGTGTTGCAGCTCAACAGTGTGACAGGCCGCCGGTGCTTGCTTGCATATCTACAGGAGTGTTACTTTATTGTCCTCTGTGATATTTTTGCAGCTTTAGTTTCCGATATTCTGGACTCTATTCCAACTGATTCTGCTATTCTTTTTTATATATAACTCAGAAAATCTGCTTATTATGGGATATCGGCCTCGAGGACCTATCTGGGCTTCAGCATAAGCACAGAATCAAAATGCAGACAGGATGTGAACCAACTGCCTGCATAACTGATGCAGAGATTAGAGGGTTGAAGTAAACCATAGTACCTCTAGGAACAGCTTGATTAAACGCAAACAAAATAATGCCTCAAAATGAAATCTAATATTGTTTGCAAGTTCCCTGAGACTTGGGGTTGTGATATGAAGTCTTATTGCTTATGGTTAGAAAATATGTAAATGTGTACTTAATTTGAGGCATAAAGTATGTAGGGCACTTGCTCCATTATCATTGATTGAAACGTTATACTTTTCGCATGTACCAAGTGCACTGGGGATTGGTTTTTGATCTAAAGTAGCATTGTTCATGGTTAGGAAGTGGGACATGCCGACACTTCTACCGGGGATCCTTATCAATGCCCGACACTTACAAGGCAGACACTCATACTTGTTCTTCAGCAGATTCGACATTAACTATTTTAAATATGTACAACCAAAAGTTCTAAATTAGAGATGTGCTATTATATAGGGATACATTATGAAATATAGATCGATTATTTCTTTATGACTTGTGAAACTGAGGTTTTCATGTAGTTTATCAAATTACTATCAAGTATATGAAGATTTTGTAATTTATTTATCAATATTGTCATGTCCCTGCACTCGTGATTTTTGAAATTACCATGCGCAGTCATGTCCCCCAAACTGTGTCGAAATTCTTTTACAATATTAAAGTCAATCACAAATTTCTCTGCATTTTAAATAGATTAGACACCACCAAAACATCCTGAACTAGCTTCCTTGCTAACTTTATCACCAAATGATAAGAAGAAGAAGAAACATTGGTAGTGGGTTCCTACTATCACTGAGTTTCCCTAAACGACATGATATATCACCTTGCATATGCATGGGCTACACCTTTGGTTATGCTTCTAATTGCTATGTCAAAAGGCTGGTACTCCCACTTATGTTTACAGCAACAAAATTACTCATAGAATATGGCTTTTATGGTTTTCTCAACCAGTGATGATCCGAAAAATAAATGATATTTCAATCTCAAAATATCTATGTTTTTGGAGCATCCCTAGTGATTCTTTACAGTCCGGCTACTTGACTGATTCACTACTTCTATAATGTTGATGTTAACCAGTAAAGAAACATGGTTCTTATTGAGATGGTTTGGCTCAGTACTGTTTATGCTTGAGGTTAGCTAGTCCCAATTGGATAGAAATCCATGTTTCTGGGAACTTATTATCCAAAGAGGTTAGAATAAGCAACCAAAGTATGAGACAGCTCGTGATCTTTTTGCACCCAAGTTGCTGCAATACCTATCAATATTGCACACAGATGCTACTCTCGATCTGCTTCGAGAATGGGCTCATTCATGATGCCTCCTCTGGCTGTTTGGCCTTTCTATTTGTCAAAGAACCACAAAATTACTAAACCTGCAGGATTATTTAGCAAGAAACTTTATAAAAATATTAGCTTGGGAGTGCGAGTACACTTATACCCAAGAATTTGGAAAATCCTATGAGAGACATAAATCACTTGGCTCAAAAGACTATTTAATGAAATATAGAGAAACCAAAAGATACCCAAGAAATAGAGAGTGAGTACACTTATACCCATATATAAAAACAAAGGAGATATTCAGAATTGTGTGAATTATTGGGGTATGAAGTTAATGAGTCATACTATGAAATTATGGGAAAGAATTATTGAACGTAGGTTAAGACAGGTATCGAGTACAACAGAGAACCAATTTGGATTCATGCCAAGCATATCTACTCCTAAAGCGATTCACCTTTTGAGACATCTTATGGAACATTTTAGAGCAAAAAGAAAGACTTTCACATGATATTTATTGATCTAGAAAAAATAGGTACAAAGGGATGTTCTTTGAAGAATCTTGAAAAAAATAGGTATTTGACATACATAAACCTTATAAGAGACATATACGATGGTGTAAAAACATGTGTAAGAACTCATGAAGGAATGACAGATTTCTTTAAAGTTAATATTGGATTACATAAGTATCAACTTTAAGTTCATATTTATTTATAATGGTGATTGATGAGTTAACAAAACGTATTTAAGATGAAGTACCTTGGTGTATGTTATTTGCAGATAACATTGTGTTAGTGGAGGAGTCTTAGGAAAAAGTTTATAGAAAATTGAAACTATGGAGGGAAACATTAAAAAGTAGAGGCTTCCAACTTAGTAGAACAAAGACAGAATATATAGAATGTAATTTGATCATTTGGTTACTTAAGAGGACATAGAAATTAAAATTGGCATACATTACATCTCACAAAAGAAAAGTTTTAAATAACTAGGGTTGATTTTTTACAGCGATGAAAGAATTGATAGAGATGTTATGCATAGAATTAATGCAGGTTGGTTAAAATGGAGAGGAGCATCAGGTATTCTTTGTGATAAAAACATACCATTAAAGTTAAAAGGTAAATATTATAGAGTGGTAATTAGACCTGTCATGTTTTATAGTTATGAGTGTTGGGCATGTACAAAAGATGTCTGTGAAAGAAATGAAGATGTTATAGATGAGTGGTCATATAAAGAAAAGACTGTATACATAATGAGTTTATTAGAAACAAATTAGGAGTGATATTAATAAAGGATAAAATGAGAGAATATCATTTAAGACAGATTGGACATATAGAAAGAGATCAAAAGAAGTACCTGTAAGAAGGTATGAAAAACTAGAATTTGAAAGTATTAAAAGAGGTAGAGGACTACAACAAAAGTATTGGAAAGAAACAATAAAGAATGATCTAACTTATGTTGAGTTAACTGCTAACATAGCATATGATAGGGCTCTGTGGAGATAAAGAATCCATGTAGCCGACCCCGTCTAGTATGGGAAAAGGCTTAGTTGTTATTCTTGTTAAGGATTTGTTCTTACCATTTATCTCTCACACTATGCCAGCTCGTCAAAGGCATGTCAACCTGAAACTTGTCTAATACAAGGGGGAAAGGTATAAGCAAAGGAGAAAACCTGAAAGTTATTGTGGATTACAATGTTCTTCTGAACGGTGGAACATTGTTGGATGCATTCGAAATATGTATCGGAATGTGCAAAGTTCAGTTAGCTTCTGAAGGCCATCATTTTCTATACTTGGTGATTCGGAAGAGGATCAGAGTTGAGTCTCAGCTGATTTAATTCGCTGTCATTCTAAGTCTTCTTCTGTAGCTAATTTTCTCATCAGCTTTCATTCCCGGCATGCTGCTGAAAATGGTCTGGGGGATTGCCTGCTATGCAAACACAAAACGTGCAAATGGCTTCTTGATCCTTCTATGTAAATGAAATCAAAAGAATTGTAAAGGTTAAATCTTCAAACATGTCGAGTGATTTCCTGCTTTGCAAAGACAATTCCCTAAATGGTTTTTTTATCCTTTTTATGTAAATGAAATCAAGGTGTCATAAAGTTCATGTCTTCAGTGTTGATGCGCACAATTGAAATGGAATTCCTTTTTCGTTCTTTTTTTTTAGTTACAAGTGGATTTAAATTTTGTCATCAATTTATGCACATACTTGTAAAGTATGGATTTGGCTGCATATAGGAGGAGAGTAACTTTCAGATTATGCATCAATACTTAGTTACTTACTTCATAATGCGTTTGAACATGCCAGTTCCCAATTCGATGGATGACTACTGCTTGCAGGCTCACTAGGTGAAAAGCCACATCATCAAGCTGAAAAGATGAGATTTCAAGTACATTCTCGAATAATCAGAGTGTTCTGTACAGTCCGTGCAAAACCGAAGAAGCCAAACTATTCTAATGTTTAAAGCTTCATCTTTTCCTTTTCCTATTCAAAAATTAAAAATAGAAAAAAGAATCATGTTTTTCAATCGCTACCTATCAAAGTTCCAAGGAATTGCCTTCGAGAATTTCACATTTGCAAAGTGTGCACTTGCATGCATAAGGTTGGAGATTAATTCAGATGATGCATCAAAACATGGGTTGATAGCTACAAAGTTCATTTTAGGTTAAGGTTTCCCTCTTGAAATTTCATGGTCACCTCCTACTATGAGAATAGAAAGGCTAATGGAACAAAAACGTTTAAGGAGCGAAATTCATTAACTGAGCTTCATGTATCAGAGCCTATTTAAGTGGATAGATGTACAAACCTGAAAGATGTCGAGACTACTTACATGCACATAAGGACATTAAAGATAACCAAGTCAAGTCATATCACTTGAGCTTATCTGCATAAATCCCAGTCTTGAACAAAATGCAAAGAAGCTGTTCATTTACATGCTTGAATAATATATTACAACAGTTAGGACAAATAAGTTTGAGAATGCACAAATAACCTGTTTGCATTTCTTACAGAAAATCAACAAAGAAGTAATGCATGTTGCAGGCATATATAAGACTTCTTCTAAACCCTCACTTGGTAATGATATTCAACTGAATCTGACAGAGTGATCCATGATTGAAAATGAGGATACATTAAAGAAAATGAGGACTAGCAATACACAGGCCATCCATCTGCATCGCCTACAAAAGACAAGACCTCGCTGGTGTTGATCCTTGATAGATCAAAAGCACCCTTCGTGCAATTCTAAATATCTGAATTGAGCAAGAAACCTATTCTCTTCCAGCCACATCTAGCACAAATCTTGGTACCTTCATACTGACAGTCAAGTATCAGCCTTTCTTTTGAAATCCATAACATTGCTTGTTATGGCAACGACACTAGAGATTAAAGCAATAACTATCATTATAGTCGCCAAAATTCCATCTTTTGTGGTTGATATCTTGTTAAAGTCTCTAATTAAGTGAAAAAAAAAGATATGGTTAGAAACATGGAACAGCATCCTACTATTGCAGAATTCAATCAGATAAACTTTTCTTTCTGGTTGGGTACTTAAGAAGATGGTGATTTAAAATCATTGTGATTACATACCTTAGAACTATTGCACCAGGGAAGATGAAGGCAATAGACACTGCTGTTGTTGAGCCCATAAATTGGAAGACAATCCATATGCTGGGAATGGATATAGCTATCAAGTACAGCGTGACAAGAACAGAAACTGTGATGACTGCAAAACGTTTTGTGTCAAAAAGAAGCGGCTTCTTCACCTTAGGAAACAGGATCTCATCAAGGTTGAATCTTAGAGAGAAGTTCAAGAGAGGAAAGACCAACATTAGATGGACTGCATAGCTCAACCTAACAACATCCTTCAACAATATTGACAGTGGTGAGGAATCAGTGTCAGCATTGAAGTTGGAAAGGATGTCTGCATCCGTTTCTTCACCAAAGAGAAGGTAGCCGAAGACTCCAGTGGTTGCATAAATGACCGCACATAGAAGAAGTGATGATCGTGCAACTGCATTCATCTCGGATGGTGTCTTTAATTCGATCTTTATGTGATGAACTGCATACCAGAATGTCTGAATAAAATTGCAGGCGATGGATGTTCAATGCTTTCACACACTTTCAGATGCCAAAATCTATGAGATTTTGAGGTACAGAGATGTTTTACCAGTATTGTAAAGCATAGTATGATTGATTAAAGAAACATAACTTAAAGGTCATAAAAGTGTTCTACTTGTAAAGGTTTTGAATCTGAGTAACACTAAGAGAACCTATATATTGGTTAACAGAATAAGGCAAATGAAGTTATGAGAGACAAGTTAAAGTATTATAGAAAATAAATTGGCAAGAGATGTATTGGCTAGCCACACCATCCTATTTATGTTAAGGCTCTATTATTTAGATCCGGCTTGAAGTTAGGTTATTCAGGCATTATCCGTTGCATAGATAAATTGGTTCGAGACAAGAATGCAACAGATGCCATACATCAGGAGTTAGAGATCTACAAATAATACCTTTTGTGACTTAGGGAGGGATTAGTTGTGAAAACTGTTAGATTTTGTACATAATCTTGTAATTTAAGATATCTTCATATTTATATTGTCTAACATGACTTGACATACTTTTACTTCTGTTATATTTATGGTAGGATAGGTTGAACAACAGTTCTCCAAACATAAGATATTTGTAGTTTGGATTCTCAGTGCAGTTAAGAAAGAAGCTAAGTGTACTTGAAAAAATTCGTCCAAAGAAGCACAACAATAGAACAGAATGCCCGCTGACTTGGTGTTTGCATGTTACAACATGGTCCATGGATGTAGCGATTCATTTTCTTTCAATGTTAACTTTTAAGTTTTACCTGTTATGGTTTTAACATTTTTACGCAATTGCAAAAGCTCCTTTTAAGAAGACACCAAGAATATTTGACCCTATCAGCCTTGAACATTTCGCAATGAATTTAAAAGGGAGTTGGTCATATGCTCATAAAGAAAGATGTTGAGTCGATCAACTTAGAAGGAGTGCAACGACCTCAGAATGATGATTTTGATGATGTTCATGTTGACCTTTGTGGTGGTGAAGATAATAAGACGAAAAAAAGTTGAGCAACGGATTATCTTGTTGATGATCCTGACTATATTTATCATGATTGAACTTTTGTTATACGAATGGAGTTACTAACATTGAATTGTATTTTGTACAACAACAACTAAGCCTTTCCCCATACTAGAACTAAGTCTTTTCCCGTACTAGATAGGGTCAGCTATATGGATTCTTTGTTTCCAAAGAGCCCTATCATATGACATGCTAGCAGTTAACTCAATATAAACTACATTATTCATTATAGTTTCTTTCCAATACTTTTGTGGTCATCCTCTTCCTCTTTTAACATTTTCACAATCTAATTTTTCATATCTTCTTACGGGAGCGTCCTTTGGTCATCTTTCTACGTATCTAAACCATCTTAAATGGTTTTTCCTTATTTTATCCTCTATTGGTGCTACTCCCAATTGATTTCTAATAACCTCATTATTTATATGGCCTTTTTTTGTGTGACCACTCATCCATCTCAACATTTTACGGACATCTTTTATACATGTTGAACACTAAGAACCATAAAACATAGAAGGTCTAATTGCAGCTCTATAATATTTACCTTTTAACTTTAATGGTATCTTCTTATCATATAGAATACCTTATGTCTCTCTCCATTTTAACTAACCAGCATTAATTTTATATGTAACATCTCCATCAATTTTTAAATCACTTTGAAAAATTGATCCTAGGTATTTAAAACTTTCCTTATGAGTGATGCACTGTGTGCCAATCTTAATTTGTATGTCATATGAAGTATCCAAATGATCAAACTTATATTCCATATATTATGTCTTTATTCTACTAAGTAGGAAGCCTTTACTTTCTAACGTTTCTCTCCATAATTCTAATTTGGTCATACAAGAAAAGACCATATACATAATGAGCTTATTAGAAACAAATTAGGAGTGGCACTAATAGAGGATAAAATGAGAGAATACGTTTAACATGGTTTGGACATATAGAAAGAAGATCAAAAGAGGAACTTGTAAGAAGGTATGAAAAACTAAATATGGAAAGTATTAAAAGAGCTAGAGAATGACCACAAAAGTGTTTGAAAGAAACAATAAAGAATGATCTAGCTTATTATGAGTTAACTGCTAACATGACACGCGATAGAGATGTGTGGAAACAAAGAATCCATGTAGCTGACCTCGTCTAGTATGGGAAAAGGCTTAGTTGTTGTTGTTGTTGTTGTGTCATCCACTAACACAATATCATCTTCAAATAACATGCACAAAGGTACTTCATCTTGAAGACTTGAATATGTTTTTAGATCTCAGAATTTTTAATTGCATGTTGTATTATCATGTAACTATTTTGTTGGCTTCTATATTCTGTTGTCTTAGATTGTTAGTGTTATTCTGTTAGATTCTTTAGCATTTGTTAATCTTCATGAACTTGTTAGATTCTTTAGCATTTGTTAATCTTCATGAACTTGTTATTCACAGTTTTTTACTTTGTCTGTTAGACTCGTAACGAGTAATGACGTAATGGTCTGCATGTTCTTATGACCAATTGTTAGCTAAATGAGTATTTCTGATTTTTTGGAATTGTGGGGCTTTTTAAAGAGACTTTGGGTTTTTATAATTTCTAATATATTTTCAGGAAAACAATAGTTGCCATAGGAAATGATACATATCTTCAAAAATAAGGGATCCCCCGTCGATTTTACAACATTGGTTCTCACTAGGGGATATCCGAGTGCACGAAATGAATGTGTACGTGTGTGTTTGAGAGAGGGGGCGGGGGGGGGGGAGAGAGAGAGAGAGAGAGAGAGAGACCATTGAAATGACAAGTGTAGGCAGTCACCAGAACCGGCATGCTGGTGAAAAGTTTGAAGATGGATGATTGGTCCGTAATTTGTGGAAATAATCTTGGCTTCTCTGTCTTTCCTGTGAATAAAGCCAATAAGGCCATAGCTGCACTTGCCACCACGAAAACCACCGCCAGAAATACTGAAATTCCCGAGGTAAACCTCAGGGTGTCTGAAAAAATGATACATTCACTTTAGATTGTGAAGTACGAACGGTAACAGCAATTCTTTTCATAAAAAACTGCATGGGCTTTCTTTCTAAACATCAAAAAAACTACATGACATAAAATGATGCAGCTTATTTTAATACCTGGCTGCATGAGTGCGGTAGAATGTGTTAAATAGAGTAAAGCACAAGCAAGGAAGCTCTTATTCAAAGATCTGCTACAGAGATAAACAAAATAATCCAAACCAGCACCTAGACAAAGGGAGGTTTTCTGATGCACTGACCATTGGCTGAAAATTCCATCTCAAGGAAGACTTTTTCTGAGTTCTTCATACAGGTTAAACCTTTCCTTGAAATGGACAAAACGGGCGTACAGCTAAACTTATGACAATTGACCACAAAGTTGTCAGGTCAGTTTCTAACTTTTGTAAGATTCTTATGTTTGCTCTTATCGACCCAAACAGCCATGATTATCCTTGTAAAATCAGTTGAATGGCATGCTGCCGATAAATAATTTTTAAATTCTCCGCTCTTGAAAGCTTGTGGATCTTAATTAAAACTTGGTCAAATCAGAGTTTGGTATAAACTTTTACAATCATACTAGGCTCATGCATTAGTTGAAACTTGCAGATCTGACTCGGATAACTCAGTGGATTCATTTCAGCTGTTCCAACCCCAAATCTAAATGTGTCCAGTTTGCTACAACAATTGGCTTGTATGTGAACAAATCTAACTGATCTGTCAGCACAGGTAATGAATTCGAACGTTGAATGGATTGTATTTTCAAGAAACTTTAGAGTGATGAATTCGAACATTGCATCCATTTCAGTTGTAACTTGATTGGAACTCGCATGTAAATAGGCAAATACCTCTATCTGAGTTCACTAAAATATACATATATAGTCTAAGAGTTTAAAGAATCAACTTTATGGTCAAATAGAACATTTGAAATTTTTTAGTTATTACCAATTAGCGTGTTTATATATCTAATGCATTATAATAAGACATAAAATGTTTACTTCATATTAAATATAAAACATTTTAAAACATTATAATAAGTCATAGTACAACTTCATATTCAAAGTCCAGTAAAAATGTTGGCATATTTTTCAAAAAATTAATTTCCATCCATGTGCACTATTTAATCATACTTGGACAATACACACATTTGTTTGACTATTATTTTCTTAGTATTACTCGAACATATAATTGTCTCACTTACATAAAGCTAAAACACAACGTTTCACTGTATTTAACCACCTCATAATAAAGCATACATTCAAAAACATTTAATCAATAAAAAATAAATTTATTATTTAAAAAAGATTAAACAAAAAGTAAAAAATACCAAAACTAATTGATCCGACTGATTCTGGTATCAGACTGACTGCTTTAAACGATTGGTCCACTGGTAGAAAGCATGTTATTCCTAAGGCCGATCCAACAAGTGGAAGGAACCGGATCACGATCCTGTTCCCGATTCGACCGGCCTGTCCAGTCCAGTTTCACAAACGATGTCACTTGTTTCAACTTTTCTAAAGATGCATGTAGAGTCTACAAATCGTGGTTGCTGAGGGAGAAAATGTTCCCCCACAAACGGTACCAATGGTATGGCCTCTTAGTGGGTCACTGAAACACAGAATACAGATAGGACGCACAAAGAGCTACGGGTCTCCTGGCTAGGGGATCCATTGGAAGCACCTTCAATCGAAGGTCACGAGTTCGGCACCGGGGGAGACGGGGCGTTCATCTGCTAGGCGTCTGGCTAACCCCAACTGGCCTTCATGACAACTTACCTTCGTGACAGAAAGGATGCAAAAGAAGCAAAAAAAATTGATTTGATTGATCATACCTACACGCCTGAAAGAGACGAGAGGAAGGAGAACCAGGAGACAGGTGAAAAACAAGGCCCACTCTTTGCTATTCCACCACTGAATACCGAACCATTCCTGCAAGAGCCCATCGTTCATCGATCCCTCACTACTACTGCTTCCTGATAGTACGTCTCCTGTAACCAAATAAAAAAAAAGTAATCAACATAGTTGCTACAATTGATGGTATCGCCATCGACCATTCAACGCAACGCTTAGAGATTAAGAAAATTCATTACTATCGTCAGTAGCGGATCTAGAAAATAATGTTTGAAGGAAGCGTCGTACATATTTCATCGCGTTAAGGGGCTAAGCATGAATCTCAACCATATTCACTGTAAAACGTAAATTTTACTTTAAATTTTCAAAAGTTAACAAACAACAACCGCCCCCACACCTCCGGCCCCCATGTAGATCCATTGACTATGGCTACAATTGAACAAAATAACTCCTACTAACGCACCCAGAGCGTTAGCTCAACGAGTTGCTGTTGGTGGGAGTTCGATTCTCAAAGGGGGCATGCGTGGGTGTGTTAGGCTTCGGTATGATAAGAACATACTGAAAATTCTACAAACGAGAGGGAAGTTAATGCGAGCTGAGAGACCGATAATTACTGACCAATTATGATGAGGTAGACGATCATGCCGCCCATGGTGGTCACGGCGACGCAGATCTGAAGAAGGAGGGACCCGAACCGGCCGAATGACTCGGAGACCACGCCGGAGTATGAGTTGGAAGAGGACCCGGCGTCTGTAAACCGGAGAAGGAACTGAATGGAGACGTCAGAGAGGAGCGCAACGAAGAAGATGAGCAGAAGGGAAGGGAGAACCCCCAGCACCTTCACGGTCGCCGGAATCGACATGATTCCAGCCCCGATGATGGTCGTCGACAGGTTGAGCACGGCGCCGGAGAACGACGCTCCTTCCCCACCATCGGGAGACGACGAGGACGACGTCGATGCTCTGTAGTCGCTCGCCGCCGATTTGGGCAGAAGATGCGCCTCCTCCGGCTTCGTCATCTTCATCTCTCTCTCTCTCTCTCTCTCTCTGTGAGTACAAGCGATGGGCAAGTTGGCGCGCCACGCTGTTCTCGTTGACCTTCCATTTCTGGAAAAGACCGTAGTATCCCACCTCTTAACGCCCCCACTCTCGCATTTTGACGATTGTTCTCTTTCAATGGAGTCTGACGGTAGGTGGCATACATTTTTTAAGAATAATTAAGATATTATAAAATGATAGATAAATTTACTTGGTTTTCCTATATTGTATCTTTTTGATCTACTTTAGGAAAATGATGCAGCATACTTTAATACTAAAAAACTAATAATAAAAAAATAAATAAACATGATAATTGTAAAGAATTCATATAATGTAAAGTTTAGTATATATTAATCATTCTCCATTGAACAATTAAAAAAATTAAATATTTTGAAGCAAAAAATGAAATACATTTACATTTATATATTATAATCAGGATCATCAACTAAATAATATTTATTTTTTCCTTGCTAAAGATTCTCACTACCTTTTGCTTCAAAATCAAAATCTTCATCTCCTTGATAATATTGTTGCGCTCCTTTTAAATTAATTCATACAATGTCTTTTTCGGTTAGGAGTACATTTTCTTCATTATCTTTCATAATTCACTCTAATATATCAAAATTAATAAACTGCTATCTTTATACATGTAGTTGGCATATTTACTCATTTTCATATGTGAGCAAAACGATGAGCTTCATTTCTTTGATTATTGAGTCTGTGATACCCGAGTGATGTGATACTATTACTTGATGATATCATCTTTTTTCTTCCTAAATACTAGCTTTTTAATTAGTGCTTAAAGTGGCTTGAAATAGAAGGATGATGAATGGATGTTGTGAGTCAAAATAGGGTCATATCATTACTTATGATCTTACCTCAAAGGCTAAGCTAAGCTTCACACAACTCAACAGAGGTCGTGTAAGGTGAATTCTAAAATAGTGAAATTGTGAAATGCCCATTAAATGAACTAAGGCAACCAAATTGTTCTTTATTATTTACGATTTCATGAAATTAAAAGGTAGCATAAATATACCTAAAAGTTAACAACAGAAAGGGAAATGATTTTGTCACAATTGTTATTTATTTATAAATTATTCTTATTCAATACGACTCTTATAAACTAACTCAAATTTATATGTTACACTCATGCAATTTACAATCCCAAACGAGAATACCGAAAGATGTCTTAGGGAGAAGTGAAGAGATGCGAACAGAGGCCAAAAACCCGCAAAAACAAATTTTGAAAAACAAATTGTGATTTTTTTTACTGTATCGTATTGCAATACGTACGATACAGCGATATAGGTAACATTGCTCCTATCATTACATCAAAATTCACTACAAATCATATGACGATTGGTGGTTTATAAATTTACTTGTTTCGAGCATTCCTTAGAAACCGAAAAATATTACTTCTGTCAACGTCAAATTATAGTTGGTGACTGGCTAGTGTTAGCGTGTACTAGATGAGTTTTTAGTTTATTTCCATTTTTTCTCAGTCCTATTCTGCAAATTAACAGAAACTAGCGTCCAACTGATGAAAATGAAAAACTTACTAACTACAGATACTCAAGTGTCCACCCTTTTCTCCGTCCAAATTCATCCCCACGTAGGGTCGTCCAAACAAACTTCCCTATATTGGCCGTCCCGCCGTGGTATTACTCTGAATAGCGAACACCATCATTTTCATATAATATTCGGTTGGCAATCTAAACACGTTATACCCTAGCTTAAACATTTAATCTTAATACATCATGTTATCATGACGATAAGCTCAGCAAGTGCGAAATAGAGCACAATCAGGTGAGTTTCTTTCTGAAGAAATAAACCAAAAAGCTCATCCGCTCGACGCTAACAACAGCCCTTCGTCTTATTGCCAACTTGACCAACCGTATAGAGGAGCTCTCTCTCTCTCTCTCTCTCTCTCTCTCTCTCGTGTGCGTGTGCGAGTGTGTAAAATATGAGAAGATCCCAAGCATGATACTGATAGAAGCTGCCGAGACAAGTTCAGAAAATCCAAACTAGCTCTGTCAGGGTCGGAATTGTTAGATGGAGTATCAACTGTGGTTCCCCAACTCCCATTAAGCTGCACATGCTTTACTCTACCCTTTGATTGTCCTTTCAAAAAATCGTGCATTTTTCAGTTCACTCGATTAATACGCAATATGTATATTCCCTTTTCTTCTTTCAACAATCAATATGTTGGAAAAATTATTGACATACATGCATAATAACATGACGTGCAACAAATGTAAACATGCTCCAATCATAAACAACAATCGCAAATTCAAAATAAGTCATAATCAACTCGTACGAAAAACAAAAGAAGAACCAAAATCATAAACTTATATGTGCGAGTTGCCCTTGAGGATTTGCTTTAAAGAAATAAGCTTTTTGCTATGAGTAAGTACGGGTACCTTCACCTTCCTCCTCAAATAAAACGCACACACAACTCGAAGAGCACGTACCTAACTTTGAATCGACCTCGAACAGTCCTCAGTCACTTATGACTAGAGTAGGAAGAGGGACCACCCATGGGCATAAGGATAGTAGCAGCACCAAGGGTAGAGAGGCAGACCACGAAAAAAAAAAAGAGAGGAAAAAACATATGAACCCCTAAACACCTATTTATAAGTGCACGTGTAGATCATAGATCATGAATCCAATCTGAACAATGTACCGTTTTATTCTCAACCATCCCATCTTATCTGGAACCACCTCATCTTATCCCTATACATGACCGTGCAACTTTTGATCTTTAGATCAAAATGTTTTTCGTGCAAAAAATAGATCAAAACCGAAACCCAAGCCTGACCGACGTGCAAACACATGTGTGTGGTATAACATGTCTTCCCCAAGCTCTTTGAACTAAGATTCATAAGCTACTAACTATATAAAAGGACATATGAGTTTGTCACATCTACCAATATAGGACTAAACTTTATCTCCTCTTGATAAGTGATATGGAGTTTCATATTCCTTCTTTCACATGCAATAACCAGGGATGAGTAGCTTAGGAAAGCTTGAAACCAGTTCCTACAATGGCGTGCATAATTGTGTATAAGCATAGTGAAGTGTACATGTAGACACTCATCCTCTTGCATGGACACACGAAAGCATGCTCGTAGACTCAAGACTCAAGAAGCTTGGCACATAAGGGAGTGGTGCCAACCAGCCACCCTTTCTCTTTGGTGGTCTCCCATGCCTCCCAAGCACTCTAAAGGCCTCCCACGCTCTCCGATAGCCTCCCACATTTTTCGGACTCTCATGCCAACCAACCACCCTTCCTCTTTGGTGGCCTCCCACATCTCCTAGAAACTGTGGCGGCCTCCTACGCCAGCCAACCACCCTAGCAGTGCATCAAAGATGCAGTCATCGATTCTCTCGAAAGGCCACGATTACTGCGAGCAGGCATATTAATGTTCATGTACATACTATAGGTAACGGTTCTGAGAGGTCATGCCATTCCATTTCGACAAAAGACCTACATCCGAGTTCCATTTGTGCTTTGATAATTCAGTAGTTGCAAATGGTAATTGCTGTCACATTCTTGAATTCATCTACCAACCGACTTGGAATTGTGGGGATCCTTGGCAAGAGGTCCACATATTTCTAATCCTCAATTCATATATCTGAGGTTCAATCCATTCAAACCTATGTCAATGGTGTTTATTTTGAAAATCACATAAATTCGAAGTTCTATTTTATCCGCGCACTTCAATCTCTTCTGGTAGACCTTTATGGCAACTAGGATTGCTAAAAATTGAAGCTTAGATCCATCAGTTAGCAGATTTAACACCCTCAAAATTTCAAATAACACTCTTAAAAGTCTGAAAATTTACATAGTTAATCCAGTCCCACTATACAATTTGTGCTAGGATCCCATCTTTGTCCATATAAAACAAACAACCTTATATGGAAAAAGAGAAGAACAAACAGGCTCTCTTTTGTTGAGGGAAGGAATCCTGCAACTCCTGTGAGAACTGATCCCAAGGCATCAAAAGGAATTTATGCTTCTCCATAACGCAACGCACATATTGCATTATAAGGGTCTGCTGCGATGGCCAACAGTCAACTATTCCTTATACATGATACCGCCATCATATTGTTGCAACAAATATTAGAATGATGAGCATCTGTGGATAATATCAAACACCCACCACTTACTTATTCATGGTGAATAATCTTGTATCCGATTTTCTCCTCCCAATTGAGATCGTTAGTCTTGTAAATCTGTGAGAATTGACCATTTTAATTATAGTTTAATGTAAGGGTTTGATGGGTTGACATTGTACAGTAAGATATGATTAAATATCATAATCAGTCATTTTGAATATTATAGTCAAATGTGAGCATTTAGTAGGCCATTAATGTAGTTACAAAGTAACTTCATTTGGTTCATAGATGCCCTTCTAAAGGTCTATGAGTTTGGTGGTAAGTTTTGTAAAAGAGATGGCAACATATGCTCAAACATTTTTAAAGACACCGGATGTGATATTGAAAGTATAATTATGCAAAACAAGATCCGATCCCATAACATATTTGACCATTTTAAATCCAGTTGATGTTAGCAACCGATTGAAAACACATTAATCAACACAACACGGCAGTATGATGATGCTCATCAAGTGATAAGGTTCTATAAGACTCCTTAGGTGTGCTAGAATTTTTTTTGGGGTGGAACGAATTGCCTATTCGACTATTTAAGTGGGGGCAAACTATCTATAGTTGCCATCTAATCTATTTGATGATGCCCTGTGAATTTTTCTTTGGTTTTTCGAATTTCAGGTGGGGCGGCTCCACCTCGCTTCAATGTAGATCCGCTGGTGACGGTGAATTATCTCAACCTCTTGAAAGATGGTTTCCTTGAGTTACAAATCAGAAAACAAGTCTTGAGTAACAAACAAAAGAACAAAAAGTCAAGGATATTGGTTTACTTGAACAATCGTCATCTAAGAATGATGAACCCTTTGTAATGGATCAAAGACATCACTATGGAATTGGTCAATGTTGATCGTTGTGGGTGGTGAGTAGAGAAAGAAATTGAAAAGAAACGAGATGACGATAGTTTAAAAGTCATGTTTCTGTCCGATTGGAAAGCCGTGAGTTTGCGTCCTTCTCCGAATTCGTCTCTCTCGCTCTCTCTCTCATAGAGCGACGGCCAAACCAGCCGGACTTTCGGTAACAAACCAGTGGATGGTGAAAGTGGTGGGGACGGACGACGTTCAAACTTATCCCTGCCAGCTAGTCGGCATCTCCTTTTACCACAATACCACTAACCTTTTCGTACTATTTCAAAAGGAAGCCCCCAAAACAAGGTGTCCACTGTCAAGCACAGGAACACCATAAGACGGTTCGGACACGATAACGAGACACGAGTCGATCACGGCATCATATAGTTAGTGGGACTCACCGAATTGTCGCACATGACACGTATGTGCGCGACACGCTGAAAATACACTCTTAGTTTAGTGAGATCCACAAGGGGAGTAGCGGGGTTTTGTTGGTGCGGGAGAATGCTATGGGAATCCAGTCTTCACACGGACACATCCAGTCTGCCATATTGACACGGACACATCCAGTTTAGCATATTGACGTATATCACTATGACACGCAAGATCTGGGAGAAGTCAGCAAAATTGTTTTTCTTAAATAAATTGGTAATCTGAAACCTTGTGGTACGGTTAGCCGGAGAATCTTATGCGCATACTACAGTTTGTGTAAGCTTTAGAGATGATCGACACGATGGGGAAATTAGGAGTGTAAGCCACAAGCGAGTCTGCCCGGGATTTGGTTCTCAACTGTAATGTCATTGAATACAAAGCCGATCAACCATCAGAACAGGTCCGATTAAAGATGCCAAAGGCCAAATTTTCATTTTCTTAATGTTAGATATGCAAAACTCTGCTTTCTTTGAGGATTCTCCGACTTATTTTTGAACTGATTCTGGCAGTATCTACCCAAGCGACGAGCGAACTAGGCCGGCCTGAAAGTATGGATCGCAATAAGAAATACCGAAATTGGTGTTTAGTGCAAAGCATGCCAAACGATCAAAAGAAGTGTTGTTCTCCCTACGAAGACAAAATCCCAAACACGCACGCACACACATACGTACAGAGAGAGAGAGAGAGAGAGAGAGAGAGAGAGAGAGAGAGAGAGAGAGAGAGAGAGACGTAGAGACGCAACCGTCGAAATTGTTGAAGACGAAAGTGTTGAAAGAATCGATAGACAAACGTGAAAAGGGGTCGTTTTCAGAAAGGATCCACTGTTCCCAGTGAACTCCTTTCCTTTCTTTTCTTTGCTCTTTGCTTTTCTCTTTTCGTCAACCAAACGGATAATGATCAGAGACTCACCACCTTCTCACTCCTCGTCAGCCCACTAACATTAAAATAATCCCACCATTTCAACACCAAGATGCTAGGGAGTCAAAGTCCCAACCGTCTCTGATTGATCCTTAAGACACAAAAATCTTAACCAATTTTTCTCGAGTAAATCAACCAATTTTTCTTAATTGGTTTATAATCAACACCATTAGTTTATCATAATCACCAGATTGGATTTCATTGGTTCTTCGTAAACAACAACGTGCGCGTTTTCCGGGAATGATTCCCGTCGGGAATCTGTGTCTGTCTCGCTGTGACACTCGATTAAAATAAACACAAAACCTTTTCTTATTGATATCAGACAAGCAGAACAACGACACCAAAGATCGGAAGGAATCCAAGTTCCTTCCATATGACTGACTCTACAGATACGAAACACAAGAACACAACACGATTTGAAAGGACACAAAAAGAGAGACATCCACTAAGACTAATCCAAGCAACCGCCCTACTCAACCTTCTTTAATCCTAGTTGCAACCCACAAAAATCAAATATCAACCCATTACAGATATATGCATATCAGAGAGAGAGGCTGTTTTAGATAGCAAGAACAAGAGAGGGCACAGATTTAGTCCTGCCTCTAGGCAAACTGCTCTCCCAAAGCGGCAGGCAGTGAAGGGAAGGAGAAGGAGAAGGAGATGGCGAAGACGATGAAGAAGGAGAAGAAAAAGAAGGGGAAGAGAGAGGACTAGTAGCGAAATGGGTGACGGTGAGCGAGGTATTGAAGTACTCGCGCACCTGGGTGATCACCCCATGGACGTCGACGGTCCAAGCGTGCACCCAGAAGACAGAACCCTTGCGGCCTTCGGCCACGACGGTGCGGTCGCCGAGTCCGGTGATGGAAGTGGGTTTGAATCGAAACGAGTCCTTTTCGTCGTCGCTACTGGTCTGGCCCGTCAGCATTCGCATCATATACTGGCAGGAAGGCGGTCCATGGAACCACCACTGGATGTCTGGTGCGAGCAACCGCTGCACCGTCTCCGCGTCACCCAAGACCAACGCCTCGTACAGAGCCCGAACCAACTCCCTGTTCCGCTCTTCCTCCCCTACACTGGTCTCACTCGCTGGGTTAGCCAGTTCGTGATTGATTAAAAATGTATGGCCGATAAGCAAAGAAAGAGGAATTTTTTCTTCTTCTTCTTCCCACCTTGTTGGCTGGCGTTCAGACGCTCAAAGATTTGGTGATAGAAGGAGGTGGGGGTTATATAGACTTGATGATGGGCTCCACAGTCCACCGCTATATTATAGTCTTTTGTCATTCGATTCATTATACGATAGGCCTACACCAGGTCAAAGCGTCCCCGGATTCGACCCGAGTGAGTCTCTCTTTCTCTCTCTCTCTCGGCTCTGTAGCTACTTTGGATCCGTCCATCTGCTCCGAGATGGGGAACCCGGTTATTAATTGTGATAATAGTACGTGAAACAGCCCTTTGTAGGGTCCACGTGTAAGAATTTAAGCTGGTTTGGTGGTGACGCATCGGTGGTGGTGCCATGGTGGCGTCTGAATAAGCATAGATCGAAGCAACGCGACGTTTTGTAAAAAAAAAATGCCTCGTTTGGTTTGGTAATGACCGGGTCGGGTCGACACGCTGACGGAGTCGCCTTGATCAGAATATTTTCTTGTCTACAAGATCTTGATCTAATTTATTTGTTTTGTAGCATTTCTGATGTACCATAAGCTGGTTTGAGTATATCACTTAATATATATATATATATATATATATATATATATATATATATATATATATATATATGTGAGTGAGAATCCTATCATTCATATATTTTCGAGAATATGAATATAATAACGTTATTCTTCATATATTTTAAAAAAAAAAAAAATTCCTATTTCATCTAACCCAGAGGTTTAGGAATGTTCCTCGGTGGTCCTTAACTCTATGTGGGCACAACAATTTGGTTGGAGACGGAAAAGTGAGAGAGAGAAAGAAGGGACAATAGGTTGCCACCCCGCAAACCCAACTCCAACCCTCTACCGTATTGCACAGATAAAAGGAGATTGCATGTCATAAAAACGAATGCTCCCTTTGTGTTTGATGTGTAACCATGCTATGCATCAGGCAATGTACTGCAAGTTTTGTACTAATAAGTCTAGCCATGTTGTATTAGACTTTTATTGACAATCAAATGTGTGGTTTTGTGTATGATTATTCTAACCACTTTAATATGATATTATTATTTTGAGGTATTGTGTTTTATTTTAAAATTATACTCTTACGGTTCATGAAGCCCAAATAATATATGAAATTTTATCAAGCCGAGTTCGAGTTGGGCTTTGAAGAGTTGTTTGCAGGGACAGGGCTTCACGGGAAACCATGAGACACATGGGGACAAGAACGGGAGCCATAAACAAGAGCCATTTTGGTCCGACCACGGAAATGCGAGAGGGGATGGAGAGTGGATCCCTAAATGGAGATGTGGATAGGACCATGATCCCCGGCTCTGCCATACCCGATGAACATCCCTACATATGCTGCAACACAACATAAGGATAAATAGATTTGAGTCAATTACGAGGGTCAGGATGCTCTTTGATCGACATGAACGAACCCTCGAGGCGATCCCCCGAAGGACTTGAAATTTGAGCGATGCCCCAAGAGAGATGATAGGTTATTGTATCAATAAAGATAAGCTAAGCAAGATAGCATTGGTTGTTCATATGCGGTTGTATTCCAATAGTCTCCATTTAATTATTGGTCCCTTTGTTTTACACAACAATGTGAGTGATTGTCAAACACATTCCTGTGAGAGTTGTCCTGGCCAAGTGAGGTTAATTGGCAGTTGTTTCCTTATTTAGAGACACCATGAGTGACCGTAGATCTAAAATCTATAACAATTCTGGATAATATTTCACCATGAGCAGAAACCGGCCGAACAATGATCATCTCATCTTCTTTAGCAGCTCAATTGTGGTGAACTATCTTCCACTTACTTTCTAGCTCTTATTGTTGACATTTTCAAAGAAATTTACTCATTTAATTTACGAATCAATATCGATCTTCCTTAGTTTCTAACGTCAGATTATCCGCAGTTAGTGTACTGCAGAGTCTGCTTCTGTATATAACCAAATTATTTCAACATGATACATCAACATGTTGAATCATTACTATTTCTTCTTTCATTTTTCCCTATATTCAGAAAAATTTGAAGCAATAATTTGGCACCATCTAACTTTTAATTGAATGGACCCTAATATGAGGGAGAGAGAGAGGGAGAGAGAATAATTTAGAGAGCTCACCTCGTTTGACTAGAGAGCTATGGCGGCTCTTATCAATGAATGCAGGGGACCGTAATCTTGAGAAGCTATATATTTAAGTGCCTTTGTCAGCTTTCCTCAAGAAGTCAAAGAACCACAAATTAATTTCCTTGGTGTCTTAGCTGTCCATTTTGCTTATGCTATATGCTTGCTGCCCCGTGAATCAATGTTCTCGTGTGGTTTCGGCAACAATTTATACCAGTTGCCATTGAAAGGTAATTTACTGAGCGCAGGATTGAATTTCGGATTATCCTTGTTGAAATATAATTACAACCGTAGCTTTTTCTTTACCATCATTTTCCTTGGTCTAGAATTTCCAGTTAGTAAAACAAGCAAAATAATGTCTTCAAGTTGGTAGGAGGACATCTGTTTTCAGGAAAGATTCAAGGAAACACGCAGAGGCATGGTCAACTCTTAGAACCAAGAAATTCTGCTTTTCCTTTTTGTTTTGAAGCTTTTGGAGAAGAAAGTGGGGAATCTACAATCACGTGAGGTGCGGCCGATTGTGAAAGTCTACCCCACGGTTTAATCCGCCATTGCAGAGAGTCCATTGTTGTTGCTGCACAGGTCATGTATTACAAGCACCAAAGTGAAGGTTTTTCCTTGCTGCGAGCTTTCGGTTGTCTTCACAAGGTGAATATGATCCTTTTTGTTTTTGAGGTTTTCTAATAGCGGATTTCTTCGAAAAAATGTCTCTGTATTTATACTACAGTGCAAGCTCCTCCCTTTTTCTCAGTTATACGTGTTGGGTTTTCCTCTTTAGGAGCCTTATCTGGATTGTTACCATGATTTCCGTTAACGGTTTGTTTGTTAATATTCTTCTGTTTAATGTGATCTCTCTTGAAACCAAAATCACTGGTAACGACCATTACCTGTGCCTGTGAGGGGTTATAGAGAATGGTCACATTCCAACATCTCCCACTTGGCCATTCGAGCCTGTACTGATGTACTTGTTTTCCTCCCACTTATGCATGGTTTACCTAGTAATGTCCTTTCATGATTATTGCTGCAATCACTACCCGTTGTGTGGTTATTTCCCTACACAACAATAAAACACACCTCAAACCTATGTTCGTAACATGTTTTGAGAAAAGTTCCTCTATTATGCCTTTAGTTAAGGGGTCTGCCAACATATCATTTGTTGGCACGTATGAGATGAATATTTCCTTTCTTATAACCATATTATGAATATAATGGTATTTAACCATTATATGCTTTCTTTTTGAGCAATAAACTCTACTCTTGATAAGAGTAATCGCTGCGTTGTTATCACAGTAAATGACAACTGGCTTGTCGGTTATTTTCAACCTCAAATCACGTATGAAACAACTTATCTAGACAATACTCGTTGCAACCATACAGCAAGCCACATACTCAGTTTCCTGTATACACAACCCTGGTTCTTACATCACCTCTAAATAAGAATATTTTACCTGAGCTTGATTTGCTGTCATATTTGCTTCTAGCAAAGTTAGCATCTGAGTATCCTACCATTTTCAGTTTATCTGCTTGAAAACACAATTTTAAGTCTCTTGTTCCTTTTATATATCTTAAAATCCTTTTTACAACTATTTAGTGTTGCCATCTAGGATTACTTTGATATCTACTTATAAGACCAACAACAAAGCTGATATTAGGTCTTGTACATAGCATAACATACATCAAGCTATCCATAGCTTCTGCATATCTGATCTTAAGACTTTCATTGAATGTCCTAGTTGGTTTTTCACTTCCTGCTTATATTCTTTAAAAGCTTCTAGTACCTCAAATTTATGTATCAAAAGATATAAATACATATATCTAGAGTAATCATCGATAAAAGTTATAAAATAAATCTTTCCACGATGTGACCTGACTCTAAATGATCTACGTGAATCAGTGTGAATGACTTCTGATAGGGTTGTTGCCCTTATTGTCTGCTTCGCACTTATTGAAAGTATTTTCCTCAAATTTAGACAGTAAGTTAAAGTTGGATAATTTGCTTAACTTTTCCAGACTTATATGCCCAAGGTGTTTATGCCACATATTCACATCAACATTAAAAGCATACTCAATATAAGGAGAAAAACTTCCAATTTCATTATCATTTAATTTAAATAATTCATGTTCTACATCAAACTCCCTAGAAAATAATATTCTCCCATGTTTCTCCACAGTCATCTTACTAGGAATAAACTTGACCTCAAAAACCTTTCTTTACTAAGGTAGGAACCAAGACTAAATTGCACATTCTAGATGACACAATTAATACATCAGTCAGTACAATCGGTTTACGTTGTACAAAGATTATAAATGACCCAATACCCAAAATATCTGAGAAGGTGTTGTTTCCCATCTACACCCGATGTTATCTTGGTTTGTATTCCTTTATATCCATTACCCCTTACTTGCTCCTTAAGATGCGTCTGGTAGCTCCGGAGTCGATCCACCAACTTGTCACCAAGCGGTTCATGTACAAACATTCTGATATCACGCAGATTATATCCTGCTTCTCTTACTGTCCGCGTTGTTGATTGTTTCCTCCACTTTTTCGGTTGTGACAATCCCTCTTTTAGTATCCCATCTTTTCACAACTGAAACACTTGACTCAAGAAGTGGTTTCCTGTGATTTCTTAAAATTTTGACTGCCCTTTTTGTTATTTTTGCCAAACTTTTTATTTTGTTTATTTTTTTTTTATTTGGTTTTGAAGCTAGACCCAATCTCATCTTGTAGCACTAGCAATTTTTCTTTCTTATTCTTATTCATGTGTTCTTGCTCTATTACTAGTTTTAGAGGTAACTCAAAAATGTTAATTTCTCATCCTAACCTTAGGGCAGTGGTAACCATGTTCCATGATGGGGGTAGACTGTTTAGGATTGCTGATATTTGAATCGGTTCTGGGATGATTGACTTTGCTGCATCTAGGTCTCTAGTCATTACTAACATGTGATTTACATGTTCTACTACGTTATCTCCTTCTTTAAATTTAAAGGAGTTGTATTTCTGTTGTAGTAACTATACATGTAATATTTGACAGTTGTGTCATACTTGGTTGTTATTGAATCAAATAGTTCTTTTGCGATCTCGTATTCTTCGAAGACCCTAATTAAGTTATCCTCCATGTATGTCAACATGACTGTCCTTGCTATTATGTCATCTTTCAGAAATATTTTATACATTTCTATCTGTTGCTCAATTGCGTCTGGTGGTGGCAGACGCACAGTTTCCTTCAATACATACTTAACACCTTAAAGTGTTAGAGCAAGTGGGATTCTCATCTTTCATGTTTGGAAGTTAAGACCGTTTAATTTCTCGGTTTTTGCCAATTTTGACATACATATTCTTCAATTCATTTTTATGTTTTTGGCAATTATAACAATTAGACGGTCTAAAAAGGAAATAATCAATAAGCAACAAACATACATAATAACAATATTGTTAGAACGATGCATAATATCAGAAAAATGAGCTAAAAAATAGCTCATAAGCAACCTGGGATAAATTTGTAATTTTCTCAAAAATTTCTACCTTTAATATTTTCAAAAAATATCTGGGGTAAAACTATAATTTTGACTATCTGTTCACTTTTGTGATCATAACTTGTGTACATATTTCTGTAGGTTCAACAACAAGACCCCGATACCAAATGAAGGTTTTTCCTTGCCTGATTCTAGCTGATTGCGAGCTTTCGATTGTCTGCCATCGAGATCTAACAGGTACGCCTGTAGGGGAAGGTGAATATGACCCTTTTTGTTTTTGAGGTTTCCTCACAACGGATTTCTTCGGGAAAAAGTCTGTATTTTTCAGATCGATGTTTAAATGCACGCACTGCTCTGTATTTATAGAGCAGTACAGGCTCCTCTCTTTTTTCCGGTTATACCTGCTGTATTTTCCTCTTTAGGAGCCTTATTTGAATAGTTATCGTGATTTCCGGTAGCGGCCTCTCTTAATATTCTTTTGTTTAATGTGATCTCTCGTGAAATTGAAATCACTAGCCATTCCAGTTGTTACCTGTGTTGGGTTAGAGAGAATGATGAGGTTTTGATTGTGGTCATATAAGTGCCCCCCTTTGGATTTTCTCTCAAAAGGAAAATTGTTGAGCGTGCGCAAACAATTAGCGATTGTGTATTCCATGATAACACTAAAAAATCATGATGGTACTGCAATAGAAGTAGGTAATGCATTCAATCTAAGTTCTATTTTGGGTTCTTGAGGGTAAATTTAAAGGATTTGAATGGTAGGAGAGCTTCTCGTGATATAAAACTATTACCACGCCTCTTACACAGGACTTGTTTGGGGAACCATAACGGATGATAGTAAAATATGTGTTTCACAGTTAAAGAAAATTCATATAATTTAATGACAGAAACTCTTTTATAATTTTCAATAAAATTTTTTGCATGCATTAACAGTATGATTATGAGAAATTTGGACCTTCAACAACTTCGCAGTTAGGTAAATTGTCAAATAATTCAACAACAACAACAACTAAGCCTTTTCCCATACTAGATGGGGTTGGCTAAATGGATTCTTTGTTTCCACATAACCCTATCATGATTTGTAGAATCAATGATAAATAAGTCCGACAAAGTTTTACACTGGCTTTCGAAAGCCTAACACATCCCTCCTTTTTTATTTGGGCTTGAGACCGGCCATGTAAGAGTGATCCCTGCATGAGGGGAGTTTATCAAATAATTCAACAAGAAAATATATTGCACGTTGGATGTAAACTTATTTCCTTTGGTGTATATCCCTCTTGAAACATTGCCTAGACCAAAGTTTCTATACGAGGTGTGGCATCTCTCGCTTTGGTGTCCAATTCGAGTCGCACCATGGGCTTTTCAGGTCGAGACACAATTTGTGTCCATTACAAATTCAAGCCTCATTAACAAGATCTAATTGAACCGCGTGCATTTTTGTGGAGCTAAATCAAACTTATGGCAGACCCAATCTCTCTGTGTCTGATACAGTTTTGTTCGTTGGAACTATAACGATTGGATTCAAGTCCATATCTTTCCTATAATCAAAGCGTGTTGGGTGTTCAAAGCTCAACAAATCGAGTCCATGAAAAAGACTGGATTGGATATGGAAATGGGTTTTTGTAATTGAGTCTCTTTCATGCTTGAGTTTTCATTTATGCGCCAAGACTGTCTGGAGCGAAAACCTGATCAGTTGGTCATAAAGGTCGGACTTGGGTTGCATTCATTTTCTGTTAGTTGGATTTAAAGTCCACTATTCAAACCTCAAAAAGAAAACACATTAAACTCAGTAAGGATATGTCTACTCAATAATTAATTATCTATTTAATTAATTCAAAGATAGGACATTAATCCTGAAAACTCAAAACTACTTAATAATTATTGCTCTATTTAATCAATATCACTATTAAGTTAAATTTAAATGTGAGGTTTCCTTCCCAAATTGGGTATAAAAAAAGCATGCACAAGGTCGAGGTCGTGTGTCCTTATTTGGTGCACTGGATTACATCTAGATGATGTGAATTTGATTGCGAAAGATCTCATGTGGCTCTTCTAGTGGATATGGATAAAATCGGCTCTAGTAATCTACTCATTTCATCGGTGAAAACCGCAAGCTCCTCTCACAACGGATTCACTTTTAATTCTTATGGGTAGAAACGGAAGTCTAATCAACTGAGCTCTTATCAACTGAGCTCCGTTTCTAGGAGTCGCTTCAAAGGAAACTTCTCTTGCGGTGACTTTTCGTTCATCCTCTTTTGACTCTATCGGTAGCTGTCGACTTCGAATCGATGAATGAAGGTGCCCAAACCGTGTACTTTTATCGATCACGCTTTTATTACCTGACCGATAATTCCTATGCAGTATCCATCCGTTAAGGAGAAGGAAGAAGAGGACGGATGGGGCAGTTGCTCACTCCTTACATCATTCCTTGTATGTTAATTTTTTCTTCTCTTGGATAACTACTATATTCTCCACGAAACTGTTCATATCTGTCCCTTATAATATTTTCTTGGTTGCCTATTGCTTAATCTGTTGTTCTTTCAAGCAAAAAATGGTTGTTGAATGGAGAGTTTCTGATTTGTGAATAGTAGGTAAGGAGGTTGGCGTTTGAGGGTTTTGATTGAATGGCTGACAAATTGTGGAATCGGGGTTTCTGGTTTTGATTTTCTATCAAGTACCATTTTGGAGGAGCTTCTGCTAAAAACTTATGCTGGGTGTTATCTCTGATGGGTAAACTGAACTACCTAACCTTCCAAATCCAATAGCAAGGTCTTCAATTGTACCCAAGTTAGGTTTTCTAGGTTTTAGTTTTGTGGGGGTTTCTTTTTCTTGATAGAATAGCGGGTATGATAAAAGTTGAGAAGATTGCCTGTTATTAAATCGACCGAGACAAAGAATGGGTTCAAATGCTGGTTGTACGACAGTGGAAGGTATTCAGAAAGATGCTGGATTTGTTGTAAATGATACTGGTAACAAGACACGGTTGGCACTTCATGTCTCTGCGTCAAATGGAGGCTCCTTTCCTAGTGATGAAGCAAAGGTCGGAGGATCCAATCCCAGAAATATGTTACAAAGATTAGTGGTGAGGTTTCCAAGAGTGAAAGAGATTATCGGGCTAAATTCTTCTCATCTGCTAGCTTCTCCATCTGCTAAATTCAAACTGATTGCTCAACAGAGGGACGAGATTTCACGCTCTGTTTCAACATTAAGTACTGGTGAGAATGGTCCAGGTCTCGGTGTTCCATTTCTTGGAAAGATCAATTGGGATGCTGTAAAGACTGCTTGCAAGACATGGATCAGAGTCCCTATGAACATGGCATTGCTTGTATGGATTGTTGCTGTTGCTGTGTCAGGTGCTATACTATTTATGGTGATGACTGGGATGTTGAACCGGCAGTTAAGGACAAAATCTCAAAGGGATATTTGGTTTGAAGTTAACAATCAAATTCTCAATGCACTCTTCACTTTAATGTGCCTTTATCAGCACCCAAAACGATTCTACCACCTTGCACTCTTATGTCGATGGAAACCTGATGATATTTTCAAGCTTAGGAAGGTATACTGCAAAAGTGGAACTTACAAGCCTCATGAATGGACCCATATGATGATAGTTGTAGTTTTGCTTCACCTAAACTGCTTTGCACAGTATGCCTTATGTGGTCTTAATTGGGGATACAGGAGATCAGAAAGGCCACCTGTTGCTGTGGGTATATGTATTTCAGTTGCAATCGGTGCTCCTGCAATTGCTGGCATATACTGCATCATTAGCCCTCTTGGGAAGGAGTATCTAGATGAACCAGACCTGGAAGCTGAAGCTGTTTCTGAACGCAGTCCCATTGGCAAGAAGACTCTTGAGAAAAAATATTCTTTTGTTTCTAAAGATGAACAACAAGTTCCAGAGACAAGACCACTGTGGATTGGAGGTTTGTTTGATCTTTGGGATGACATATCACTTGCTTATCTTTCTCTATTCTGCAGCTTCTGTGTATTTGGATGGAACATGGAGAGGCTTGGTTTTGGGAACATGTATGTCCACATTGCTACATTCATTCTGTTATGTTTGGCGCCTTTTTGGATCTTTAATGTAGCTGCCATCAACATTGACAATGAATATGTAAGAGAAGGATTAGGACTTACAGGAATTGTACTTTGTATTTTTGGACTATTTTATGGAGGGTTCTGGAGAATTCAGATGAGAAAGAGATACAATCTTCCAGCTAATGATTTTTGTTGTCAGAAGCCTGCAGTGACTGACTGCATGCAATGGCTTTGCTGTTGTGTTTGTTCTCTGGCACAGGAAGTTCGAACAGGTAACTTTTATGAAATCAAGGAAGAAATTTTTTACAGAAAGCATATCAACAATCAGAGCGAGCAAGTTTTGTCTCCTCTACCTTATGAAGATGGTTCAACTCCTTTGTTCAGATCTGGTCCAAGTTCACCGCCATGGACCAGCACTCCACTCTTTGAAATTAGTACCCCAAGTCCAAATCATCCTCAGATTGAGACAGATTATCACTCAGAAAAGCATGTATCGACATTACCAGGGGGTTTTCATGCTAGCGTCCAGGATGATGAAACTATGAAAGCACCTCTACCTCATTTGATCGAAAAGAAATAGCATTTGTCTCGTAAACTTTTGGTGTGTAAATAGAGACTGGAAGAAGCAACTGGACATTTTGAAGCTTTCAAGGGAGATTTACTTCGTCTTTCAAAACTGGTACTTTTGCTTAATTTCTATGTATTTGAGATGTTAGATTCTACCTTCAGCTACTTGCTCCTTATAGATATGATTCCTTTGCAGAAATCCAAGAATAAACTTTCCATGTGTATGGTGGATGAGATCAAAATGTATTTTAATTATGTACCAAAATTACTGTGGTCTACTGGAATTATGATAAAGTGGTCCTTGCAACGTCAGGCAGGGTGTATACATTGATCTGTACATCATTAGGCTTCTCCAGACCTTCCATCTTATCTGGATCGTAAATAGTTAATGACAGTGGCTATAGTCAGGTCGCACTCCCGCAATTCTCTTCACCAATCTTCTTGTGTAAATGCCCTGTGCATATGTTTAAACTAAACTTCTGTGATAATGAATGGTGTTCTGCACCCTTCTCAGTCATATCCCATTAGCATTGGCATATTGATGATGTGAAAAGCCTATTTGGGGATCGTGCGGTTCACCATACTTAACAGTGTGCCCCATGTGTATTGAACACATATATCTTGGATAGTTTAGAGTTTCTTGTTATTTTACACTTGGAAACATAGCTTCAATGTTAGAAATCAAGCATGAGATGAAGATCTACTGATTTTATGTATGAGTTGGTTTGGTTATTTAATTCTCATGCACTTCACTTGTCAAACTAAATTATGGAGAAGGGAAGTCTTGACTAGTGTCCACGTGAATCTAAACTGATTTCCTTCTGCCTTTTTTGTTTTTAAACTTAGTTGTATCACATTCTTTGAGTTTTTCCAGTCCAGGTTGTGTTAGGGGAGTTTTTTCATGGAACAGAGGTCAATTCTCTTGTACAGATTAGAATGTGACTTATTAGCAGAATTTGTTTACTGGCTAAGTTAATATTTCAAAGAGTGCTTCTACTATTCCTTTTTTCTACGGACCACTGGTCAATTGCCACAAACTTCATGTCAAGAATTTTTCTTAGGGAAATATTATGGTGTCTTGTGAAGTCTGGTACTCTGGTCCAAGAAGATTTTAAAAAGAAAAATACAGTAAAAAATAAAATGAAATTAAAATATGCATGGAGTTTCTTTTGTTATATTAATATTGTAATAGCATGATGTTTCCATATAACTGACTTTTTTTTTCTAACTTTTCAACAACAACAACAACAACAACAACTAAGCCTTTTCCTATACTAGACGGGGTCGACTACATGGATTCTTTGTTTCCACAGATCCCTACCATGTGTCATGTTAGCAGTTAGCTCCCAATAAGCTAGATCATTCTTTATTGTTTCTTTCCAATACTTTTGTGGTCATCCTCTACCTCTTTTAATACATTCCAAATTTAGTTTTTCTAACCTTCTTACTGGTTCTTCTTTTGATCTTCTTTCTATATGTCCAAATCATCTTAAACGATGTTCTCTCATTTTATCCTCTATTGGTGCCACTCCTAATTTGTTTCTAATAACCTCATTATGTATACGGTCTTTTCTTGTATGACCACTCATCCATCTCAACATCTTCATTTCTGTCACAGACATCTTTTGTACATGTTGATGATTAACTGCCCAACACTCTGAACCATAAAACATGACAGGCCTAATTGCTGCTCTATAATATTTACCTTTTAATTTTAATGGTATCTTCTTATCACAAAGAATACTTGATGCTCCTCTCCATTTTAACCAACCAGCATTAATTATATGTGTAACATCTCCATCAATTCTTCCATCACTCTGAAAAATTGACCCTAGGTATTTAAAACTTTCCTTTTGGGGAATGCAATATAATGTTGAAATTCGTGGAATGTAAGCATGGATGAATTTGGAGTTGAATTCTTCGGGAACTTCCCTCTCAAAGGGAGAAAGCACAATCATCTGGCTACACTATTCTTCTCTAACATTTCCACCTTTTCACTATTTCCCACCTTTAATCTTGTCCCGGTCATATCTCTCCTGCAGAGGGTTCACCCTCCCTCCAAGACAAAGAGACAAGGAGGATTCAGGAAAGTATCATAGTACAGTCATTAATTAGGCAGTACAGTCATTAATTAGGCAGTACTTGAAAATGAAACTTGCGAAGCTCTCCCATGGAGATCTGCTAAGTTGGTCCTTGGTGCAGAACAATACTTTGTCTGACACGTAAGTGCGGAGCAGTGGATCACCTATGATCTGATCTACCTTGAAGGGACCCAATTCGATATTTTGGTTGTTCACTAGTTACCGCAGACAGCAGGGTCTCTGATTTTGGTCATATCATATATTATAAATTGTCAAAAGTACTGTTATAGGAACTTTGTATTGGATTATCAGTATGAGTTGATGCATATAGCAGCATGCTATAGGTTTTTTATCTGGATTCTGATTGGAGAATTTATGGGGTTCTGTATTGAGGTAAACTGCAATATTGTTGGAATGCTTTAATCGGGCATTTAACAAAGATGAAGTTGGTTCATCTTTTGAAAGAGAATTGAGTGTACCACCATGGAAGACAATCTGTAACCATATGTGCAGTAATTGACAAAGAAATAAAATATACTTAGCAGGTGATACACAAGCGTTTCTCAAAATATATGCAAGTGAACGAATGAAAGACATCAAAAGTTTGTGGCTTTGTGTTGGCAATGAGACTTCCAATGGACTTGAGTAAACAAACACGAATGTCTTCACCTATATGTAATGGAAGTGGAAATACATGAGAAAGCAAAACGGACAACAATTATGCTACATGTATTAGCCAGCATGATTAATGCGTGTAGATACAAGGGGCCTTTTAAGGGCATAGAGATGAAGCATGCAAGTCAACAAAGGATTGGAATACGATTTTGTGTGCCAAACCGTAACATGTAATGGTGTTATTCTCAAGGGGTCTAGATGCCATAGTAGATGACGGCAGCATCTTGAAGTTCTAGGGGAAATGCGTGGAGGCGGATTTGAATCTAGAGGGATCCATTCATACTCCAGAGCCTCAACTGACAATAACGTGCAGGACATAGGAAGTCATGAAGATGCAAAACAATATGGCCAGCCCTCTTGTTCCGCATAAGGGGAGTTATTCAATAGGCACGAAATCTGTTGGTTCTCTAGCCCAGATCGACAGAAAGGTCAATGCAATTTAAATACGATTTGGCGGTGGTTTTGTGTGGATTACAGAGCTTTGATTTGGTTACTCCCATTGGCAATGATCGAGAATCGCTTCATGAGTCTACATAGCATCAATTTCTTCTCTAAGATTGATCTCTGCTTGGAATATCATGTTGGGTTGATTGACAAGGATGTCAAAAAGACTTGTGGGCACAAAAGGGGCATGACAAGTTCCAGGCTATACTTTTTGAACTAACGTATATGCCTACTATTTTAAGACTCATGAACGAGATCTTCAAGAATGAAGATTGACCTTAGATTTTTTTCACAATATTATATTATATAGTGTGTCTCGAGTTGAATTTGTAGAACATGTAATTGGGACCCATTTGTAAAAATAAGTTGGTGAAACTCCCAACTAAAGTATTATGCAGTGCTCTTACATTATCCCAGTATAAGATAGTTTAGTAAACAGAAGGACCAACTTCCTCCTGTAATTTGAAGCACCAACTTTAACTTTGTGATGCCCGCATTTCCAGTAGACTTTACCCGAGTGTGTTTGCTTCTTTGCATCCCATGAGATGCAATTGCTGAATATTTTTACGAAGGTTCTCAGTTGAATCACCAAGGACCAAACATGGCCCATGCTCAGTTTGGGAAAACAGTCCTGAAGCCGTAATTATATTAGAGTCTGTTTGCCAGCCTGAAATGAATCAACATATTGAGAATAAGCAGTCTAATTTGAAGGCCTATCCAGAGAGAATCAATTATTACAGCACAGACGACAGAAAATCATCGTCTTTGTCTATTAGCAAAATATAGATTTCGTTTATGAATGGAAATACCACATCCATCATTTTCTTTCTGCATCTTGGTTGTGGATAAGTACGAGAGAACATAATGGAAACCATGCTGGTAAAAATTTGGAGAACGAAGATGGACCATAGCGTGCAACACAAATTTAGGGCTACACTTAAGTCATGTTTTCTTCTTCTTCTGGATTATCACTTTTCTCCAGTCTATGCGAGCGCTGCGGATGAAAGAAGATAGTACCTCTTTTGCTTGCTCACGGTGCCATGACGAGTGCAGTGCAAAGGGAAATCACTCTACAGTAGACATAGGCGGTCTGAAACCAGCTGGGTGGTTCCAAATCAGGCCAGGAACTAGCTGGAACCACAACAAGTCAAACCAGACCTGGACCTGGAGACCAACCGATTTGGGTTCTGCTTCCACCATCTATGGAACCGAAACAGGGCTCTGAACTGAAACCGCCGGTTCCATATTTTTTCTTGAAACTTTTGAATGATTGTTTTCGGTTCCAGGCAGTTTAGACTCAAACTGGACGTGACTGTTCCAAAGCAGAATCAGAACCAGCCTGGTTCGAAGAAAAGTAATTTGAATTACGATAATCTTTGCGACTGATTGAATATTTATTGACATTTGCTGGAGATGTGGGATTTCTAGACCAAAGTTAGGACTATTGAATAAGATTCCAAAGTTAGGACTATTGAATAAGATTTGGCTCAACCAAGGATTGCAATTGCTTGAGGCCGAACCTGGACCTAGTTGTAGACAAAGTACCTTTTTCTGGGAACTGGGTCTGGCTTCATCGTCAATAATTATGCATGCACCACACAACATATGCAAACAGACAAACACTGGATTTAGCAGTAATAGCTCACAGTTTAAACTGTAGAATACGATTATAACCCACAATTTGAACTGTGGTCCATAACTTTAGGTTACAAAATTTGGGTCAGGGGGTGCTTCACCCCACTCTCAGGTAGATACGCCACACACACACACACACACACCATGTTCATGAAACTTGGGTGTTCTCTCTTTTGCAAAATTGATCAATATAAACATGGATGAACCAAAATGAAATGAAGACCATGTACTTCAAAGAAATCAACTGCTTAAAATGAAACAAATTCAAAGTCGCGCTTTTCACTTGCATGCCCACAAATACGTGAACAAAATATGCATACGCCTATGCCTCAATTTCGATTTCGATTTTTGTAAACGCACTCTTTCTACCTTAGTTATCTAACTTGCACCAGAAGAGCTATCAGCGTCATATCCAAGGAGCCCAATTAAGTCATCTAGCACGCGTTACACGTTTCAACATTGTCCCACTAATGATGTTCAACTGAAGAACTTACTAGAAATGTATGGTACCTGGAATTAAATTCATCATCGGGGTGCCTTGAATTCAATTGAAGTATGAAAATTGTGTGGTCTTTGATGTCATTGTATCCAACAACATTGCTGCATTGAGTAAATTAGCCAATCCTTATGCTACAAACCTGATCCTACAGCAGGTTAGTTGTCATCAATTTGATACAAAATACTGTGTCACGCCAATCTTTTTGACGGGTGAAATATTACATATGCATAGCCAGGATTGCACGCCTACCCCCAATTGCCCACGTACTCCTCCTTTGTATTATAGCACCAAAGCTTCAATATGTCCAGCGGATGGCACGCCTGTTTCTGATTATCACAAGTTTGGTTTCTTCGACATCACCGATTGAAAAAGCACTCAATATAAGGTTGAATTTGATGATTGAATTGCCTGTGCCATAATGTGTTAGCGAACGTCATCGCCGTGCTTCATCCCATCAGCAAGACGAACTTTTGATCTTAGCCATAAATATGGTTTCCATTATGCCGTGCTGTCAACCGAAAGTTACGAGAGAAAGACATGGAGAAGACGTGAATCATCATTGAAAACAGCATCTATACCGACCTCGAGAACCAGTTGAGCATCTAGAAATTTCTGTATACAGACACACACACACAATCACACTGTTTAGGGCGGGAAGAACTATGTATTATAGCCAGGGATACAGCAGTGCGCTATAGTTTTCTCAGTGAACTTTCACATTTCTAGTGGGATTGCTCCCCACGTCGGCTCAATGTAGATCTGTCGGTGTCGATAACTCAACCTATAGACTATTCAGGAGAATGCTTCTGCTGTAAACAATAGTCAGTGAAAAGCACCAATATAAGCACAGGATCTTGAGTGGAATAGATAGTCATCATGAAGCTCAAATCTTGCTTTATTATCAGCTACAGTTGATTGGCATTATGATATTAAATGTTTCCTTTTGCATATCGCAACAATGCAATCATAAAGTGTGGACTAGTGTTCAAAGTGGACATATTGAGAAAGCCCAGCTCTGATAAACCATGGTTATCATTAAACACATAAACAACATTATCCCTCATTAGTTTATTATCTGAATTTACCTATCTTCTAACTGATTTCAACTTGTCCACTGTGCCTCCCAAACATCATTTTCTGAATTGGTTATGTCCCTGATGGAGGAGTTAACCGGCGAAAACAGCACATGAAACTCAGTGTGACAAGCACCATTGCCTTTAGCAGAGTGGCCATAAAGATAAGTGAACCCCCGTTGTGATCAGGTCATATCTAGTGACTGTTTTGTGGCCACTAATTAGTTAGAAATGGCTGGTTTGGAGCCGGGCAAACTGCTTGAACCAGAACCAAGCGAAGCTGGAAACCATCTGAAGTTGAAACCGGCCAACAGGACCTGGAAATGCAACCAGCCCCTTCTTCCATTGAACCAAAATCAGATTTGGGGTTCAAACCTTAGTTTCAGTTCCAGTTTATAAGTTGTTTCATGTTTTTTCTCATTTTAGTTTTCCTTGAGTATGTTCAAAACCAGAACTAGAACCGGAACCAGCAGTTACAAACCATAACTGGAACCCGGTTTTGTTATCGTTCATCATTTTCGGTGCGCCTAAACCGGCAATTTCAGACGGTGGTCCAGGTTTACCGGAATCAGCCATGTGTACCACCAATTAAGATGATGATCAGAAGGCCACATTTAGCCAAATGCCCCATCTTCTGCAAGTGTGGTTGGAAACTTAGCTTTGTTTGGCTCCTGCGCAGCCATGACACTCTAAAGAGTTTTACCCGACTCCACCAAGCCAAAGGACCGTCAGTAACTGTGCAGATGGAGGATATATAGACCATGGCAACCTGGAATCTCTTCCAAAAATACAGCAAGCATAGATTGCCTCTTCACAAAATTGTATGAATAGTCTTCGAATGCTGAAAATTATGTCATGAAATTGTCTGGGTCATATGATTGCATTTAGAAGCAATAAAATCTAGTGCTTATAAAGTTTGATATATCTAGCTAAAATAAGTCTAATAGTTCATCTAGATATTGGAAATGGAAATCAGACCCATACAATAACTTTAGATTAAGATATAATACTTCATGCATCTCTTTTTGTGCTACAATTCAATGTACTCTACTTTACATGGGGTTGTCGAATTTCAAACCCTTTATGGTTAACATTAGGTGAGCGATAACTCCATTTCACACACGCACACACATGGCAGGGGTTGTAGGAAACAGCTAGTGTAAAGTGTTCATGAGGAGGAGGGCATTTGCCAATAATAAGTGATTTCCAAATGCAAGATTTCAACACCTTAGTATTTTCTTACCAAAAGTAGGATTTAATGGAACTTGGGATAAGTACCAATGTGAATCCAAATAGAAAAACTGTTAGAAAATGATTAATGTATAATTCTCATAGAAAAATCTCTACACGTATAACGTTATATCGATATTTTATTTTGTAATTCCTAATCATGATGGTTAACCTTTTATTTATTTATTCAATCAAATGATACCTTTAAGTAAAGCGTCTTCCCTAAGCAAATTAATGGGAAGAATCCTGACGGAAGACCTTATTTATAAACGAAAGTGGTTAGTTCGATTCTTGGGGGGTGCATGGATGTGTTTTAGGATTCAGCCTCACGTTGTTAAAATTTTTTTTTGAAGAGGGATTCGTCTTCAATGCATGTTTTAAGAGAAATCAAAATGCAAATACCTCTATCAAGTATACAAATATACGTTTAACAGCGTAGTTTTTGGCGAGTTAATAGATCACAGTTTGAATGGGAAAATGTTGGTGTCAGATAGTGTTTTAAGCGATATAATAATTTTAGCTTCTATTTCTATTATCGTCTACTTTGCAATACCATTTAATCACTATTTCAATATTGTAAGGTGAACTATTTTGGAGCCTAAAAGCAACTCATATAACTGATAAGATGTGCAATGCCTCCGAAAATAAATATAGAATTCCATAAATCCATGAAGTAATTCGCACAATCAACATACTGTATGTGGTTAAAAGTTAACGATGATATTATATTTATCAGAGACGATAGGAAAACCATTCTTCTAGTGAATCATTAGACTTTCGAGAACTTTTGTAGTCGTCCTCTTTCTCTTTTAACATTTTGACAATCTAGTTTTTCATATTTTCTTAAGAGAGAATAATTAAATTATATATATATATATATATATATATATATATGTTGATGCCGAAAAATGGACAACAATATATTTTGGATTCATTTCTTTCTAGCGTTCGATATGTTTCATTTAATAAACCAGTCTCTGCTGTGCCATTTCAGATAAAGCCTTTCCTTGCATCGATTGGGAAAACAACCTTTCCCATGTATTTGTTCAATATTGACTGCAACTAGCAGCTAACTATGGCATTTCAATGTGCAACTGCTTTGTAAAAAATCACCCACAAGCAATGATCTTAAAATCATTTGACAAGTTCATTATTTTCATTTGCATTGGCCATTATACTTCTTGTCTCTTTTCTCAACCCAGTCAAGTCAAACTGAACGTAGATGGAAGCCTCTCACGCTCACAAGACAGCCGTAATTGGGAGGCTCCTCAAGACAAGTATGGTTGAGTGGATTCTCGGGTTTGCCGCGTCGGTTAGAGCATCGGATGTTCTTCAAACTGAACATATACAGCTTTTAGACTATGTTAATATTGACCTTAAAAATATGAGAAAGCACTCTTGAACTGACATTGGATTGCTTCAGAGAAAAATAATCCGTCAGCACCATTCATATTGGAAATACGCTCACGAGGTGTGGATGCTTTCTGAGGGAAGGAATAATCAGATTTTACTTAAGGAAGGCCGCATCAAAGAGCGTGTAGCTAATTAGAAATTAAAGCTAAAGAATAATCTTGGCATGTGATTTAAGATTCTGAATAGCTAATAAAATAGAAACGCGAGTGTTTTTACAAGTGTGGACTCTTTCTCTTAATTGACTCTTAAAAGTAAATTTCTTTGATTTTTCATTTGGGTTCTCGTGTCACCTAGTACGACATGGGGCACCACTTTCGTGCTTGTAGTATGTCACATAGTTGATCAGATTCTTATTTGCTTAAATTTGCATCGGATATTGATCATTTGGGTCCATCAAATGGTATCCCATTCTTCAATCCGATTGGATATCGATCTTGAATTTGTATGAATGCATCACTATATATTGCAAAGCCAAGTTCAAACAACAATAATCACAATTAAATCAAATCAAATCATGAGAAATCATATCTGAGGTAGCTTATTGCCAATTGGATAAAACCCAGAACGCTTAGACTGACAAATCTTGCATTGTACAGGACATTGCTATGTCGAACGGTACTGAAATCAAATGGGATGGCATATTGGTGCTTAGTGTATATGTTACCTGTCACTTATTTCTTTATCAAGAAGTAGAGTTACTACATTAACAAGTTCTAAATGATTCATATTTGTCTTATTATGACTAATAAGTAGCTTCAATATTTTAAGAACATCCCATACATATGCCTTGATTTTTTGAATCAGGTGGAACATTTATACAGTTGGGATTCTGATGAACTAAGTAGTCTCACAAACTACAACTGAAGATTGCTGCTTGCCGCTTAATGTAGCATATTTTGGGAACATGGGCACAGTTTCTTCCTTTTGGTCTTTTTGTTGCATCGTTTTAGGTAAGGTTACATGAATCAGGAAAGTATGAGAAGATACTGCATCACAAACAACCTGCCTTGATTAATACTCAAACTCATCAACCAACTAATTGGAAAACATGAGATCACCAATCAAATATTAAAATAAGTTAGAAATGCCTTGAGTTGCATGCCTCACTGGGTCTTAATTTTAACTTAAAGGAGAATAGGAATGATAAATTTTAAAATAATGGCGGATGATGTGTTGGTTTTGTTAGTTTAGCAAGGTAGGTGCCATTTGAGAACGTTGCTAGCTAGGTTCTACTCATTCAAGTTTCACGATGTTGGCGTCCTATCTGCACTCTTAACTGATCTGCTGTCGAACTTCAATTCTTCTAGTCCACATTTTACTGGTGACGAAACCTTTCTAGGATTAGCAATACAGAGCTTAGTTCAATTCTTTTGCTGTCAAAAGCATCGACAGTGAATCGACCGAGGTCGGTTCTGCGTAACAAAGGGCAGCCATTTTTTCGCCCTTTGTTCCACAAAGTTTTCGTCCGCAAATGCAATTTCCCTCCCGTGGGTGGTTGACGTTTCCACAGACGCAGCAGATTTACCCTTTATTGCTGACAATGGGGTATTTGCCTGGGCAGTGGTTCTGTATCAAACATGAGAAATCTAACAGCTTACCAGTGTTTATGGTTGACAATAGCTTCCTTTATGCTCAAATATCATAAATGAGATCTAATAAATATATAAGAAAATTAGTATATGCTGACACTCAGATACTATCAAATCTCAATTATTCATTTTTATAATCAAGAATAAAGTATACCTATAAAAAAATACACATGTACTTCCTACTTTTAAAATTTAAATTTCAACCATTCATATTGAGATTTGTTAATATATAAGTATGCTAGCATATACATTTTCTTATATATATATATAAACCATCAATGTTGAATCTAGATTTTTCTCTAAATAAGATGGGGCAAATAGACCCTAGGACTGTTTAAGCTAGGAGGAACTATGCATTATAGCAAGGCAACTAGCCTTGGACTATAATTTCCCCATTGATATCTCAAGTTTCATGTGGGTCGTCTGGGCTCAAAGTAGATTTGCCACTATATATATATAAGCAAGTTTCTGGTGTCCTACATTACCATAATTGGGTATTTAGGTTGTCTAACGTAGCTAAATGTATGGCTAAGAATATGGCTAACGCCAAGGTTATTAAAATAGGTAATTAGTAATATGAGAAAGACCTTCCTTTCCATATTAGCGATGAGTATTATTTCCTTTATATATAATTTTCACTAATCTTCATAGAGAATTGAATGAAGAAGAGCCTTAGATTTCATGTTTAATTTTAGCATAGCCGATTTTGAGACATGAGCAAATTCAAGTACCGTGTCAGCCATGCACCTAACTTAAAACAGATCTTTCCCTCGACAATCTTTCATATTCTTGCAGCGAAAGAAATATTCCTTTCTAGTGAAACTGCATCTGATGATAAATGGCAGCATCTATATGCACAAAATTCGGAGTTATGTAGTTGACGTTGGTTTATGTCAGATCCCATCAAAGGGACAAGAGCCTGCTGCTTTTGTACACTCTCGTGTCTTTAACATTTAAAGGGACGCCACAAGGTCAAGTGGAAGTGTCGAAAGCAGCATGCGTGTGCATACAGTAGTTCTTCACACCATCCTTCACCAAACGACCATGACATCTTAATTATACTACTTTTTCCTTGGAAAAAATAATAATAGCAAAGAAGGTTTCCACACTGATATTTTAGACCCTCCCCATCAGCACCGTGTTGTAGAAGTCGCTGCGCAAGATAGCCTTCGATGAACCTTTGGCATTTCACACACTGAGAGAGAGAGAGAGAGAGAGAGAGAGAGAGTCTAAAAACTCTAGAGGTGGTATTAGGGATATCTTAGGGAACAATCTGAATTTATTTAAAACTCAGTAGGTGACAACATGAAGCTCTTCTGTCCCTTTCTTCCTAGAATTTTAGAGGCCGAGGTACAAAAGAAAAGTGACATGTCCATCGTCTCTGGCCAAGCTTAAATCTGCAAGATCGCTGTCAAACAGTGAACCCGTTCATGTTCAGCATACTTTCAATCTGTTAGAAGCAGAGAAACTGCCACTTGGGGAAAATACCTTGATACTTTTGGGAGCAATCAACTAAACATGTTTACACTGTTTAGATCTTTGGAAAGAGATCATTTCTATAAACATTCAAATAACTCATTAAGATGTTGAACGAAATTTTATTTATGACCAAAGCAAGAGGAGGTGTACCGGCACAAAAAGAAGCTTGGTGGTGGAGTGAAGTAGTACAAAATAAAATCAAGGCAAAGAACGCATGTTACAAATTACAATATGTTAAGAAAACTAGTGAAACTTTAGAAGCTTATAAGAAAGCAAAGAAGGAAGCGAAAAAGGCCGTTAGTGAAGCAAAAGCTAAGATTTGGGATGACTTATATAAAATAATCAACTTAAAAGAGGGTGAAAGAGATATTTTTAGGATAGCTAGGGCTAGAGATAAGAAAACTAAAGATCTTAATTATGTTAGATGCATAAAAGACGATGATAAAAAAATTCTAGTAGCAAATGATGATATAAGAAATAGATGAAAAAACTATTTTTATAATCTTTTTAATGAAAATAAAGATGTTAGTATTAGTTTAAGAGATTTAGCTAAGTCATAAAAGTATATAAACCACAATTTCTATTGACGTATTCAAAAGAATGAAGTCAAAGAGGCTCTTAAACATATGAAGAGTGGTAAATCAGTAGGACCAGATAATATTCCTGTAGAAGTTTGGAAAATACTAGGAGAAATAGGAATCACTTGGCTCACAAGACTATTTAATGAAATATGGAAAAACCAAAAGATGCCCGAGGAATGGAGAGTAAGTACACTTATACCCATATATAAAAACAAGGGAGACATTCAAAATTGTGCGAATTATCGAGGTATCAAGTTAATGAGTCATACTATGAAATTATGGGAAAGAATTATCAAACGTAGGTGAAGACAAGTATCAAGTACAACAGAGAACCAATTTGGATTTATGCCAGGCAGATCTACTATTGAAGCGATTCACCTTTTGAGCCGTCTTATGAAATATTTTAGAGCAAAAAAGAAAGACCTTCACAAGATATTTATTGATCTAGAAAAAGCTTATGATAGGGTACCGAGGAAAGTTCTTTGGAGAACTTTGGAAAAAAGAGATATCCCATTGACATATATTAACCTTATAAGAGACATGTATGATGGTGCAAAAACATGTGTGAGGACTCATGAAGGAACGACAGACTTCTTTGAAGTTAATATTGGGTTACATCAAGGATCAACTTTAAGTCCATACTTATTTATAATGGTGATGGATGAGTTAACAAAACATATTCAACATGAAGTACCTTGGTGTATGTTATTTGCAGATGACATTGTATTAGTGGAGGAGTCTAAGGAAAAAGTTAATAGAAAATTGGAACTATGGAGAGAAACATTAGAAAGCAAAGGCCTCCGACTTAGTAGAACAAAGACAAAATATATGGAATATAAGTTTGATCATTTGGTTACCTTAGAGGACATAGAAATTAAAATTGGCACACATTGCATCCCCCAAAAGGAAAGTTTTAAATACCTAGGGTCACTTTTTCAGAGTGATGGAAGAATTGATGGAGATGTTACGTATAGAATTAATGCTGGTTGGTTAAAAGGGAGAGGAGCATCAGGTATTCTTTGTGATAAGAAGATACCATTACAGTTAAAAAGTAAATATTATAGAGCAGTAATTAGACAATATTCCTAATATTAAAAAGTAATTTCTAATTACGTATTCAAAAGAATGAAGTCAAAGAGGCTCTTAAACATATGAAGGGTGGTAAATTGGTAGGACAAGATAATATTCCTATAGAAGTTTGAAAAATACTAAGAGAAATAAGAATCACTTGGCTCTCAAGACTATTTAATGAAATATGGAGAAACCAATAGATGCCCGAGGAATGGAGAGCGAGTACACTTATACCCATATATAAGAACAAGGGAGACATTCAGAATTGTGCGAATTATCGTGGTATCAAGTTAATGAGCCATACTATGAAATTGTGGGAAAGAATTATCGAACGTAGGTTAAGACAAGTATCAAGTAAAACAAACAACCAATTTGGATTCATGTCAAGATCTACTGTTGAAGCGATTCACCTTTTGAGCCGTCTTATGGAACATTTTAGAGCAAGAAAGAAAGACCTTCACATGATATTTATTGATCTAGAAAAATCTTACGATAGGGTACCGAGAGAGGTTCTTTGGAGAACTTTGGAAAAAAGAGATATCCCATTGACATATATTAACCTTATAAGAGACATGTATGATGGTGCAAAAACATGTGTGAGGACTCATGAAGGAACGACAGACTTCTTTGAAGTTAATATTGGGTTACATCAAGGATCAACTTTAAGTCCATACTTATTTATAATGGTGATGGATGAGTTAACAAAACATATTCAAGATGAAGTACCTTGGTGTATGTTATTTGTAGATGACATTGTATTAGTGGAGGAGTCTAAGGAAAAAGTTAATAGAAAATTAGAACTATGGAGAGAAACATTACAAAGCAAAGGCCTCCGACTTAGTAGAACAAAGACAAAATATATGGAATGTAAGTTTGATCATTTGGCTACTTCAGAGGACATAGAAATTAAAATTGGCACACATTGCATTCCCCAAAAGGAAAGTTTTAAATATCTAGGGTCAATTTTTCAAAGTGATGGAAGAATTGATGGAGATGTTACACATAGAATTAATGCTGGTTGGTTAAAATGGAGAGGAGCATCAGGTATTCTTTGTGATAAGAAGATACCATTAAAATTAAAAGGTAAATATTATAGAGCAACAATTAGGCCTGTCATGTTTTATGGTTCTGAGTGTTGGGCAGTTAATCATCAACATGTACAAAAGATGTTAGTGACAGAAATGAAGATGTTGAGATGGATGAGTGGTCATACAAGAAAAGACCGTATACATAATGAGGTTATTAGAAACAAATTAGGAGTGGCACCAATAGAGGATAAAATGAGAGAACATCGTTTAAGATGGTTTGAACATATAAAAAGAAGATCAAAAGAAGAACCAGGAAGAAGGTTAGAAAAACTAAATTTGGAATGTATTAAAAGAGGTAGAGGATGACCACAAAAGTATTGGAAAGAAACAATAAAGAATGATCTAACTTATTGGGAGTTAACTGCTAACATGACACACGGTAGGGATCTGTGGAAACAAAGAATCCATGTAGCCGACCTCGTCTAGTGTGGAAAAAGGCTTAGTTGTTGTTGTTGTTGTTGTACCAAAGCAAGAGGAGCCCGTACATTCGTTTCGCAACCATCCACCAATATTTTCCACCACCCCCAATTCTCTCTGTTACAGTAACTATTTTCCACATCTTTGCCACAATAACCCTTCTTAGCCACGTCCTGACTAATAAGGGGTACCAAATGGTGTTTGAAAAACTGGTCGACCAAGGACAACCCATTTTTGGAGTAGTTGAGCATTACACGAACCCGACCTGTTGTTTCTGGGTCAACCTGAACTAAGATCTTGATAAAACCTGCAAAGTCACGACCCTTTTTGTTACACATGCACATGTAGCATCTAAATTTGCAATAAAATCCGTTTGTTTGGGTCAATCACGCGATATCGAATAGAAACTAATAAGAAACATATTGAAACTAATAGGAAACTTTTGTTAGAAAAAACACACATACTTTCAGGTGGTGTTTGGGCATGTCAGGGTCCAACCAGACCCCATCACACTTTTCGCCACTTGCTTTGGAGCGAGACGAACCTGACCCAGAGTGTGCTGAACCACAAAAGGACAAGGAATTAAGATTGGTTTGTAAAAGTGTTTGAAATTGCCACCCTTATAAACATCAGTATTTCTGTCAGTGGCCAGTTCTATTTGTTTACTTCATCATCACCACGGCCACTTTTTCTTCTACAACCTTTTGCCATTGTCACACAGCACCACCACTTTCACAACCTAAAGCAGCTTTTCACGTGATAAAGCCCAATGATGATTAATAAAATGGCAATGCAACAACAACGTAAGTGTTTTTGCAGTTAAATTCTTCTGTCATACGAGATTGAGCAGAATGGCGACTAAGAATCCATTCAGTCGACCCCACCTTATGTTGGAAAGGCTTGGTTCGTGCTAAGGTTTGATTAGACCACGCATAATGAGTTAAACAGATAACAGCTCTACTAAAGGTCCATATGTTTGACCCCACTTAATGTGAGAGAATGCTTGATTTTGGCTCTATCTTGGTTTGATGATCCAACAAGAAAGCATGTCTATCCAACCCGCTACAAGTTGAACAGATAACACCTCCACTGAAACTTTTCAGGCTCATGATGTTGATTAAAAAGATTCTACATCAAACAAGCAAAGAAAAGGCAGCCAACAGCTGTAGTTTGCTTGGCATCATCCATTTGCTTTATTTCCTCAATGGTATTCTTATCATTGACTGAATTCAGAAGTAGGTCAGACCAATTTTCGAAAAGCTATCACTTCATTAATTATTTTACCATCACCCTTAGAATAAATATAAGAGGGTGGTTGGTCTGGTAGGTGCGTGCTCAGGCGTGGTGTTATGCAAAGACAAGTACTAATCTCCCTTCCATTCACTACAACAAAAGGGAATCTCTCTGATGCCCATGAATGGTGCACACGCTAGTTTATTTTTGTACATTATTTGCTTTAAACTGGCTATCACATAATTAATAATGGTTTGCTTCACTGTGGAAAATACAAAGCGTAGCTCGAAATGAATGATACATGGCCTTGCTTATGCAATAAACCAGCATTGTTGCTCTGAAGTAGTGACTTATATATGACAAAGTTGAACCCACGTCAGGGTCTCCAAGTCAGCCATTCCCATTAAAGTGAATCGTGCCCACAATGTGGAAACTCTCGAGAGTGGCGTTCGGCGATGGGTGAGAAGAAGCCGATCCCAGAGGGTTGTGGGCGCCGGAGTTTGGGGGCATTACACTGTATTACGAGGATAGGGGCCTTCGCGGAAAGTGAGTCGGAATCGCCATCCCCCACAAGTCGACAAGCTTTGAAACCCGTCAACACCCAAGAGGGAGATACTGACTGCCTCGGTCAAAACAGTCCAAGCATCGCCAGCTTCACCCTGGGCCCCAATCACAACAATGTCCAAGGTGCCAAAGCTCCAGCCTGTCACTTGCTTAATATAATCATATTAGAAATATCTGCGTGTTTTCCGATTTGCCTATATACCAATTTTCCGGCTCCTCTTACACATATTTCCATCAATGTTCTTATTGTTGATTCGCTTAGTGAGGATGGTCAGACTTTTATAAATTTATTTAGTCAATTATGATCTGATGGCTGCGAATGAACGTATTGTGCAAATCAACTGGTGAAATGTTGCCAGACTAGATGTATCATGAGTTGTTAAACTTACACTCATATTCTCGTAGAGTAACCTTAGTTATGTTGGAATTGAACATTGTCGGTTTCTAGACTCAACAAATGGTAGCAGCTCGAAAATGAAACAAGCAGCACGTATTTTAGCTTAAATTCAGCTCATCCCAAGCGTGTTCACCAATATGCATATACAAACAGGTTACCAATATTCAGTGAGTTATATATATACATGTATATACATATATACATATATATACATGTATATATATGTATACATGTATATATTCAGAGAGAGAGAGAGAAAGCTTTTAGCTTATGAGTACAAGTAATCGTGCTTGATCGTCTTAAATGATTCTCAACCCATGTAACCAAAAAGATGGATTGTTGAGATCAAAAGCTAAATGCAAAAGTTGCATCAGCACAACCACTAAAAAGTAAGTATATTTTTTGTTTTATTTTTTTATCTAATGAGACGAATAGTTGAAACAACCTCCATTAAGTTCATTCGACTCATTTACCTGCCACTGATTGCAATTAACTGAAACGAGTAATAGTTATGGATCATTAGGTTTTATGTCTTGCCTACTTCCATGATTTTCCACTCTATTGTGCGTCTGTGAAGAGTTTGATGGCGATATATTGCAAGCAATATTACCAAGGAAAAGCTACATGAGATGATCGGATTCAATGTGCATGACCATATTCAATATGGAGTCATACTCAGCATGAAGGTGATATCTTCTTCCTGTCAATTTCTCGTTTCTCCTCATCAATGGTGGAGATTGACTAATAGACTCCATGTATCATCTCAGCAAGGAAAAGGCGGGTTTCGAGAAAGATTGAGAGAAATGGATGATAGAGCGGACGTTTTCCACCGATCGTTCTCTGAATTATTAATGGTAAGGGCCGAAATAACAATTTTTACTTTTCGAAACACTCAAGAATTTATTGGCATTGTCTCCTTTAATGAAAAGTAGCTATCATGATTTAACCATTTTCTTTACACAGAAATATCAGATAAGGGTTCATGATATTTTCATAGATTTGAAAAAGGGTGAGGGTTCCCTACAAAGCACTGTTGCACAACAAATATATAAGATAAAAGGTCCTTATTACGTGGTCGATATCTGCACAAAGTCTCACACCGTCCAACAACACCCTAAGAAATCCATCTCAACCGTCGATTTCCAAACTCCCGCTTTCTCCATGAAGTCAGAACCCCCACGTCATCGTCTAGCTAGATTCTCTCTCTCCAGTTGCCTATAAATAGGTGGCTTTCTCCACACATGATCCCACACCATCAAGTGTTCTTGTGTATCACACTGAGAACTTCCCCTGCTTTCTCTCTGCAAGCAACCACACAATTCTTCTTCTCAAAGAAGTACTGCCCAAAAGAAAAAAAGAGAAAAGATGGCATCATCTAGTGTAATTAGCAGCACAATGAACGGTGAGACTGATTTTGAGTCTGAGATGAGCAACAAATCGACGGTGGAGTCGCTTTATGAGGCGCTGGCACAAGGCGACGCCGAGACGGTGAGCGCGCTGCTCGCCACCGACTTGGAGTGGTGGTTCCATGGGCCACCGAGCTGCCAATACATGATGCGCGTCCTGACAGGACAGTGCGACCACCGGGCATTTGCATTCCTTCCCCAGAACGTCACGGCCATTGGGTCCAAGGTGTTCGTGGAAGGGTGGGAAGGGGAGAATGTGTACTGGGTTCACGTTTGGACCGTAAAGGACGGTGTGATCACGCAGGTGCGCGAGTGCTTCAACACTTGGATCACCGTCCAGGACCTTCGCCCCCTCATGCTTAGGTCCGGACGCACAGAACCAACCCTTTGGAAGAGCGATCTCGCCGGGCACTGTAACCGATCGCTTCCTGGACTTCTCGTCGCCATTTAGATGAATTTTCTTGGACGATGATTAACATATTTGATCCTTGTTGTCTGTTTTTTTTTTTGAGGTGCTCACGTGATGGTAACAAGTAGGTGCTTGCATTGTATAGTAAGAGAAGACTCCAAAACCGGTGCCCGGAGTCCCATCAATGGCCATGTAAATGTGCTGAACCTTTCTAAGAGAGAAATAACATTGTACATTGGTAATAGACCTGCTCTCTCTCTCTCTCTCTCTCTCTCTAGCCGTAGAGTTGCGAATGGATGGGATCCTTTTACTGGAACTCCAACGCTAATGTTTGGCAGAATATGCAGAAATTCAGAGGTCACCCAATAGAAAATTATAGTATTTCAGCATCTATTCTCTTTGCCCAACATGGGGAGAAAGAGATAGTACGTTTCCGCAATCTACAGTTTCGCCAAAAATATCCAAATGATAATAATTGGGAACAATTTTAGAGGTAAAAAATCGTATGAAGTACCATACACTTTTTGGTTTTAAAAGGTTTCGTTTAGCTTGTGACGTTTCCCGAATTGATTTTGTAATTAAAACTGTCATTGGGCAACCATTTTAAATAAGGTATCAAAAAACAAATCCCAACCGAATAAATATACTGTGCTTACAGATGGAGCCCCTCATGTGGGGTGGTTAAAAGTTTGTAATTCATAGATTACTCACCGGACTCAGAATTCGTGATGCTTGGGGTTAAATTTGGAAGGTAACATGGATGAGCCCTCATATGCAAGACCAAAATATTTTGAAGATTAATGGTGGTGGATATAATTCACAGAATTTCATTGAAAATAAATTTGTCACACAGATATTGTGGAACACAGTAGGAAGAAAAGCAATTTAGAGAGAATGAGTTGATCATAAGGTTGTGATATATGTAGCTTGGTCCTTGGAGGACAGGTCTTAGAAAGATAAACCCACTTTGATTGGTCTCGTTGATAAGAATTGATTGGTGGGGAGTTCGACTCCCAGAGGGTGCGTGTGAGGCTTTGGCCTCCTCTTGTAACCAATAAAGAAAAACAGAAATAATAGTATTTTTCGAGTGCAGGTGCCTAACCCCGACTGAGACATGGATTTCTGATGTTGGGTTTGGAACGATTGTTGTTTGATCTAAAATTCCCACCGGTCCATACACCAATTTACGAATATCGGGTGGATCCAAGAATTGGACATGATGGTTTAGTCTATAATCATTCCTAATGCACAATTTTTGGAAACAGATATCGACGTTAAGTTCGTTGTGATGTTTGGAAGGTGATATTATTTATTACAACTTAAGATACTCCCTGTTGTACTAACTTATAACTATTCCTCTTAAATTAAAGTAAAGATCCAATTGCGTCTCTCTCACAAATTTAAAATTAGTGATCTTCGGAAATCTTTGAAACGACCGGTCAAGTTTTAGTCATTCAGTGCTGAAAGCGAATTGACAGCACCTAATTACACGCCAAGAAAGTTGATGTCAATTATACAAGTTGCGACAAATTTATTGTGAAAGAAAAGCACCCACCTTAGCAAATCTTTTTCTACACTACCTGGGATCGGTTGGAGAGCATGAGGACTTTTCAAGAGGTCACTCATCTATGTTTAATTTGGGAGTTTTGATTGATATCCAAGGCATTAATGCTCAAAATGTTTCATCTTTTCGAATTCAACAAAGTTTTTACACTTGTTTTTGGCTCCTTAACTCAATCTTCCTCCTGTATTCAGCCTTGCAAAGATGATCCCTTACGTCTATTTAAGCACGCAAAGAGATCACATCTACTGTGTCTCAGGTGATCGCCGGGAGTGTACCTCTTGTAGCGGCCAAACAATTTGGATTTAATTTCTATGAGCATATTCCATGAATCGTCCATCTTTGCACTCAATGTCGATCATGAGAAGAGCGTGATTTTCTCTGAAACATTTTCAAACCCAATTATTCGCAGTTGATATTTTCAGTGAGAAGGTAGGACACCCCATGATCCATTTCAAGAAGGCATAGTTTCTCTTTCTCCCAATGTTGGGCAAAGGGGAGAGTTTCTGACACCCTATGATTTTCTACTAGGTGATCTCTGAACTTTTGCACATTCCGGGAAACATTTGCGTTGGAGTTCCGGTAAAAGGATTCCATCCATGCACACACTTCCATCCAGGTAAACTCGCCAACTGAACGGCTAGGATCTCATGGAGAGAGAGAGAGAGGACCGCAGGTTTATTACAAAATGTACAATGTGTCATTTCTCTCTTAGAAAAAGGTTCAGCACATTTACATGGCCATTGATGGGACTACGGGGCACCAGTTTTGGAGTCTTGTCTTTCTATACAATGCAAGCATCTACTTGTTACCATCACGTGAGCACCTCAAAGAAGAAAAAAAAATAGACAACAAGGATCAAACATGTTAATCATCGTCCAAGACAATTCATCTAAATGGCGACGAGAAGTCCAGGAAGCGATCAGTTACAGTGCCCGGCGAGATCGCTCTTCCAAAGGGTTGGTTCTGTGCGTCCGGACCTAAGCATGAGGGGGCGAAGGTCCTGGACGGTGATCCAAGTGTTGAAGCACTCGCGCATCTGCGTGATCACACCGTCCTTTACGGTCCAAACGTGAACCCAGTACACATTCTCCCCTTCCCACCCTTCCACGAACACCTTGGACCCGATGGCCGTGACGTTCTGGGGAACGAATGCAAACGCCCGGTGGTCGCACTGTCCGGTCAGGACGCGCATCATGTATTGGCAGCTCGGTGGCCCATGGAACCACCACTCCAAGTCGGTGGCGAGCAGCGTGCTCACCGTCTCGGCGTCGCCTTGTGCCAGCGCCTCATAAAGCGTCTCCACCGTCGACTTGTTTTTCATCTCAGGCTCAAAATCTCTCTCACCGTCCATTGTGCTGCTAATTACACTAGATGATGCCATCTTTCTCTTTTTTTGCTTTTGGGCAGTACTTGAGAAGAAGAATTGTTTGGTTGCTTGCAGAGAGAAAGCAGGGGAAGTTCTCAGTGTGATACACAAGAACACTTGATGGTGTGGGATGAGTGGAGAAAGCCACCTATTTATAGGCAGCTGGTGACGAGAGAGAGAGAGAGATGGCTTCCAAATCGAATACACAATTTTGCTATGAGGATAGAAGGTAAGAGATTTTGCACTGACCTTGACCACGTAATCCGGACCTTCTTGTCTTGTATACGATGTGCAGCCTGCCGGTGAAACAAATGATGGTAATTGTGTTGGCAAAATGTGTAGAAATACATGCTTAATAAACGAGACCAATATCCAACAAATATAAACAACACTAAGATGAAAAGTAAGCCCTAACCATACATAAAACAAAAGCGAAAGCAATAATGAAAAAAAACTTATTTATACAAGTCACTCTTATGGACTTGTATTAGAGAAATCACCGCCCCTACTTCGCCTTCCTCTCAAGATAAAACAGACACATAAAAGCGCACACAACCACAAAAGAGAATCATAAAATAGAAATAGGAGGAGATAGAGTGTCCACGTAAAAGTGTACATTAGAAAGCCCTAATCACTTATTTATAGATGGCGTATTCGATCATGGATCATAGATTCAATCCAAACGACGTACCTTTATCCCGTAACCGTTTCTACGTAGACACTCTTTACCGTTAAATTAAAAGCTTTTCTTGGAAAAAGTTAGACAAAACCCAAACCCAAGCTCTTCCCAACACTTGCGTGTGGTCTAGCATTTACTCCAAGTTATTTGAATTAAGGCTCATGAGCTATCAATTATATAAAATGACATTTGGTTTGTCTCATTCTTAAATATGATATTAAACTTTGTGTCCTCTTGGTCATCACATGCACAAGTCCATAACATGTGACTTTTTACACTTGAAGACTTTTATATATATCAATAATGAATCAATTGAATATTTGGGATATGAATATGGATTAAATGTTATTAATGTATATTGGTTTAATTATCCTAACTTAATTAACATTAAATCCAACAATCCCCACAAAGTCCTGAAATGTAAAAGTATCATCTCAAACCAATCATCATATTATGCTTTCAGTAATGATACTTTCTTGTTTGAGTTATTACCTTAGTTATATAATATTATGCTTACAGTAACCAGGTGAAAATACATTTTGAACCTCAACCTTGGTATAAAGGTGTTTATAGTAACAATATAATAAAAGGCTATGACGAGATCTTTAGAGATGATACATTAATGATAATGTATTTATTTCTTATATCATGATTGACTTCACGGAACAACCCAATTCCTCTAGTGTGATTACACAATGTCAATCACTTAGTTGCATATCTTCAAGGATGTATTGCTAGCATCTTGTCATAGTACTTGATAACATTTAAAAAATAATCTCTTACTAAACTTGCAATCATGATACTTTAGGCTTATAGGAGACATACACAAAGATACTAAAAGTATCACGTAATACAAAGTCTCATCCTATTCACTTAAAAACTTCTTACTATCACATTGAACCTACTTCATGAGATCTCCTAGGTTGAGTTAACACTGTTTGTGAATAAATCATGGGTTTTACTCTCATCTTCAACCTAGATTTCTCAACTAAGGTTATTGATAGACCATTAGTTAAAAGATCGGTTGTGTTATTATCTTTGAATCCAACAAAATCTACAAGCATGACCCTATCAAACACAAGATCCCTTATAGACTTTAGTCGGACTTAGATATGTATATGTTGCTTTTAATTGTACTTCAAACTATTGATTTTAACAATTATATTAATATTGTCATAGTGTACTGAAATTGTATGAAGCAACTTCTTTACCATAAGTAAAATGGACATAAGTACTTTAAGTGATTCAACTTCCAATTCAGTATCATCCAAAGCATATAGTTCTCCCTCAAATATAGAACAAGACAAAATAGTTTGTTTCTTAGATTTTAAGGTAACAACACCACTACGTACAAGAAATATATATCAAGTGACCCATTACTCTCAGAGTATTTTTGCTATCTAACCAGTATCACTAAATCCTTTAAGAACAAAAATATGTTTATTGTAATGCAACGCAAGAAAAATTGTTTCCTTCTAATACCGAACTACTATATCTAGAGCTTCCAAAAGGGACAATTGGTGTATCTACTCAACTTAAATATAACAAATACAATATCTTGTCATATACCGTTGTTTAGATACATTAAACTATGGATAATCTGATAATATAGTAGTTGAGATATGTGAATACCTTATTCATTCTTATATTAATCATAAGGGGTGTTAACACATTTACAGTTTGTGTATTGAAATCTCTCAGTGAGACTACTATACCATAAATAGATCTTATGATTTTAACTTTATTAAATTTATAATCTAACCTTAATACATCTCTAACTAAAGCATGACCATTACGGATATTCTAACGAATTGTTGGAATGTATCTAACTCCTTAAAGAGTTAAAACTTTTTTCAAATGAAACTTCAAGTCTACATGCCCTTCGTCCTTAACTTCAACCATCGAATGATCCCCTAAGGTCATTGTTCGCCTACAAACAGCCTGTTAAGACACAGAGATCGGTCAACACAGGCATGCACATTAGCCCAGTGTCTACTATCCAATATTGTGGTTCATAAATAGAAAAGAGATGGAGTTTAAAGGATAGATACCTGTCACTTCTAGGTGCAGTGGTCACCACCATGTTGACAATATCTCCTTCAATGGTCCCAAGCTTCTTAGCTTTCTTTGAGGGACAATCCATCGCCCAATATTCAATCGGAGTAAAAAGCTAGCACGGTTTGTTCTTAGGTTTCTTTTAGACCTTGGACTTTGTTTTATGCTTTCCCTATTTTCTCTTAAGATTATTAAGTTGTTTCAGTCCGACCATCAGGTTAACCCTAGAGGTGTAATCTACACATATAACACATTTCTGACTTCTATGATCTTCCTCTATTACTATGTCGACTATTAGATCATCAAGCGTCATCCTACCCTTCTTATGCTTAAGATATAAGCCAAAACTCTCCTAAGACTTAGGAAATTTCTTTATAATAGACATAACAATAAACTTGTCAGGAAGTTCCATTTCGGCTTCCTTGAGACCATGGCATAAAAACTGAAATTCGTGAGCTTGTTTAGCCACGTATTTTCCTCTACCATTTGATACTTAAAAAACATCGTTATGAAATATTTTTCAAGACCGACATCTTTAGTATTGTATTTCTGATCTAAGGAAACTCACAGATCTTTCATTATCATAAAAGAGAAAAAACTATATACATCGAATAAAATATTGAACATTGTCGATAAAATATATTAACGGCGCAAGGTGTCATTATCATTCACTCGGTGATTTAATTTGAGCTTCTAAGGTCAATATCATCGTGTAGGGGACAATCCGACTCAATATATAAATGCAACCCTATATAATTAACTAAATTTTTATACGCTACTACCAACGTTTAAAATGGTGACTGACAAATTTTTTTGGCATCAAGGTTAAGTCAACCTTAGGTCAAAGGGTAGGAGTCGTAGACATGTTCACTACGATAAAAGATGATTTCTCTAAGATTGTTAGTAAAATTCTTAGACTTACATGCATAAACTAATATGCAACAAATGTAAAGATGCCCCAATAAAAAATAACAACTCCTTGGTGACATAATAGGGAGTCGACCAGGCAATCTCCACCATTGATTAACAGAGATAAACGCCACAATAAACAAGAGGGTTTCGCAACCCAATTAGTTTAGTGATAGCAGTAATTGACGAAATTTGATAGATTACATAAAAGCGCCTAACTATCCATAACGATGGAATCTCCTGATCTGTTATTGAGAGGAGAAACTTGACACCCCAAAGGAAGAATTCTGTTACGACGACGATATCAGCATGAAGATGAATACTCCATGAATCTGGTCATGTAATGTAGTTTTTCGTTTGTTAACATTGCTTAGGATCTATCGCCATCAAGCTCTTTCAGCTTCACATTCGAGTGGAAAAATCATGGAAGTAGGCAATACACCAACCTAATCATCCATACTTATCACTGTTTTCAGTTGAATATAAACATCTAGCGCAGGTAAACCAGCCGAATGAACCACAGAGAAGCTGATCGAATTACTTGTCTCGGAACTCATCCCGGCCGAACACCAGCACGAATTTTTATATGAACTAGTCATGCGAGCTGCTTGCTTACAGAAAACTTTTAGCTTTCTATTACTAGTGCCGCGGTGAAAATAGATTTCTTTACCTGTGTTTTCTTCTTTTATGTCAGTTTCTTAGTTTTCTCTTCTTCACTACAAGTTCCCTATATGGCAAAGGATTGGACATCCAATGAAACAGCTTAACATCCAAAATCAAAATCAAAAGGAAGCCTTTTTCAACAGTAACTGAGTTCTGCTACATGAATCCTCAATAGTCACTGAGCTTGTTCTTCTGTTATTGTAGAACACTTAAAAGGGCAACTTCATGCTTTATGTTGCTTCCAATACTTGAGAGCGATTCCTAATTTCTCTCTTTTAAAGTGTTCTTCGTCTAATCAATGAGACGAATATCCTCTTATTCAATACAGTTAGAATCGAGTTCCTACATAAAATCGGTGGGAGGGTAAATTCGTTTAATTTTATCCCAACAAAACATTAGAATCGCAAAATCTTGCTATTATATATATATGTGTGTGTGTGTGTGTGTGTGTGTGAAAGGAATCGAAAATGGTGTACAAATACGATGGCAATACAATTAAGTTCTTCTAATATAATTATATTAAGCAAGTGAACAGCCTGGAGGTTTGGCACGTTTGGGCACTAGAGGCGTCTTTGTTTTTTCTTTTTCCTTTTTGGTTGTTTGAAAAAAAATATTATAGAACACGTGCGGAAAGAGATGAGAGTGGGGCCCGTTGGTGAAGCTGGCAATACAAGGACTGCTTTGACTGAGACTTGTCAGCATCTGTCTTGGGGGTGTTGACCTGGTCACCAGTTTGTCGTCTTCTCCCACTCGGTTTCCTCGAAGGCTCCAGCTCCCCAGGCCCACGTCCAGTGGTGGGCCCAAGAGGTATTTTGGTACATCACCATTCGCCAATCTGGAATTTTCAGTTTCCAAGCTCTTCACTTATGGTGGGAAGTCGAGGAAGCGAGCTATAACAAGCTGGAAATGCATTTTCTTGCATGCAATGAACCATTCAATAATTAAGTTAACTCTTTATAATCTAAAACATTCTTTATATGAACGAATTCTTTACGAGTATAAACAAATTCAGAGAGTTTTAGCGAGTAAAAAGATGGTGGATCTTCAGATTCCACAAAATGGGACCAACGTGTGTGTGTGAAGGTGGAGATGGGGTGTTGGGAGATTGATGGTGGATGCATGCACGCATGGCCCTCGATTTAATTTGTTAATTATTGTTCCAGGGGGGGTTCTCATCTAGAAAAAGGTTGGCTTGCTTGTGTAAACACTACGGAGTGCTGCCAGCTGGGTTTGACATGCGCAGATAGTTAGGGCATGGCGGTCAGTTCCGGTCATCCACAGTGGCTTTGAAGGGCAGAGACCCCATGTTTGGAAGGACATCTCTCTCTCTGCACATTGATGTCCGTGATAAATGCGATAATGGACAAATCGATTGCACGAGCTTCTTTTGAAAAACTTTTGATGTCGACACTCGACAGGCCAACCTCTCTCTCTCTCTCTCTCAAGACAGGCATACAGACGCGCGCGGTGGCGCACACGTACACACATATAATTCATATATATATATATATATAATATTAAGAAACAATTTGACTGGCAGCAGTGAATTTTTCTTCTTTTTACCCGTCTTGCTTTAAATCATGAGAGTCCAGTTACGGATGTGACATTAAAATTTTTTAGTAATAAACCTGTTTTTTATATGATACTTGCGGTATGTGTGCAGTTCTGTATGGGGTTTCCTAGTTAATTAGTGGTCCACACTACATAAAAGCTTGATGATGATACATCTTAATCGATCATCTTAAGTTAGAATCACCTTAATTGAAGATCATCTCAAGTCAGTATCATGATTATCAATATGTTGCTTCTTAATAGGGCATTCTGTAGTGATGGAAAAACTCTTAGATGTGGGCCTTGTTTGAGAATTCTGACATTATAGAGATGCTCAGCATAAGCGAGCATTTTGTTAAGAATCAAGCTATTGATTCAGCCATCTTAACTTAAGAACATTAATGATAATTTCCTCAACTGTCAAACTTTTTGCATTTTCATGCTTTTGGTTTTATCCAATATGTCTTGGATAGCCCTTTCATCCTGCCAAAAAATCACTGAATAGAAAGCTGATAGGGAAGAGTCCTGGCAAATTATAGGAGAGATAGAAAGGCCGATTGGATAAGTCTAAAAGTGAGGTCTGTCTCTGTCCTGTAAGCTCTCTCTCTCTCTCTCTCTCTCTCTCTCTCTCTCTATATATATATATATATATATATATATATATATATATATATATATATATATATATATATAAAGAGAGAGATGTCCAATCAGATCATAATAATTTGTTCATAAAAGGAATAACTCAGCTAACTTCCGGTGGCAAGTTGCGAGGTGCCCTATATGTTTGACGGAATTTGCAGACCGACTGGGCGACCCAAATTATGCAGGATTCGTCTTTATCATGCAATGGAGGGAAGGATGTCTTGGAATTAATAATACCGTGCGTGCGCAAACATCTGCCAGACCAGCCACTCCCTTAAATAAATCTATTTCTATAATGGAGATCCTAAAATAATGAATGAAGCAACATCTTTTGGATTGCGCTTCCCTACTTTACACTTCAGTCAATGAATAAGAATACATTTGAGGAAATAAGGCAAATGAAGTATGCCAAGCAAACTACAGTTGGTTGCTGCCTTTTTTGTTTTGTTTAATATACAATCACCACCGCCGGATTGAAAGTTTGAGTGGAGGTGTTATCTATTTAACTTGTAGTGGTTTAGATGCCATGATTTCTTATTGCATTATATCTCCAACCAAACCAAAACCAAAATTAAGACTTCTCTCTCACCAAGTGGGGTTGGCTATAAGGAGTTTTAATTGCCGTCCTTGAGACATATATTATGTTAAAATTTTCCTATTGCTTCGTTGTTTTATTCATAATCACTGAACTTTGGCATGCGAAAAGCTGATGAATAGATTTCTAGAGATTGAAGACATATTAATGGCCTATAATGCAGTTGGTTGCACCCATTTCCTTGAAAAAGCCTTTCAAGGTTAAGCATTCCATTGTGCTCATCGATGCAATACAAGCTGCTCTACTTAACTGCAAACCAGGGGCGCCCAATCTCTCCTAATACACCTGTTTTACATATATTAATTGAAAACCTTGCCTAATGCATGATATGATGAGCAATAGGTATATTATTTATATTATACTCATGCCTCCATATCTAATCACTCTTCTATACACACATGTGTGTATATATATAGAGAGAGATAATGTGATTAAATTCTACCCTTTTGGATGGTACAAGTGTAATTGTAAACACCCAAAATTTTCTTTTAAAATTTTTACTTTTTTTTAGGAAAGTAGCTATTTTTGGTAATTTTGGGTTTTCGAAGGAAAAAGGCACTAAACGAGTTGTTTCGGTACCAAAATTTTATAGAAGCTTTAAAATGATGAAAGAATACTTTCCTTTCTGAAAATTTAGAATTTTGACAAGATTGGATGAAAATGACAATTTTGCCCCCGGCATGGAAAAAGCAGGATTTCGTTTCTTTAAAAGTTTTCTGTTAATAAATTTATTTTAAATTTACCGTTTGAAAAGAAACAGGCATTTATAAGACAATTTGACACCTGAAAAGGCAGGTGGGTGCCCAAAAAGGAGAGTGGGCATCAAAAAGAGAAAATGAGCATCCCACAAAGAAAAGCTCATATTTGAAAAGAAATTACTTCTAAAAGGGAAAGTTGGTCTCACCAAAGGAAAGGAAAGACGGAGGTAAGAACGATAGCTTCCGAGAACAAAGGTTTGGTATCGAATGCCTTTCGTAACGTGTCCATGTTATGTTTGGGTGTCGAGGTAATTAGTATTGATATGCATCAGTTTTGCATTGTCATATGTTACTGTTATATTACTTTTATGTTAAGAACAGTGTTAATGTTTTTAATACTCATGGGGGAAATCTAGCGAGCATGAAAGTTGACTTTCAAAAACGTAACATGGGCTTTGCTTAAACATCTGAAACTAGCTAAAAGCTGAAGTTCCAAGTGCTGCTACAAGCAATATGACGTCAGGAGCTTAAAGACTCGTATGCTATGAACTATGCCCAACTGTTGAACAGCTGGATATGGTGATGATGATCGGGACTTCCTTCTTTGAACCATGCTTGGTGTCCCTCCAAGACCACATGTTGAGGTACTCAAAAGGTGGTGAAGTTGACAAATGATGCTCCCAAAGTAAGTGCAGCGTGTGCTGCAGAGGGTCTGCCCCAAGTGCACTGGAGGACCCAACCTTGAAAATTCATGGAGGACTAACTGCTCTTGGTTTAGCTTCTAGTAAAGGGCATAAGGGGATAGCTAGTTATTTGGCAGAAGCTGATTGGGTCATTCACCTTTCATCAATTTCCTTAAGGGAAAGTATCACGGAGTGTGTATTTGCAACGGTTGCAGTGGAAAAGGCCATTGAAGCTGTTGAAAGGCTAGGTCTTCTCCATGTTGTTGATGGAGAAGAGGACGAAGTTGTCTGCAAACTAATTGAGAAAGCTTCTAAAAGGGCCAGGCAGACCACAAAGTTCCCTTAATTCGTATAAAGGTTGATTATACAGGATTTATGACAGTTAATCCTCAAAGATTTGGTCAAGAGTATGATGGGAAAGTGGCAAATTCAGAGGACGTCTTACCATATCCTGACTAGCCGAATTCAACACCTTGACAAAGGCTAACTTCAACGACCTCAACAGTTCCATATACCATAATCAGTTCAGCATAAGTTCTAACCCATCCAAATAATTGGGCAGTAAGACATATACGATAAGTTCATTGAAGAACAAATTGCAGCTGGTCAGCAGAAGTCGGATTCTTCAAGAGCTCGCCATGCCTTTTCTGAGCAAAATTCCTATATCAGTCACCCGAATCCACTAAAAGAAAGCCAGGAACTACCGTGCTTGCTTTGGAGGCTGAGGTTACGATATGAAGGTTGGAGATTACTTGGAATAGCACCTGCAGAAAACGATGATGGGATCAGCTACCAAAATCAGCAGCAACCCGCCATTCTGATTTCTGCAAGCAACCTCAACGTGAACAGCAAATGGGACCTTCTACTTACCATTCCGATTACAGCAAGAAGACACCAACTTGTCGATTCCAGCTCCACAGCAATACTTACCGATTCCAGCTCCACAACAGCACCAAACTTACCATTCAACGTGAATAACAGCTCCTTGACTTTCCAAGTTCCGATCTTTTGCAGCCATTGCTTGCCAAAACCCATGTTGCTTAGCAAGGCAATTTCCCTTGCCCAATGCTACACCCAAGAGGCATCTTTTGGCCTATAAAAGGAGCCTCAATGAGGCTGCGAAAAAAGGAACCAGCCAGAGCAAAGCATCAGTCCGAAAATTAATCCTCTAGTCACCACAAAGCATCAATCCGGGGGAACCAGAAAACAGGAACATTCAGTCCGAAAATTCAAAGAAATAGAGAGAGTGAGAGAGAAAGGAAGAGAAGAAGGAGAAGAAGGAAGTCCGGCCTGGTTCCGACGTCCGATGATCGTCCGGTGAAGTGCTCCTACGTCCCCTCTCACTCACAAAGGTTGGAATTCTTGCACAAATTAGTTTTAATTCATGAGAATCTGAAAAAGCACAGATTCTGGAAATTTGTACATGAATCAAGGCTTTGAGCCCATGTTCTTCATTTATATCGATACAAACATGCATGATTCCTTCATGAACGAAATTAAAATCCATGTTTAGATGATTTCCATGATTTATTAGGACTGATACAGGTTGAACTTCGTTCAAGAATCACGTTAGGAACCTTCTGAAATTTTCTGCAAACTTGGTTTCTGAAACTGTCCGTGCACACATGTCTGATCACGGAATTATTATGGACAAACGGATAATCCAGTTGATCCTAAATTTTGCATGAAAAATCTAGACATATCAGACGTTCTTAGATAAAATTTTGAGGAATTTTCATGAACGATTGCCTAGTCAATTAAATCTGTGAAGTTCATACAAAATTCAGATTGTGTTTTACAGAAACAGAACGTTCAGAAATAGATATCTGTTATTTCGATCATATCTCTACAACCACTGAGTTGAATTTGATTAAATTTGATTCTCCGGAAAGCTAACATCTGTAGCTTGCTAACTAAAAAAACGTTGTCGAATTTGGATATTTGAGTAGGGAGATATAACTGTTTTTCTGAGCCTCTGATTCACAGAAATAGAGTTATTCTGAGTTTTATAACAGTTTCTGATTCTGTATTTAATTCTCAAAAAATAAAGAATTAAATTATAAAATAAAAATATATTCTAATTCTACACACACGTATCTATATTCTGTAAATTTTGTAGAATTGTTGGAGAATTAGAAATATTTTTAAAAATTCAGAGAACAGGCCTCTGAAACTGAACAGGTTCTGCAAATCTAAAAATCTGAAATTTTTCAGAAATCAAGAACTTAGGCACAAATCTGAAACTTTGGAAAATCTGATTTTTCCTTTTTCGATTTAATGAATTCAAACAAATTTCAAGCGTCTTGGCTAACCCTTGAGTGACGGTTCAAGAAGGCCTAAGTCGAAAAGATCTCACTTGTCCACAATTGTTCTAAGAAGTCAGAAAAACATAATTTGTTAGTTTTAGCAAACTAACTGGCATGCTCGCGCAACCCGATGTAGTTCGAGGGTTTGATTTCGAATCCTACGATTTGAAATAAAATCACGTCTACAGATTTGGCACGCCCGGTGGGACTTGTGACTTTGAAATTTCGTTTGAATCTGTTATACTAACTAAATTTTTTGATTTGTGATAAGTTTCCATCCACGGGGTGATTGTGCCAAAATACAAAGGATCGTGTGAGATATCCAACCGGGCTTCCCAAACTGAATTGGCACGCCCGGTGGGACTTGAAACTTTGAAATTTTGTTTGAGTCCATTATACTAATTCAATTTTCAGGTTTGTGATAAGTTGGCTTAAACAGGTTGATCATGCCAAGCGCCAAAGGATCTTGCGAGATATCCAATTGAAATTTGTTGAAATCTGTTATGCTAACCAAGTTTCTAGATTTGTGGTAAGTTCTTGTATACAGGCTGATCATGTCGAACTTAGAAGGATCTTCTAAGATGCCAAGGCGGGGCTCATACCATAAAAGCAGAATTTCAAACAGGATTGCAAAAGATGTGTTGACCTCCCTAAAAAAGGGAATGATGAAAGTAGAAGAAAGGATAGCTGCTTTAAAAGCCGAAGAAGAAGAAACTTGCTCCTCCCATGATAAGAAACCTAGGAAATCAAGCCGTTCAAAGAAGACTTTGTCTGATTTTCAAAACTAGTTTTTCAAAATCACGAAAAGACTTTCTAAAGAAAAAATTGCTTATCTTACGAAGAAAGCAGCCGAAGCTAGAAGGAAACTTGAGGCCTTAGAGGCTAAGATGTGCCATGAAAACCTATCTTATGAATGTAGAGAGAAGATCCATACTCGAAAAACCAAACTAAGGCCGAAAATCGAGGAGGGATACGAGGCTGGAGATGAGGCGAGAGTTCGAATCAAATCAGCTAACCTTCCTGATCATCAAAACACCCCTTTGTTTATAGAAAAATCAAAAAGGTGTCTTAGTTCAAAAAATTTGGAAAATTTTCAAAAAAGATTTGAAAATAAAAAATTTGAAATTCAGGAAAGCAAAAGAGAAAAGAAAGTTTACATCCCTAAGCGCACAAGTGGACTGGGACACGAGAGTCACTTCTCACCCACCACCCAAAAATTTTCAAAACCGGTTGCTCCTTTGGATTCCATTCCCACGAGCACCACTTCATGCACGAGAGAGAACGAGTGTTGCACATCCGTAGGTTTGGTAGATGAAGTCCAAGACCTACCAAAGCAATGGGAGTTCGAAGCTCTATAGAAGCTACCACACCCTCAGGACGCCTGCAAGGGAGCTTGCTCTCACCATGGAAAGGTAGACAAGCAGGAAGAAGGTATACCTGAAACTCTTCTCTCTCTAAACTCTCTATTGGATCCTCCTATTCGTTGTGTAGGACCGGTAGATTACCAAGATATAAATCACCATCATGCACCCACAACCCCACAGAATGTGTTGAAGGATGTAGATTTGAAAGGTACGGTGAATGTTCAACACCAAAAAGAATTCCAAAATAAAAAAAATGAAATTTCAAATTTGGTAACCCCTAGGGCAGGTATCGATAGCCTAGGTATACCTTACCCTACCATCCACCTACTAGGAGAGCCACACCCAATCAAGGCCCTCCACCTATTAGAAAAGTCCAACTCGCCCAACACTCATAAATCCATAGATCTCCAAGACATAACCAATGAAATTCAAGTGTACAACCATGTTATAGATGATACAATATTCCAGGGTCATCCTCTGTATATCAAATTTTTGAAACTTAAAAAGCCTTGGAATATGTTACTAAACATGGGATATATACCTTACCAAGGCCTAGGAGCTAAGAACCAAGGTAGATTAGAACCCATCATACCCATACTAAACAGAAAACAATATGGTTTAGGTTATAGCCCACCCATACCACCTGAGCCACCACCTAAGACAATTGGGTCAAGGGTGCCCTACAACTAACTAAAACCGAAACCTATGGTTTAGACATCTTATTTGGAGTCTAACTCGTAGTGTTTTCTTTGCAGGTTTGATGGAAGATCCCTTTTTATTAGAAAAAGCCAAAAAAATTAGAAACTCCAAAAACCCAAAAAAATCGGAAAAAATAGAAAATTCTCAAAAAGAAAGTTCTCTTGATTTTCCTTCTACTATTTGCTTTGAAAAATCCAAAAAAAACAGAAATTTTTTGAAAACTACAAAAAAATTATTTTCCAAAATTAAAAAAAAGAAGAAGATTTAGAAATGCTTTATTTTCTTATCTGTGATACTTCCCTAGAAAACAAGAACTTGAGAGTGATCAAAGCAAGGAGGAAAGTCCCCTCATCCATGAGGATGGTCAAGCCTCCAAGCTTTCTAAATTTCATAAAATCGTTGATTTGGAAAATGCTTCAAAGTGTGTAAGTACGAGTTTCCTAGAAATGCATTAGAGAGTTAACCTACCCAAAATACATCCAAGGATCATATCATGCATCGCCAAGACTTAGGTTGTGCATATCTTTCATGCATCACATTGAAAAACAGCAATGTCGTATAGAGATCGACCATAATATGTGAGTTCTCATGCCATTTCCTCCAAACTAGGGGCATTGAGATGTTATTCCTTAAATACATTTCATAGAAATTGAGTGTATTCATCATATCATAAAGCATGCATTATCATTGTATTATAGGAATGCATCTTGCATAACATAATGCATCCACAAGAAGCCCGTACTCCATTTGAAGATGGTAGCCCACAAGGATGGTCCCTATGTTGCAAAGGGGCATCATCAATATTGGTAAGTTGATGTTAAGGAAGGAAAATTAGTAGATTCTATAAATGCCCAATACTATGTGTGGGGTCTACTTTAAATTTCATTTGAAAAGATTTTGAAAATAGAACTCTTTTGAATTTCTGAAAAGAATGACCAAAGATGGATTATGTGACTCCAAATTAGGGAATTGATACTTTATGAAAAGTGGAGTTTCCAAAAATTATTTGGTAACATGTCAAAAATCTTTTACTTACCAAATGAGGCCTAATTCAAAATAGCAAGGTGCTTTCAAATGGTAGGTGCTATTAGGAAATAGGACAATCTTGGCTGGATTGATTATCTAAAGGGATGAGTTGTATTCCCCATTTCGCTTCTCTCCAAAAAAGGAAAATTGTCAATATTCAAAAGAAAAAGAAAAAGAAAAAGAGAATACAAAAACTCCTCGAAAAAGAAGTCTTTCCCGAATAGACCGAGGGAATACAAAAACTTCTTACAAAGGAGTCTTCTCTTTCAAAGAAAAAGGAAAAGAGAATGCAAAAACTCCTCCAAGAAGAAGTCTTCCCCGAATAGACAGAGGGAATACAAAAACTTCTTCAAAAGAGGTCTTCTCTTGAAAAAAAAAAAAGAAGAAGGAAAAGCCAAAGCTCAAAAGAGCAATTTTCCATCTCGTTGCCATAAACCCTGAGACACTTCAGAAGGGACCGCGGGTAATTCTTTCCCAAATCCCCATAGCTCATCCCGATGGAGAAAAGTTCACCTTGAAAGTCCTAGAGTAGGAATATGACCTATTTCATTTAAATTCATGTTGTTTGAGAATTAGAATTCGCTAGGTAAGAAAGGGAGTTTTGAAATGTTATTCAAAAACTTTCCATAAAACCTCTACTTATTAGTGGGTATTAAAACCCGAGTGAAGGGAAGTGTAAGAAATTGTAAGTCCTTTTTGATAGAAACCAAAAAGGAGTTCTCTTTTTGAAAAAGGAATTTTGAAAATCTTAAACATAAAAAAAATAGGGACCATTGCTTAGGGCAGCTGGCCATCATAGGCTTCTTCTCAAGTTCTTAAATCAAAGGTATGGGTCTCTAAACATCCATTTTATTCATTCACACACATGAATGCATTCATAAAGTGGTCGTTCATGCATGATTGCCCTAGGAATAGGAGCTCTTACCAAATACCTTTTTGCTAAGAATCCAATGAAATAGATGTTATGGAATAAAGAATGATTCCATACTCTCAAGGCAAATCTGGGAAGAAAAGCAAATGGGTGTTTTCTTCTTTGCCATTATCCAAATAAATTGGGGATAATGGCAAAGAGGGGCATCTGTAAACACCCAAAATTTTCTTTTAAAATTTTTACTTTTTTTAGGAAAGTAGTTATTTTTGGTAATTTTGGGTTTTCGAAGGAAAAAGGCACTAAACGAGTTGTTTCGGTACCAAAATTTTATGGAAGCTTTAAAATAATGAAAGAATACTTTCCTTTCTGAAAATTTAGAATTTTGACAAGATTGGATGAAAATGACAATTTTGCCCCTGACATGGAAAAAGTAGGATTTCGTTTCTTTAAAAGTTTTCTGTTGATAAATTTATTTTAAATTTGCCGTTTGAAAAGAAACAGGTATTTATAAGACAATTTGACACCTAAAAAACCAGGTGGGTGCCCAAAAAGGAGAGTGGGCATCAAAAAGGGAAAGTGAGCTTCCCACAAAGAAAAGCTCATATTTGAAAAGAAATCACTTCCAGTAGGGAAAGTTGGTCTCACCAAAGGAAAGGAAAGACGGAAGCAAGAACGATAGCTTCCGAGAACAAAGGTTTGGTATCGAACGCCTTTCGTAACGTGTCCATGTTATGTTTGGGTGTCGAGGTAATTAGTATTGATATGCATCAGTTTTGCATTGTCATATGTTACTGTTATATTACTTTTATGTTAAGAACAGTGTTAATGTTTTTAATACTCATGGGGGAAATCTAGCGAGCATGAAAGTTGACTTTCAAAAACGTAACATGGGCTTGCTTAAACATCTGAAACTAGCTAAAAGCTGAAGTTCCAAGTGCTGCTACAAGCAATATGACGTCAGGAGCTTAAAGACTCGTATGCTATGAACTATGCCCAACTGTTGAACAGCTGGATATGGTGATGATGATCGGGACTTCCTTCTTTGAACCATGCTTGGTGTCCCTCCAAGACCACACGTTGAGGAAGGTACTCAAAAGGTGGTGAAGTTGACAAATGATGCTCCCAAAGTAAGTGCAGCGTGTGCTGCAGAGGGTCTGCCCCAAGTGCACTGGAGGACCCAACCTCGAAAATTCCTGGAGAACTAACTGCTCTTGGTTTAGCTTCTAGTAAAGGGCATAAGGGGATAGCTAGTTATTTGGCAGAAGCTGATTGGGTCATTCACCTTTCATCAATTTCCTTAAGAGAAAGTATCACGGAGTGTGTATTTGCAATGGTTGCAGTGGAAAAGGCCATTGAAGCTATTGAAAGGCTAGGTCTTCTCCATGTTGTTGATGGAGAAGAGGACGAAGTTGTCTGCAAACTAATTGAGAAAGCTTCTAAAAGGGCAGGCAGACCACAAAGTTCCCTTAATTCGTATAAAGGTTGATTATACAGGATTTATGACAGTTAATCCTCAAAGATTTGGTCAAGAGTATGATGGAAAAGTGGCAAATTCACAGGACGTCTTACCATATCCTGACCAGCCGAATTCAACACCTTGACAAAGGCTAACTTCAACGACCTCAACAGCTCCATATACCATAATCAGTTCAGCATAAGTTCTAACCCATCCAAATAATTGGGCAGTCAGACATATACGATAAGTTCATTGAAGAACAAATTGCAGCTGGTCAGCAGAAGTCGGATTCTTCAAGAGCTCGCCATGCCTTTTCTGAGCAAAATTCCTATATCAGTCACCCGAATCCACTAAAAGAAAGCCAGGAACTACCGTGCTTGCTTTGGAGGCTGAGGTTATGATATGAAGGTTGGAGATTACTTGGAATAGCACCTGCAGAAAACGATGATGGGATCAGCTACCAAAATCAGCAGCAACCCGCCATTCTGATTTCTATAAGCAACCTCAACGTGAACAGTAAATGGGACCTTCTACTTACCATTCCGATTACAGCAAGAAGACACCAACTTGTCGATTCCAGCTCCACAGCAACACTTACCGATTCCAGCTCCACAACAGCACCAAACTTACCATTCAACGTGAATAACAGCTCCTTGACTTTCCAAGTTCCGATCTTTTGCAGCCATTTCTTGCCAAAACCCATGTTGCTCAGCAAGGCAATTTCCCTTGCCCAATGCTACACCCAAGAGGCATCTTTTGGCCTATAAAAGGAGCCTCAATGAGGCTGCGAAAAAAGGAACCAGCCAGAGCAAAGCATCAGTCCGAAAATTAATCTTCTAGTCACCACAAAGCATTAATCCGGGGGAACCAGAAAACAAGAACATTCAGTCCGAAAATTCAGAGAAATAGAGAGAGAGAGAGAAAGGAAGAGAAGAAGGAGAAGAAGGAAGTCCGGCCTGGTTCCGACGTCTGACGATCGTCCGGTGAAGTGCTCCTACGTCCCCTCTCACTCACAAAGGTTGGAATTCTTGCACAAATTAGTTTTAATTCATGAGAATCTGAAAAAGCACAGATTCTGGAAATTTGTACATGAATTAAGGCTTTGAGCCCATGTTCTTCATTTATATCGAAACAAACATGCATGATTCCTTCATGAACGAAATTAAAATCCATGTTTAGATGATTTCCATGATTTATTAGGACTGATACAGGTTGAACTTCGTTCAAGAATCACGTTAGGAACCTTCTAAAATTTTCTGCAAACTTGGTTTCTGAAACTGTCCGTGCACACATGTCTGATCACGGAATTATTATGGACAAATGGATAATCCAGTTGATCCAAAATTTTGCATGAAAAATCTAGACATATCAGACGTTCTTAGATAAAATTTTGAGGAATTTTCATGAACGATTGCCTAGTCAATTAAATCTGTGAAGTTCATACAAAATTCAGATTGCGTTTTACAGAAACAGAACGTTCAGAAATAGATATCTGTTATTTCGATCATATCTCTACAACCATTGAGTTGAATTTGATTAAATTTGATTTTCCGAAAAGCTAACATCTGTAGCTTGCTAACTAAAAAAACGTTGTCGAATTTGGATATCTGAGTAGGGAGATATAACTGTTTTTCTGAGCCTCTGATTCACAGAAATAGAGCTATTCGGAGTTTTATAACAGTTTCTGATTCTGTATTTAATTCTCAAAAAATAAAGAATTAAATTATAAAATAAAAATATATTCTGATTTTACACACACGTATCTCTATTCTGTAAAATTTGTAGAATTGTTGGAGAATTAGAAATATTTTTAAAAATTCAGAGAACAGGCCTCTGAAACTGAACAGGTTCTGCAAATCTAAAAATCTGAAATTTTTCAGAAATCAAGAACTTAGGCACAAATCTGAAACTTTGGAAAATCTGATTTTTCCTTTTTCGATTTAATGAATTCAAACAAATTTCAAGCGTCTAGGCTGACCCTTGAGCGACGGTTCAAGAAGGCCTAAGTCGAAAAGATCTCACTTGTCCACAATCGTTCTAAGAAGTCAGAAAAACATAATTTGTTAGTTTTAGCAAACTAACTGGCACGCTCGCGCAACCCGATGTAGTTCGAGGGTTTGATTTCGAATCCTACGATTTGAAATAAAATCACGTCTACAGTAATAATAATATTTTTCAAACTTTCTCAACAATAACTCTTAAAACTTTTTGAGTATACTCATGTCACCTAAAAGCCATTAGATCCCATTTTCCTATGGGTGAGGAAATGTAGGATCTACTGGTCATAGCTTGCAGATGAAAATTCCTGATAGGATTTGCTTCTTGTATGGCCACCACAGTACAAATATTATTGTAATCTTTCCCACTGCCCTGCAAAGCTTGTCTGCCGAACATTGAATTATTGATATGAAACAGATGAGGCTTCAAACTATCATGATATGCACTCATTCACTCGAAAAGTGTCACCAAATTATTCCAACACTTGTGACCGTCTAGAATTCTTTCTACGAGTTCTCATCTTAGTGCTTCGAATCTGATGGAAAAAATGTAGAAGAAAAAAGATTAAAAGAAGAGAAAAAGAGAGAAGAGGGGCCGATTCAAGGAGGGTTTTAATGATTTAGTAGAGTATTTTGTTGAATTGATGTGTTTTTGTTGTTGGTTTGATGTATTGATCTTGTTTTGAGCTTAAGCCAAAACGAAAAAACAACATCAAGTTCCTGACTGAGCTTCATCTCTTTTTGTTTCATGAAATGTTTGTAAAATATGCTCGTATATATTTTTATTTTGTTTCTTCTTTTTTTCTTAATTCTTTTGTTATTCTTCTTATTGTTATTGGCCTCATTTTTCTTGTTGTGTTTTTTTCTTTTATTTCTTTCCTTTTTCTTTTTTTTGGACAACATTCGTAAGACTATACGTTATCCAACTGAAAAAAATAATGCCTCTAAGAAGCATTGAAATGTCGATCGAGAAAGTAAAGTGATGAGAGGTAATTTCGTAATTAAAAAAAGTGTGTTACGATGATAAAAAGAGTGTGTAAATAGTAATTCATTTGAAACTTATACAGCTGCATATGATTAACAATGGGTGTTGCTAAATGCAATTTCTTGTTGGATGATAATCAAATGAATTTGTAAATAAAATTACATAATTTATAAAGAAAAAAATCCTTATTGGCTCATAATAGAATCTGAAATCCAAGACCACTCGGTTCCTATTCCAGTTTTTATGGAACCAGAACCACTAGTGTCAATATTTTTAAAATTTATTTTTATATTTTAAAATTTTTAATAATTTTTGCCGATTTCAAACTCAAACCAAAATCATCCAAGGTTATTTCCATTATAGTTCCAAGTTTCGGGAAAACGAAAATATCTTCTCTATCCAACATTGAGCATAACTCCGCCCACGTAAGGGATCACCCTTGCACTGCCGGTCCCAAGCCTGGATAAAGGAAGCGGGTTCTGTTAGGCTTCCGACAACCAGCATAAAACTTCGTCAGATCTTTATAACATGGATTACAAAAATTATGAGTATTATTTTGGGGTGTCCCTGCCTATCAACGCACCATAGAGCACGAATGCAGTGATAAGTAAACAAGGGCCACTACATTTTCGTCTGAATGTAGTAAATCAATTGCAGAGAGGGTTCCCACATCATAGACGGGTGTGGGTAAAGAAGTTAGTCCCGTTACATTGCCGCCCAAACGTAGTGAATAATTTTTAGAGAGGACCTCCACATTTTGAATATGGACGTTTGCAGAGGGTAAGGAAACTAGTCCTAGATAATAAGATTCTTATTTGTTCTTAGAATATCGGAACATTATCCGGTAAGCTAATGGAGGTGATAGATACTATGATTCGGAGAAAGATTCATATTCTATGTTTACAAAAGACAAAATGGGTTGGAGAAAAAGCAAATAGAGGATAAAGGTTTTAAATTAAGGTACTCAGATAAAGAAAAGGCTCGAAACAGAGTTGGTATTATCATAAATAAATATTTAAAGGATAGTGTAGTAGACATAACGATATGGTAACCAAATCATGACGTTGAAATTAGTATTAGGAGCAGAGTTTTTGAATATAGTTTGTGCTTACACACCTCAAGTAGGACTAGAAGATAGTATAAAGACAACTTTTTGGGAAGAGTTAGATAAGGTGATTCAAAAGATTCCACAAAGGGAGATGATTTGTTTAGGAGGAAACTTAAATGGACATGTCGGTAAAGAGGCATTAGGATATCAAGGTATTCATGAAAACTTTGGTTTTGTAGATATAAATGAGGAAGGTAGGGAGATTTTAAATTTTGCTATGGCATTTGATCTCTTTATAGTCAATACAATCTTCAAAAAATGAGATGAACATTTAATTACTTACAAGAGTGGCTTATCACAAACACAAATTGATTACTTTATTTGTATAAAAAAAAGATAGAGCGTGTTGTAAAGATTACAAGGTAATTCCACAAGAAAGCTTAACCACCTAACATCGACTTTTAGTTATGGATTTACAAATAAAAAAATGGACAAAGAAGAAAAGAGTGCATTGAACTATTCAGACTAAATGGTGGAACCTCAAAAGCGAGAAAGAAGATATATTTAAACAGAAAGTCTTTCAAGGAGATGTTTGGAATTATGTTGGTACACCTAGTGATATGTCGAACAATATGGCTATACATATTAGAAAAGTGGCGAAAGATGTGTTAGGTATATCTAAGGGAGGTGTACCGACACAAAAAGAAGCTTGGTGGTGGAGTGAACTAGTGCAAAATAAAATCAAAGCAAAGAGGGTATATTACAAATTACATTATGCTAAGAAAACTAGCGAAAATTTAGAGGCTTATAAGAAAGCAAAAAAGGAAACGAAAAAAGGTTGTAAGTGAAGCAAAAGCTAAAATTTGGAAGGATTTATATAAAAAACTCGACTCAAAAGAGGGTGAAAGAGATATTTTTAGGATAGCTAGGGCTAAAGATAAGAAAACTAAAGATCTTAATTATGTTAGATGCATCAAAGATGAGGATGAAAAAATTATAGTGACAAATGATGATATAAGAAATAGATGAAAATTTTATTTTTATAAGCTTTTTAATGAAAATAAAGATGGTAGTATTAGCTTAGGAGAGTTAGTCAACTCAGAAAGTATATAAACCACAATTTCTATCGACGTATTCAAAAGAATGAAGTCAAAGAGGCTCTTAAACATATGAAGGGTGGTAAATCGGTAGGACCAGACAATATTCCTATAGAAGTTTAGAAAATCCTATGAGAAATAAGAATCATTTAGCTCATAAGACTATTTAATGAAATATGGAGAACCAAAACATAAACGAGGAATGGAGAGCGAGTACACTTATACCCATATATAAGAACAAGGGAGATATTCAAAATTGTGAGAATTATCAAAGTATCAAGTTAATGAGTCATACTATGAAATTGTGGGAAAGAATTATCAAACGTAGGTTAAGACAAGTATCAAGCATAATAGAGAACCAATTTGGATTCATGCCAGACAGATCTATTGTTGAAGCGATTCACTTTTTGAGACGTATTATGGAACATTTTAGAGCAAAAAAGAAAGACCTTCACATGATATTTATTGATATAGAAAAAGCTTATGATAAGATACCAAGGGAGGTTCTTTGAAAAACTTTAGAAAAAAGATGTATCCTATTGACATACATTAACCTTATAAGAGACATGTACGATAGTGCAAAAACATGTGTGAAGACTCATGAAGGAATGACAGACTTCTTGGAAGTTAATATTGGGTTACATCAAGGATCAATTTTAAGTCCATACTTATTTATAATGGTGATTGATGAGTTAACAAAACATATTCAAGATGAAGTGCATTGGTGTATGTTATTTGCAAATGACATTGTGTTAGTGGAAGAGTATAAGGAAAAAGTTAATAGAAAATTAGAACTATGGAGGGAAGCATTAGAAAGCACAGGCCTTCGACTTAGTAGAACAAAGATAAAATATATGGAATGTAGGTTTGATCATTTGGTTACTTCCGAGGACATAAAAATTAAAATTGGCACATATTGCATCCCCAAAAGGAAAGTTTTAAATACCTAGGGTCAATTTTTCAGAGTGATGGAAGAATTGATGGAGATGTTACGCATAGAATTAATGCTAGTTGGTTAAAATGGGGAGGAGCATCAGGTATTCTTTGTGATAAAAGATACCATTAAAGTTAAAAGGTAAATATTATATAGCAGCAATTAGGCCTGCCATGTTTTATAGTTCTAAGTGTTGGGCAGTTAATCATCAACATGTACAAAAGATGTTTGTGACAGAAATAAAGATGTTGAGATCGATGAGTGGTCATACAAGAAAAGACCGTATACATAATAAGGTTATTAGAAACAAATTAGGAGTGACACCAATAAAGAATAAAATGAGAGAATATCGTTTAAGATGGTTTGGACATTAGAAAGAAGATCAAAAGAATAACCTTTAAGAAGGTATGAAAAACTAAATTTGGAAAGTATTAAAAGAGGTAGAGGACGACCACAAAAGTGTTGGAAAGAAACAATAAAGAATGATCTAGCTTATTGTGAGTTAACTGCTAACATGGCACGCGATAGGGATACGTGGAAACAAAGAATCCATGTGGCCGACCCCGTCTAGTATGGGAAAAGGCTTAGCTATTGTTGTTGTATCCAACATTGGGCATCTATCATCAGACCTAAAACCATGATAAAACCGGATCAGATTCATTGGACCCAAACCGTAACAGGAACTGAGTGATCCAGGTTTGGTTCCAGAGAACCTGAGACGTTTGAGACCATTTGCCTGAACTAAACCGCCGTTCTAGTCTTCCCGCTCCCATACAACGAACTAGGTAAACTGGCATTGTCATGATATTTTCGTTTTGAGAAGAAGTCAGTAACGGTGATCTACCCTTGCTTCACCTGAAATGCCAGTTCAGATGATTTGGCCATGCTTTTTTTTTCATTTTGAAAATTTTATTGGAACGTTCTAGGCTTCTAGCAATAGAAATAGTTCAAAAACAATTGTGAAACTAAATGAAAAAACTAAAAATTCTAAGAGAAAACATTTCTTGTATTTTTTTATCCTTAAAGTTAAAAGATATTAAAAATTGTGATACAATGAACACTTGACATGTTCAACGCAACCTGAGATCCCCAGTTAAAAAAGGAGCAAACTCAAAATGTGGTATATCGCGATTTTCTTTTAAAAGGTGTTAAGATGAAACTTTATTTTATAAGTGATGCATGGTGGTGGTGTTTAGATGAATTTTTTTATACTTATTTTATAAGTAGCGATATTCTCCTTTTGGTTTCTACCACTAAGTCAATAATTAATTAAAATTGTTTAAAATATACAAAAAAATAAGTACATCGAATAATGTAAGAACGAGTTAAAAAACAGAAGTACGTACAATGGCCTCGCTCTACTCATACCCCTTCCATAATATCAAGATATTTTCTAAAAGGTGGAGTGCAATTTGTTATTCTGTCACATTGAAAGGATACTGAACTGCACCAGCTGTTTGAGTACAGCCACATCAATGGTTGAAGCTTAATGGCCAGAGACGAAGGATGTCTCACTCGGTCCCTGTGTGATGAGGGGGCTGGGGGGGTGGTCGCCCCCTCCTCCCTCTCTCTCCCAAGGAATTTTGTAAAAGTTGTTGTGGTACTTGAAACAAATTGAAAAGAGTAAAATGCTAAACTTTTAGCCATCCACTCGAAACATTAAAAAATCCCAACCTTTTTTCGTTATTAATAAGGGGCTTGGATCAAATTTTCAAATCCAATCCATGAGGTTGAGGCTCGATCAATGTGTTGACGGTAGGTTTGAGTGTCTCCCATCAAGCCATCCTGTCTCTCCCTCTCTCAATTAAGCCATCACTTGATTCACTTCTGTCCGTGGCTGCCGGTGTCCCTCCAAGGTAAACCATGAACTTATTGTAGTGATGTATGTATTCTTAGTCTCCATTTCTGTTCTATCCCGTTTGACATCAGCTAACTCCTTGTGAAAAATCATACACCAACTTGATGCGTGTGAGAGAGAGTGAGAGCACTTCCTTTCGTTTTCTGTCCCTTGAGGCATTTTCACAGATCTTCCTAGTTGCCTTCCCCCAAAAATATAGTATAAAGTTTTGTGCTTGCAATCAGATTTAGCAAACAACAGCAAACCATGTAAACCAATATTACATTTTAAAATTGAAAGAAATGATTACACCTTAAAATAATGTACTTAGTTGTTTTCTCATCAGTTCCTTTGATACACAGACTATATAACCAACTCTCATGGCTTCTCATGTACTCAAATGAGAGATTTATCAATTTTCTCTCAAGATTTCATCTTTTCAGTTGCTCTTTTATGTTATCCATCGCATTATAGGAATATGGTAAGGAGTAAGGAAGAGAAGTTTAAGTCCGTGTTCTTTATCATGGTTATGGACACTATGATGCATTGGTGGTATCAGCCAGTGGAGCACAAACCAAGTTGTAAGGCACTCAGAGTTAAGAACAGCTTTTATGCATATATATAGGCATAGTGCTTGACTGCTATTTGGTATAAATCTAGCAGAATCTGGCTACATGAATTTGTTTGTTATTCTAATCTAGCTTTGTAATACTTGCACTTAAATCCAAAGAGCAAGATCTTTCTTGTTGGCTTCCTTCCAACATTTTCATCTCTAATGCACATCCTTCGTCTTCATATGAAGCTATATTTGGTTGTCTCCTCAAAAGTCCAAACTACTTGATTTGCCAGTAAAAGGAGAGTTTTTCTTTCAGGTGTTCAAGTATTGCAGCTAAATACAATGCATAATAGAAAGGACATTGTCCTTTAAATGTATGGAATTGTATCCTTTGTGGATTGCTTTTTAATATTGAGTTTAGTCATAAGAGTTAGTTATATAGTCCTTATGTTGCAGGCTTGTAACAGGGTGTTACTTTGTCCTTTATGAAGTGCTCTTGAAAATGTCATTTAAGATTGAAAGATTTTGGAGGTTGTGTTTGTTACAAATTTATTAGATATGTGTATTTGATGATTTTTAAATTTTACTTTATAATGTTGATGCAAAAATGTGTGTTATTTTTTAATTATAAAGAATATGTCAGCCTATTTTAGGTAGTAAAATTTTTCATATTCGATGTGTTTCTTAACCTATATATATAAAAGATGTTTGAAGATTATACAACCTATTAGAGACACTTAATTTTCTTTAGAGTCATTCTAATGCTAGAAATGAATGGATAGATTTTTGTAAACTAAAAAATAGAAGACCAAGAAAATTTCCAAAAGACATTATACATCGTTGGAACTCGACTTATCAAATATTGTCTATTACTATGTCTTATAGAGACTTACTACCAGAGTTTATACATCTTCATTTTCTAGAATCGAATTTGTTTGACTCTTGGGATATTTGTACATGCCTTTTAGATCTCCTTTCTACTTTTAATAATACTAAAAATATATTATCTAGTGTTTACTATTCGACTTATCATTTATTTATTTATCAAGTTTTAGAACCTAAATTCATATATTATCACAATTTCACCATGATTCTTTCTTATCTCATACTGTGCAAGAGATCGTAGAAAAATGACTTAATTATTATATAGATCTTTCAACAATTAGTTTAGTTATTGTTGCATTAGATCCTAAATTAAATTTGAAGGTTTATAATTATTTTTGAATGCTTATTATTATAAGGATCTTTCGTTAAATGGGTTTATGGATATCAACAGTATAAGATTAAACATTAATCAATTATGTGTTGATTATAATATTGGGCATGGTTATTTTGTTCCACAAGTAGAAGAAGAAAATCATGACAATCATACTTCATGCTCTCTTTATAGTAAGTTTTTAGATACATTTTGAAATGTAGACTTAGAAAGCAGATATGTCTACTTTTCAACTTAGATACAAGAGAAGCCATGGTCATTTTGTATATATACAAAACCTAGGTAAGCGTGCTTGGTGGGGAACTCTCTCCCTTTCTCAAAAACTGTAAAATTACCCAAACTATCCCTAATCTAACATTTTTGTACCAAAAAATAATTGGTGTATGATGAAAGCTATTTTGCATTGAAGAAGCCAAATGTAGAAAAAAGAATATTCTTTTCAACAATAGAGTATTTATTCATGAAAAAGGATACAATAGGGGCCTTATGAAGCAGCATATAATAAAAAATTATACAAATACAAGCATATAATAAAAATTTATACAAATAAAAAATATAATATCTTTTAAAATGAAAAATATAAGGATGACAAACAAAAATACTACAAAAATTATTTGTAGTATTCATTGCTTCGAAGGCAGCACCAAGAGATATAGCATCTACCTATCAATAAAATGGTTTGCTTTCGTTTTTCTACACAAGAAAACTTGCCCAAAGATCTCCTTTCATAAGAAAAAAAAGCTTTCACATCACAATATAAGTATTCATTGCTTCTTACCCTCTAACCGTAAGCAAAACAGATGGTTCCGATTTTTTTATACTTTTTAAATAAAAATACCGATTCCAGAATCAAATCAAAACTTCTCACTCATCCTACCTTTGAGGGCCGCTACCACCATGTGAGAGCTACTGGAAAGGATCATGTTTTACATGAGCGATACACACAAGGTGGGGATCAAATATCTTCGTTATCAAAGCACTAACGACCACTAAAGCTTTCCTTGAAATCGACAATTTTGAAACCGTAATCAGAATTGAAGGTTTGAAACCGACAGTTTGGAATATTCAGGCAAACGAACGGATTTTACCAGAGGCTGTTTCAATTACTTGTCTTGCTACTCATCTAAGCCGAACGAAACCACGAACTTAGTGTGTGGAAAAAGCAGTTCCTTCCAAGTGAGGATCCGTCTTCTTTCATTCACACGACTGTGTGCATGTGGACCACGGATGGCCGGGCTTGAAGTTGAGAGATTCATGGTGCATCCACGCATGGCAACTCATTTAGTCTGCGACTCGTGTGGCAGAAGAAAAGTGGGCCGATGCGTGGATCCCATGCATCCATGACAGAGTTGGGGACGGCCACCTGTTCGCGTCATCCACTGTGGCTTTTTCCGGGCAGAGACCCCACCGTTGAAACCCCATACGCCTCTCTCTCTCTCTCTCTACGTTGATGTGCAGCTGTGCCCTAATAAATGTGATAATGAACAAATCGGTTGCACGAGTTACTTTCATAAAAGCTTTTCATGTCGACATACAGTCCAGTTTCACTCCCCACACACAGAGAGACGGACTCATGCACGGGCGGACACACACATTGTGGACAATCAAAGTTTAAGCCGGTAAAAAACTGCATAATCATTGAAATTGACTGATCATGAAGAGGGATTCGACTAATCAAACCATATAGATTCACGTCCAACCTTCATGGGTGTTTATATACGTGACCAACATTTTAAAATATGTAATTGGGATTTGGCTTATTTAGAGAGAGCATAGTCAATACACATACTCATTCATACTTAAATCCACTTAAACTACAATTGCATCAATATAATCAATGTTACAAGTTTAAATTTAAAATGTATTTAATATATTATATGAAAATCTTTCAATGGATTTGAGTATAAATAAATATATGCATACACCACATATATATATATAGAAGTTAAATCATGATAATATAGTTGTTCATGGAATGAGTGTCAGACTGCTGGTAGTAAGTTGTGGGGACCCTTCTCTTTATGTTTTGTGGAAACGGCAGACTGGGCAACCCAAATTAATACGCGTAGATGTTTGTCACGAAATAAAGGGGAGAATGCCTTTGAATGACACCGTGGGTGCGCGCAAACCTGGCAAACCAACTACCCTCTTAGATTAATTCAGGAAAATTTTAAAATAATTAATGAAGTAATATCTTTTTAGGAATATGTTTGGACTTACTTTTGAATTAACAACAATTAAGCTTTTTCCGATATTAGATGATGTCGACTACATAAACATTTTGTTTCCACAAAACCCTATGATGTATCGCACTAGAAGTTAACTATACTTTTGGATTAAGTCAATGAAAATATATACCTTTGAGGAAAGCAACTAACTGCATCGATTGGCTGCCCTTTTGATAATTTGTTTGATAGAGAAATTTTATAATCACAGTCATTAGCCTGAAAAGTTTCAGGAGAGGATCTATCTGTTTAATGCATTGTGGTTTGGATCCCATGTTTTTCGTATTGCGTTAATGTCGTCTATTAACCAAACCTTAAACAAAACCATGAAGTTTCTCATACTAAGTAGGGTCGGTCGGCTATGGATTTTTAGTGGCCATTATGCTTAATCATGTGTCATATGGATTTTACTCTTTAATTAAGATGAAAATCCATACATTCTTTTTTCCCGATGACAAGGAGAGGCCAAAGCCTCATGGACACGCCCACCACATGCACTCTCTGAGAGTCGAACTCCCCACCAACAACAACGGTATTAGAGCATCGTGCCATTCAGCTAATGCTTTCGGTGCAATCTGCACGTTCTTTTTACTTCTACATTTCGCTTGATGTAATGTTTATGTCTAGCTAGATTCCCTTCCTTGTCAGTTTGTTTCGATGTGCAAAGCAAATTCTTTAGGGAATGGCGATCTCTAATGAGGTCTGTCTTCTTTATACATGTAAGGGTAGGCCAGCCCCAGCTTATTCGTGGAGGCATGTGTCTCTCCTGAAATCTGAAAATTTCGTAGGTCTGTCATTTATATAAACAAATACAAATATTTTATTCATGTAAAATACAAATGTACCTCAACAAAATCCTCGGTCCACCACTGTAATTGTTAACTCTTCCTCCTATCAGCCATCGAGAGATAAGGAGGGTTCATGTCATCTTCTTATTGATCCATTAATTTGATCACAAAGACACAGAGGGCGCGGAGGACAGGTCCAAAAGGTCTGTCTATTGCACATTTTGATGCACCAACAAGCCCCGGCTTTTTTTCCATGCACACACACGCCCTTGTATGTGTATGAGAGAAAAGTGAAAGCTGCTTTTATCAGTCATTAGATCGCACAAAATCAAAACTGAGCTTGTGAGATATGTGTGTGTGCGTGCGTGTGTGTGTGTACAGATAAAATTCTATTAAAAATTAGAAAAAAGTAGTTGAAGATATGGAGGGCCTTTGGATAGTTCTCTAGATGAAGGAATGGTGATTGGTCTTGCTTCTTTGGCCACACGGATACAAATATTAGTGAGTGCTTCAAATCCCCTGCAGAGTTTGTCAGTTGAATGCTGAATTATTGATGAAGCATCACTGATCAATTACCAGAGACTCCCAAAGTCCACAAGAGTTGATGAATGCACTCGCTCATTAAAAAATGTGTTTCCACTAATGATATCAAAGCATTAAACATCATTTAGAAAGCCACAAAAAGAAAAAAGTTTCTAAATGGCGATAACTATCAAATAAAGAAACTAAATGTAAGTATATTTGTATATATAATTACATGATTAATAATAGCTCATAGAACTTGTGATAACTATCAAATAAATAAAAAGATCATATTATGTGGATCGATCCATATTGCTATTTTCCTAGGTTAATTCATTAATAAAGTAATTAATCATCAATTAGTATTCAAAAGTGTATTAGTGACTAAAACTAAAAGTATTTAAAATAGATTGCGTTGAGTCGGAAACGGGAAGAGTGCAAGCCTTGAGAGTCGGCGGGTCCGACACGGGTGCAAGTAAAATGTGTCTGTGTGGCATAGGGAAGAAAAGAGGACAAGGAAGCAGAGAAGGAAGCAGAAATTCGTGTATAGAACAATGATGCTAATTACAACTAATTGAATCTCAATTAGTTCTTAGCATCATTGTTCTAAGCACGCATTTCTCTTCTCTGGTTTTTCTCTTAATTCTTATTAGTTTTGAAAGTTCTAATCCTTTTTTAGTATTTTTGTCTCAGATTTGCTGATCATCAGTCCAATTCTTCGAATCATTTTGCAAAACGATCCAATTAACACATCGATTTGGAGCATGCATCTGTGCATCAACCAAATGGTAATCCTAGATGTCATGCAATCCTTCATCTGACGAAGGTTGATCTAGATAAGTACTCCTATATGACCACACATGTCACTTCGGACTTCGTATGTATCGTGTTCTAATTTTGTGTTGATGAAGACAGGAAAATGTATGAAAGCAACAAATCTGATGTCACCTTCGTGCACCATGGTCTCATAGATAACTATACGATTACTGTTGATGTGAAAACTCTAATTAGGCGCGAAAGTAGAGGTTCATATTGGTCGCAGAGGGCATGGGGAGATAGGTGATTATGATTGTAGACGGCAAAGCCTGCGTTCACTTCATCTGAAAGTGATAGCAGTTGAATCACACTGCATTTGCAAGTGGTACTTCTCAAAGTCTGCGTCCATTTCTGATACAAGTGCGCATCCATTTGATTTTCTGTATTCACCCTCTAATACGTTCCTTAACAAACCCTGCTTATGTAGAATCTGAATCACTATACTCATCCAAAACAATATTCATCCATTTAGTTTCACGTTCTTGGTGAAGAAATAATGCAGTTTCACAGAAATATTTCTTTGGATTGAGGAGCATGTATGGCTGCAAAAGAATTTGGATTTGCCATGTTTCCAAATTGGAAATGCCAAAATTAATCATGAAATCTAAGGTTGGATGCAGGGTACTCTTCCTATTCGATACACAAATAAACAACATAAATGACGAATTAATTGATATGAAAACGAGAATAAAAGGACCTCCAACATAATATAAGTTAGTTAGCCCTTAATTGATAAACTCAACATTAGCTATATATATTCTTGGCCAATTTATCTCCAATAGACAACCTAAACAATTCAGTTTTATTAATACAGGACCCTGAAACTTGCTTCCATATGGTATACTACTAAATTTCCTAGATTATTTGCGTTATATATTTTCAATAGACACACATATAACTGTGTGCACGAATGCTTGTGTGTGTGCGTGTGTATGTTGCATCGTTCATCGTAGTAGAAAAGGTTTTACATCTCGCTTTTGTTAAGTCAGCATCAAGTAGTTTATTTTGAAATATCTAGTTCATTACAGCAATCAACCATAAAAACTGGCAGGCATGTTTGATACAGAATAATGGCCCAGGCAAATATATGATCTCATTGTCTGCAATAAAGCAACTCCGCCTATGTAAGGAATCACCCTTTCATGGCCGGTCCCAAGCCCAGAAAAAGGAGAGGGTTGTGTTAGGCTTCCGACAGCCAACGTAAAACTTTGTCGGATTTAACATGGATTCTACAAAAAAAAAAAAAAAAAAAGAATGTATGTATTTGACCCCATCTAGTATGGGAAAAAGCTTAGTTGTAGTAGTTGTAGTAGATTGTCTGCAATAAAGGGTAAATCTACTGCATCAGCGGAAACGCCAACCACCGACGGGAGGCAAAATTAGTCCAACCGGAGGCGTTTGCTGACGAGAAAAAGGGCTGCCCTTCTTTGCACTGCAAGAACCCACCGTGACGCTAACAGAGTGACGCGTGAATGAGTAGAGCCTCAGATGATCACTAGAACCGACCAACGCTCTCAAATACCACCTCCCTCGCTAAAGTAACAAAAACTACACATCATCCTGCGTTATTTTAAATCAAGACCGAGTGAAGGATGCTGCTCGAACCGCTCTTAAAGTTTCCCTTTTTAATTCTTGTTTTGGTCGCTTGTGCTTATTTATTAATTCGTCTAAGTGTTCATTCAAGGCACGCTGTTTATCGTGCAGTCTTCTTTTCTCTTTAATTCCTGTTAGTTCATGCAATATGGCACGCCATCCAGCTCAACAACGACTAAGAATCCAATATGTAAAGCAGACCCACTTAATTATATGCTGGACCAAAGTGGAAGAAGGGTGCATGCGCGAGGTTTGGCTGGGAATATCAAAGAGACGTTTTTCCTAACTACTATTCATTGACTGGCTTTCCGCTAATATGTCCTCCAATAATCTCATCATCTTCATAGAAATCCGTCACCAATCTGGGTTTTTGTAATTAATAATGAATACTGGCTTCTGTTTCTAACCCAGTGAAGACATCCTCTCCCAAATAAGGGCAGACCCTTCCTGTTTGCAAAGATTTATCTCTTCACTGTTCAATGTGAGATCTTATGGGCTCCAACGTAAACTCAATTACCAGGATCAAGTATGATTTCGATGTTATATCCTGCAAAGCAGGCTATTATGAACCCGTTTTCAATGCTGCTTCTTCATCAGACGAGATTTACTCAGGCTACTTGCTACCAAACATATCCTTAAACGGTACCGGTTGATCTGAATGAGATGAAAACAACTGCAAAATTCTGTTTTGTTGTGTACAGAGGGATTTGCTGGACAATCCTGTGACTTTACACCTAATGTTTCCAATAATTATTTTTCACTTATTGAATTTTTGCCGTGAAATTATGTTGTCCAGTATATAGCTGCCCCCCTGCTATCAGTGCATTGGATTGGAGGAAAAATTCCATTCAACCCAGAAAGAGAAGTCCGGTCTTGTCGAATAGCTATCTCAGTGATGTCAATGGCGGTATAGTGCATCCACATTGACACGACTTTGTTTTCCTCTCTCTCTCTCTCTCTCTCTCTCTCTCTCTCTCTCTCTCTCTCTCTCTCTCTCTATATATATATATATATATATATATATATATATATATATATATATATATATACATAGAAGACACGCGATTGGTACTGAATTGCAATCCCAAACCTCAGGTACTTGATCGAATCACCCGTTTGCACTACTCTACTAATCAGAAAGAATCTCCCAATCGGAATTTGGACAATATTGTTTTTCAAGAAGAATCTGAGAATCCACTCGAACAAAATTTTTTCTAAAAATAAATATTAAAACTACAACGCATGAATGAAATACCTTTTTAAATGATAAAAATGTTAAGAAAAGATTATACCTAAACTGAATCATTTTTCACGGCTGAGGTACTTTCATATACCTGGAATGCATAAAATACCACTGAGGCAAAAGGATGATCGTCTGAGCTCCCTTGTCTTCGGAAAGAAACATTCAATGAAGGACCGTGTCTCTTTGGCGAAAGAGTTTGCTTTTCGAAGAAAACACATCACAAAGAGTTGTCGCTTATGGAAAGAGTCTCTCACCATCCATGAAAGGATGACTTCCAGCTACCTGCAATCCTTAATGCTTAAAAATCGACATCTATATTCTTTGGTGCACACTAAGAATGATAAAAAAATTATTATGTTTGTGGCTTGGTTGTGCATGTACCAAATATTCTTCTTGTATCGTAAAGGTGATTTTGAGGTCAATTGCATCCGTAGAATAGATATTAACAAACACTAACAAGCCAAATTGAGCCAAATAAGCAAGGATATTCATAGTCTAATCCTTAACGAGCCATTTAGTTCATGAAATAAACGTGAGTGAGCTACGATGTGAGTCAAATGCAGCTGACCTAGGAGGGATCCGTTTCTTTACCATCCCTTCTAAAATAGAAAGAAGTGAACTCATACGCATCATCACGGGTGACTCCTTCACTGTCCATAAGATCACATGTAATAATAAGTGGTGCACATGTTCTTACAAGCATCACAAATGTAAGCATGATTCAGCTGTGATGAATATGTAAATATAGTTCACTATAGACCGTTAATTCGAGTAAATATAGTTCGACCACTAATTTCTCCTCTTTAGGCAATCAGTGCAAGGTGTGATGAATATGTAAATATAGTTCTCCTCTCATCGTTGGTCTTAAATTAGCTTTAGATACAGCCACCAATTCTCGTTGTTTCATCATTTGCTTGCACATTTTACAATATCCATTAACAATTGACAATCACAAGTTAACTAACTTAAGCAGGGTCTTTCAGCGACTTATGTTACAGAGTGAGGAACAAAAAGAAATGCACTTTGATGAAGACGTGCATTCAGATATCTACAACGGGAGATCTTTTCCTTGCATCGCTCCTCCAGTGTCAAGAAGTGGGAGGTTGTCTTCGCTGTCTTATGGGAAGTTTATATTCCTGAGCATGAAGTCCATGGATAAGCTGAAGTCCTCAATGTAGGCCATGGAGTAAGGATCTTATATCACCTTAATGTTTTAAGCCGTGTTGTCCAATTACAAACCTCTCAAGTGTGAAGAAAGTTTCTTCAGGTGATAAATAAAAAAATAAACGTCTCATTAAAATAATCAACAGCGATCCGTGTATATATCACGAACTGAATTGAAAGAACCAAAGAAGCACAAGGCAGATGGTGACTGCAACCATGACAAAGGTGCAAAAGAGTTGATGACTCCATCTTTGGCTTGGCCTTGCACCCGCTAAATCTCTTCCATTGTTCCATTCTAACATGAAATTCATGTCTCCTGTCCCAGAAAGATTTTTGGCGTCCAAACTTTAAATTTCGCAATTCCTGCTTGAAGGAATGATAACTTTGTTCAATATATTTCAGAAACATGCTCACATTAATGCTTTTTCATCTAAATGTCGAGCTAAGTGAATGTCATTTTACTGTATAAAATGGAAGCCAGGTCATTTTAATTGCTTTTCTGGGGAGAAAAGGTTGAAGGGATACCTCGAATTGAACTAGAATGGACCTAGGTATGTTTATAGTTCACATGAACGAAAGATACTCAAACAAATCTGAATTAGCGGTGTATCGTAAGACAAGGATTCAAAAGAAGTACCAAGTATGCTCTAATTTAGGCACCTGCCATGCATTTAGTTATAAATCTGTGTCCGTGTCAGAAACAATCTTAGAAACGAAGAAGAGAGGAACAATCACATGCAAAAACAAATGGAACAAACCACAAGACAAGATCTTACGTTGTTCAGAGACTACTGCATTCGAAATTCTTGTACAAGTGCCACTTTCTTTATACATCAAGGTCATTACATTGATACTCTATTTAGATCAGGTATGCTCAGCTCCATTCGAGTTCGGTGCAGCTAGAAATTCGACAGAAATGCATAGAAGAGTGAATCATGCTCCAGATAGATGTAGGGGAAGAAAGAAAAGGAAGAGACAGAAAGAAGAGAAGGAATCAACCACAATATAGGGTTCTATATATATTTGGTGCTGCAAGAATAATATAAGATCAGTTTTCACACAAGATGGAGAGAGGATGAACATTGCTATTTTTTGTTGTCACAAGCTTTTAGGAAAATTCTGAATGTTATGAGATTAGGAGCATCTTTATTTAGAAGCATAAAATACATTTTATCTTGTTACCAAATGTAAAATCGAGGGCGAATTGAAGGACGATAATCCAACCCAAAACACTGCTAAATGCAAAGAGAAAGATAAGAAGCGAACACAATAAATTCAATGGGTTCGACAGCCAAGCAAATCTAACTCCTACTCTACTGCCAAAAGGTAAACGTACAGCAAACAACCGAACACGAAGTATAGAAAAGGGACCCGAAGGAAACAACTAAGCTAACTTAATCAAGCAGAATATTAATTGAGAATTCTAAACAAACTCAACCTCAATGTCCTAGTAGAGTTCTAAACAACTAAGCTTCTTTTTTATGTATGTGGACTCTGTCACGGCACTTTTGCAATAAACCCTATCAAGGGTTTACACTGATCTTTCATGCCAACCAAAACAATCAACTCAAATTAAAATTACAAAGTCTGTGTGTGTGTGAGTGAGCAAGAGAGAGAGAATTACTTTTTTTTATAACAAATCCACGAATCTCATCCCCCATCACCTTAAATAGCACAAATCACCTTCTCTATTTCGCAGATTCTCTCTTAGAGGAAAAAGAAACCCAAGAAGAAGGAAAGGCAGAACTCATCCCGTTTTATAATTAATGAAAGATGGTGCATCTACGTCTTCTTATTTAGAAATTTATGATTATATTTTTTTCCAAATCTTCAATCTAATGAGGCCAGTGGTGGTCTACAGATCTTGACATCCAGCTCTCAGTAAGTTTGGAATCTTAGTAAGACAGACTAAACTGGTCCCGGCTTGGCATCACCATCTCCATCTGCTTTGAAGAGAAAAAACTTTTATTGACTGTTGAACTTAAAGGAAATTCATGAATGAACTTTCTAATTGTTGTATGGCTACAACGTTTTATAACATAAAAAGACAACGCAAAATTTTAAAAAGATCAATTAAGTGATATATTCCATGAACAATATGCGGCCATCAGAACTTTATTGCTGTAGAGGAAGAGGAAACTTACAGGAGAGTTGTTCATAAGTTTTGATTAACTACGTAGACGATGACATAAGCTATTCGAGTATTTATAACGTAATTTTAATTGATGAGAGAACCTAACGATGTATTCGAACATACAACAACAACAAAGCCTTTTTAAATAGTAGGTAGGGTCGACTACTTGAATTCTTTGTTTTCACATAGCCCTGTGAAAAGCCTAATGCAACTCTCCTCTTTTATCCAAGCTTGGGATCGGCCATTCAAGGGTGATCCCTTGGATGAGCAAAATTGTGTATTCAAAATGTCAATAAAACATTAAATTATAATTAAAGAAAGGAGCTCTCCTTTTCAAGAGAGAGAAAAGAAAGGGGGCTCCCTTGCACTAGGTGCCCGCCTACTACTCAAATGAGAGAACAAACATATATATATATATATATATATATATATATATATATATATATATATAGAGAGAGAGAGAGAGAGAGAAAATAGTCCATGTGCACATTACTATGTTTAAACATTTTAAGAATCTTAATCGACGGTTAAACATTCTTAAGAATCTCAACCATTCGATTGATGAGACAAACGATTGAAATTCAAATTTAAAAATATATATATTATATTTTTGTACATGCAATAAATACAACATATATTATTTGCTTTCTAACTTAAAGATCTCATCTAGAATGAATTGATGTGCATATAAACTAATATATATATATATATATATATATATATATATATGGTCAAACATGACAGCTGGATGTCGAGAACCACGATGGTGTAGTATATATTTCAAGTCCTACTGTCCCCTTCCTTTCACATATACCACTAAATTTGTTAGGTCATAAAGACAAATAGTCCCACAAAATCCGCAAGCCTGCAAGTAAGCAATGGGAAGACGTTTATAACAGCGATAAGATAATTAGTGAAGCATGGTAGGAATCGGAAATCTTAAATTTCTCCCTGTTCATACATATTGTGCCATGCAAAATGCATAATGAATGTAATGAATTGGAAAATTATTACAAGAGAGCTGTTAAAAAGGATTAAAATAACCCATAATTGGCTCTTTGTATGTTCGTTTGTCAACAAGTAGTTGAATGAAGTGTTGTGCTTATTAAAGGTGACAAAATGAGAAAGGCTGGTATATTTAATAATATTACATGTTAGTAAATTCAAACAAATCTCATGAATGATTTATATTTAAATTTTAAAAACAAAAATATATTGACACAATAGTTCTTATTGCCAACTTCATATTCTTTAAGATTTGTTTGACCGGACAGGCTTGAACAACTATAGGACAAGGACACGTTTAATCTGTGCATTGACTTGGTTTATAGTTCCATTGACTTGCCGGCAGTTCTATCGACTCCCAAGTTGAAGTTCATGAGTTCAATACTCGAGGGTGCATTTGACTTCAGCTTTCTCATTGTACCCAAATGAGAAAAAAAAGAGAGAACTGCTCGGGAACCATGGATACCCTTATCGGAATGTGATGGATGTAGCGAACCCTTCATCGGAAAACTCACTTCCTTGATCGCTTAAAGTTTGTATCTGTGACGTCGCGGATGAGAGATAAAACGAAAATGACTCACGCAGATTGTTAGCAGGCAGCGGATGATAAATCAATTATAATATATATATATATATATATATATATATATATATATATATATATATTATATATATATATATATATATTCATCAAATCTATTGGTCTGCTGCCTCAGAGCAAAATTTAAAAAAAAAATCATTGGAATGCTGAGGTCTGACGTCTATAGGTACAGGTGTGGGCCAAATCAATCCACTTAACCAAAAATTGAGTTGTCTCTATATTTTAAAACTGAAAACCAATCGAACTATATTGGCAACTGAACGGGAAATTTTTGCTCGGGCTCGCTTTAGTTACCCGGTTCGGGCTTCTTGACGGAATTCTATGTTTGGGCACTTGACTTGCAATTGCAATGAAGGTATATAAACAAAAGTAATTGATCGTATGATCAATAAATAAAAAGATTTTTGAAACAGTCTTAACGAAAGAAACTGACTGGTCATTGAGATATCTTTAGGAACCAAACAATCGAACTCCCCATTAGACAGAAAAGAGTGGGAAAGATGAATAAGAAAACATAGAACATCAACATGATAAGGTTGGGATATTATATATGTATATAATAGAGAGAGTTGTATAATGTATTTTAGTGCATAATATTGTACCTTTCAAATGTTTGAAATCAATGGTGAGTATTTAAATTAAAAATATTGATGTATTTTTGTATTTTATATTGTAAAGTAATTTAAATCTTTACAATTAATTCTCAAAAATTGAATGTTGAAAATGTTTGTGTAAGTATACTACAAGACATTCTGGCAAATTCTTTGATTTGTCTGGTAATGTTGTACTTGGAATTAGCCGAGCCCACTTATAATGGGAGGCTCATTTTCTCGTTGGTTTTCACTTCATTTGATGTGCTTCTTTGACCAAAAGTAGTGTATCAAACACCTTCTTGCCAATTTCATTTTCTTGGCCTCTTGAATTTCTTTTCTTCTAAGGTTGTATCATCTGGCATTTGACTGAAACCAATACTCTTTAATTATCTTCTGTTGCTAAGATTGTCGGTCTTCTTTCCCTGATTTGATTTCCATCATGTCAAAATTACCAAAAGTAGTGTATCAAACACCAAAAGTAGTTCAGATCATCTGGCATGGACTGCATTGTAGTCAACAGTTAAAACAATGTGCGATAGCTTTTAATTAATTCTTTTAGGCTGATCTGCACTACCAAAATTACCGTCTGGCATGGAAAAGTGGTAGAGTTAGCAGAAAAGAATCATATATCGCTTGATATCCTACCTTAAATCGTGGCCATCGAGCTGCATGAATCTGGACTTTGGGACCAATGAAGATCCTTGCAGTATATTAATTGACATCGACAAGAAGGATCCGTCATGGATTACACTACGCTTTAATTTCATCTTAAGCTTCCCTACCAATTCTGTAAAAGATGGCCTAATCTCAACCATGGATTTCTAGCTAGTTTTATATTAAATGAGTTCCGGAAGCACAGAAACTGCAATGCTTTATGAAGCAGTATGGGGGGTAATTAGTTATTCCTTCAACGTCAATGGTTGAAATAAAGTGTGAAGGTGTGAGAATCATATGATAAACACTCCAAAAGAAAAAGAAAACTTTAAGGCCTTAGAAGCATTTAAAGAAAAAAATAAAACAGGATTTTTCTTTTGGAGTTAAACGTTGGAAGCAAGGTCAAGCACCAAAAGTCAACAAAACTGATTCCACTTAGTGTGGTCTTTGTTTTGGTTTTGGTTTTAGATTATAGCTTTTTCTTCTTTTTCCAAGAGACTTTTATGAGGAAAAAGGAAGGAAGCCAACACAAACAATGGCGAACCTACTTTAGGGTGAGGGTGCCTCAACCAAAATTTAAAAAATTCATGAGTCTACCACTTTCTATAGAAAAACACAAGTATTTTGTGGATTTAAAATACAAATATGCCTCACCCGAAATACAAGTACACCTCACCCCAAAACGATTTTGCGGGTATGTCATCCTTTCTTAAAAGGGTTTCCCACGGGATTCCAAAGGTCAAGTTAAGCATAATTGAAGGATACCAATCATTTACCTAAATGCTAATTTAGTATTGGATAATTTTAAGTCAAGCTGTATGTATGTGTATGTTTGTACATCTAATACAAGTTGAACAACAGAAACCTCATCAAACTTGAAAATTAAATTTTAATGGAAAACCTTAAATTACTTTCACTTCTGGCATATTCCAGAAGACTGACATACGCCATCACTGAGAGTGCATGTGACCAATTTGCCAATACTTGCTCAAATCGATAGACACACGCTTCTTTGAAGCTCTTTGCTCCCATTAATACACATTTAAGGTAAATGCATCAATCATCAGAAAATTAAGTGATACAATGCTTTACAATAGGATCCACTGTCTCTCAACTCACGGCTCTTGAGCCTATAGAATATCTAAAATATGTACAAACATACACATACATACATAAAAAGACATTCACCATATCTCTTTTGGACTATATGAAGCTAGTATGCACTTGAAAGAGATAAGGAGAAACCTGGATATCAACAGCAATTTCGTGCAAGCAATTGCCTGCTTTCTGGATATTTCAGCATGCAAAGCCCAGTGTTTTGTCAAACGGCCTTTGCGTCATATATGAGAAGCAATACTCATGGCTGGTTTGCAATATGAAAGCTTGCCTCCAACTCGAGGTAAACTTCTCAAGCAAACTATGTGTCACTCCACCTATCTGCATCATCATCATCACTTCCAGTTCCAGTATATGCCTGGTTTAGCAAATAAGGGTCCATAAGACATGCCCAACTAATGCAAATGAATAAAAGAAGACAGGCCTAATCAATATCACTAGTATTAGAACTGAAAGCACTAAATTTCTGATCATCAAACTGGCGTATAGCTTTTGCTTTCTCCAAGATGGCAGCAACTTTAATGTTTGTTGCAGGAGCATGGATTGCCGGTCTTGGTGCAGCTATGGGCTTCAGATTGAAGGACTGGCCATTAGAGTAGAAATACAATCAGGCCACGATGAATCGCAATGGAAATTACTTTGACAGTGAAGATGTATCAAACCTTGGCTCTAATTTGCTCCATTAATACGTCTCTTCAGGCTTTTGTTTGATCTCAACCTGATCCCGGTCGGTCGCCTTAACTGCAAGAATAACAAAAGATTCAAGCAACAATTTTCTAGGCTAACCGGAAAAGGTACACACACAAAGATTTGTATAGACAAGACTTCTCTGACTGAATAATTAAAAACAGTTACCGTAGACTTGTCATGAGAAGCAACAGCCTCAATCAGAGGATCTTTTGTTCATCTATACGCAGAACGAGACTTCCATGGAAGAGCGCCATTAGACCAAGCAACTTCAGTGGCTGTTGTATTTGGAGTAAAGCTTGGTTGATAAGGTGATATTTGAGGGAGTGGGAAAAATTTAGGATGTGGCTTTCCCATTATCCACTCCATTGGAGGAAGAGGAAGTGGAGGCATCACATCTGTGACAGCCTGTAGACGAGGTAAAACTGAAGGATTTGATATACCTGTGGCTGGATGAGTCTGACTCATGTCATGCACAAATTCTTTTTTGTGGCTTTGGATCTGATCTATTTCAGAAATGCCGATGATGCCTATTGCAAAGGAGGGGATACTGAGCCTGAAATTGAAATGGCATCTTGTGTAGGATGAAAGGGCTCCGAGAGTTGTGGCAACCCATGACTGACTGCAGCTACTGAAGCTATACATGTCACAGAATGATTACAAGAATTTCCAGTATATTCCTCCAAGATATTGTAAGAGGCCCTGATGCCAGATTCAAGATTTTCTGTTCTTCGCAGCACAGGAATAGAACTAGAAATACTAGTAGATATAGACGGCATGATGATGACCTCACAAGATTGTACACTCGATTTGTGTGATAAGTACGTCTGATTCAGAAACTGCAGGAATATTAGGAACTTCGCTTTCTCCTTCATTTTCAGAAAGCCTAAGATGAAAACTGAAACCTGCAGTCATGTCAGGATTAATACACTCAATTGAATCGAGGTCATCCAAGGTTCGGATAGAGGTGGAACGTCCCACTGAAATATCACACTGCAACTGATGAGCTAAACGCTCTGTGCAGAGATCCTGATGGACTGGAGAATAGTGATTACCACAAACAGCTATTTGTAAGTCATATGCTTTATGCTGATTGCAGTGATAGGCACAAGTAAAATGACCTTGTAATTCATGACTGACAGTGACTGGAACCTCCAGAATCATGGATTGTTCGGCATGACGTTTAGGTTTATCCAAGTCCAACCTTTCTGTGAAGCAGAAGTGCTTTCAACAACAGTCTCCGAAATCGTTTGAAACAGGATATTCCAAAACATCGCCATTGTCTTCTCGTTGAGCTGACATGAAAGGAAGGGGATCCTCCACGAATTCATTATTTGAACACAGACCTGGCTCTATATCTTCCTGATCTACAGATTCAGATGTTACCGAGATAGCTGCAGGACCAAGCTCACAGATCTCAAAATCAGACGTATCAATTTCAGAACTTCTAGAAGTATCGAATTTCTGCTGGTACAGAATCATCCCCGAAGTAATGTTCTGTAATGTTGCACCACCAGATGACATTTCTGCAGAATGAAGACCACTTCTGCCAGGCACATCATCATGTGACTGGGTAGTAATCATTGTTTTGGGAACCTCTGTACGTACAGTTATGTTGGGCACTGTATCATCAGATGGCAATTCATGCACAGCTGAACTGTTCTTTGAATCACCTATGGAGATAGAACTAGGTTCAGCCAAAGCACGTTGACGCAGATGTGGCACTGCTTCACAAGGAGGATGACCAGCTTTTACTTCTAGCCTTCCACTGTCACACAAAATTCCTGTAGAACCGTGACCTATACTAGGTCTATCACAGTCTAATAAGCTATGACTGGAAAGATCTGATTGTGGAGGAGCGCCTATGGAAGTAGCCATGTTGAGCAAAATAGAGTCACTTGTGGTTCCCGTTGGAGAAATGTCTGGTGCCACAATTTTTTGAGGCAATTGCTCATCTGGAATATGTTTATCCTCTGTCTCAGCATTAGCTTCCACGATTCTGGTTACCACCCTGACAGGTTCTATGTCAACATAGTCAGGAACTCCTTCCATGATATCAACAGGATCTGAATTTGAAACTGAAGGCCCATTGAGAGTTTCAGATTCTCTATGAACTTCTTCAGAGAGATTCTCCATTTCATATACCACAGCCTTTGATGGAAGATCTCCAGAAACAGATTCTTCTGTGACTAAATTAGAGAACTGATGGTCATCTATATATTTCCTTTCACTAGTTTCGTTAGATGTTCTATTTGTCATTAGTTCATGGTTTTGTGTTAAAACACAGTGAGCAACAGAAGACAGGTTCCATAAATTCCTTTGTCTCATAATCTTTTGGGGGAAGAACTGTAAATAATTATTGATATTCATAGTTGGAAGTAACACGATCACGTATCATCAAGTGTCAAACCAACAAGTCACATACAAACACACCCGAGAATATGTATTTCAAGCGAAAAACAAGTCAAAAATACAAGTCAAGTTGTTGTCCAAGAACGACATAATTTATTGAATTTATTGATGAAGAAAGCCTCTATTTATAGTGCATTATATACAACAAACAAGAGAAAGAAGAAGAGAGAAAAGGATCAGCGAGCAGCCGGGAGTCTCCCTGCCTCCCAACGGCTAGTCAATAAGTACAACGAAGCCTTTTTCCTCGGCTACATGCATTCTTACCCATTCTAATAGTTAACTCAATATAAATTATATCATTTTTTTATTTTTTTTTCAACACTTTTCTAATCGTTATCTTTTTTTAACATTCTCACAATATAGTTTTTCATATCTTCTTAGAGGTGTCTACTTTAGTCGTCTTTCTATGTGTCCAAACCATCTTAAATTATTTTTTCTCATTTTATCTTCAATTGGTGTTATTCCCAAATCGTTTCTAATAACCTCGTTATGTATAGAGTTTTTCCTTATGTGACCACTCATCCATCTCAATATCTTCATTTATGTTACGGACATCTTTTGTACATGTTGATCTGTTCAACACTAATAACTATAAAATATAACAGGTTTAATTATTTTTCTATAATATTTACCTGAGATAGAATATCTCATGGGATGGGTACCGGGTATGAATCCGTGGCTTTAGGCAATTGGCATAGCATGTCCGGGATCCGTGCTTTTAACACAGGGAATGGATTTGAATAAGATGATCCAGGATCCGTTGAGAGTTCTTCACGAGTGCCGTGGAATAACTGAATGGGAAACTAAACTCGCACTGGACCCATTAGAGGTAGACCCATGTCCAACTATAGGAATGTTTACACCAAGGAGGACGTGTCCTATGGTTTTCTTAGTTTTTTCACTTGGTGCTCTTCTTTCTTTAAATAGATATTCCGGCCGTCAAGCAAAAGTTGAACACAATCACAATATTTGGTGACATTTATGTTCATTTTATCCATATCATCATACAATCTGGATCTGATTCCTGATATTCTATTTTTCCTAGATCCAACCCATATTAGAACTGTGTCACTCAACTATCTACTACTCGTTGTTCATGTTTTATATCTTGTCACATGTCTAAGGTGACATACGTTGGACAAGCATGCACTGGATCCTTTACATGTGTTGCTGAATGACGCGTGACATTTGGGTTTGAGTTTAGATCTACGTGTGGATTTGGTTGAATCCATATATGACTAGTGTTAGAGTTTGGAGGATCCAAGTCAGATCCACGTTCAATTAGGTCGATTGTTGGATCTAATCCATCATTGATCCACGTGCCATTTGGTTTGGAGCAAATCTTAATGTTTGGGTCCAGTTTTTTTTTATTTCTTTTAGTTTTCTAAGTTTTAGGAGAAAATTCAAAGTTCATTTTGAATGTAAATTGAACGATTGCATTCTTGTTGATTGGATTTTGTTGTGGAAATGGTTTTATGCTTATTCAAAGAAGAGATGATATGATATGTGTGTGTATGTGTGCGTACGTGTGCATGCATGTGTGTGTATGTATTGTTATAAATGAGTCCAGATCTATTAAAAAGTTTAATGTTGGATCCAAGCATTTGGAGTTGGGATTTTTTAGGCATTTTGACTTAGATATGTTCTTTTATATTTTTAGATTCATAGTGAGAGTTGTTTTTTTATTTTAAAAGTTTGCATGAGTATGGTTGACAATATGAAACTTGTAGTTTCTTTGGTTAATGTTTATTCTAGCTGTTATTTAAGAAATTAATGCCATTTGATTTAATTTGCACTGACAATATAGGCGAAATTAGATGGTGAATACTTGGAAAGACTCAAACTCGACATATTGCTTAAGGGGAACAAATGCAGAACCACTTGGACCAGAACCGTTGGTAGGTTTTCAAGATCTGAATCCGATCCCTTTAAATCTCACCTGGCTTAAAAGTGCACTAACTGGGTCAGATCCAAAATACCCCGGTTCATGGTCACAATCAGATCAATTTACCCGATCCGACCAGGAGACCGAAAAGCTCTCTCTGTCTCTCTCTCTCTCTCTTTCAAAATTTTCTCCTCTCAGAAGTCAGAAACTTCCTCCTTTACCCATTGTCCCCTTTGTGCTCTCGGGCTCCGTATATGGGCCGTCTAATTCCTTCTGCATCAATCCTCCAACATCAACTCTGTCGAGCGTCACAGGTACCTCTCTCTTCCAAGATCCGAAAGCCGAAACTTTACGGCGACAAACTGTCACCTGAGATCCTCCGCTCGTCCACCGCCTCTCCTTCTCCTTCTTCTTCCTCTTCTTCTTCTTCTTCTTCTTCTCCCAAAATTCGCTCAACCGTCGACGCTGCCAAGATGCAGAAAGGTCCAGAGGAGATGCAGGAAAGGATCCCTCTCTCCGAAGTCGTCGCTGACTGTGTGAAAAGATGGTTCCAGGACACACTTCATGAGGCTAAATCGGGCGACTCGGCCATGCAGATTCTGGTGGGTCAGATGTACTTCAGAGGCTACGGTGTCCCCCGGGACGTTCAAAAGGTTGGATATTTTATGGTTCTTAGGTTTCTCGTCTAAGTGTTGGTGCTGTTTCTTTGTCAATTTGATTGATTTTGGGGCTTCTGGATTGTTGGTGTTATTGCGTTTGAGGTGCATAGTTGTTGGGTTTTCAGGGGAAAGCATGGTTTGCGAAGGCGTCGAAGAGTCGGTCGTCAGCATGGAAGGTCAGCGACAAGCATCCAGGTGACAACCACCGTCATTATTCCTTTGCGTTGTTTCTTTTTTGAATTTCTTGTTTAAAGGGAGAAGATTGATTACAAAACTTGAGTTTTGTTCTTTTCTCGCAATTTGTTGTGTAGGTTACAATGCGAGCGACTCGGATTCGGATGAGGATGACGTACGAGCGAAGTAGGCTGAGGGAAATTCTCCACATGGAGAAGATGTACGCTGACTTTGCTATATCTGCTTATGAAGTTTTGCTTGCATTTAATTGGTGTACTTATGAATCAGTTTTCATATACTATAAATTACACTTGATAAAAACCGTTTCTATATTAGGTATCAATAGCTTCATGTTTTTCTTTAAGCTGTGTGCATTGGACGGCATGTTTCTCTTTTACATTTTGACGAATAGTTTCTGGTTTTAGAAAAACTTATCCTGTGATAAAAGGTATGTCTTTGAGATAGGGAAATGATCAGCGCAAGACTTGAAAGTATTGAAGTCAAACGATATGCCTGTTCTTAGTTGCAGGGTAGAATGTGATGCCTTTATCTCCTTTTTTGGAACGATGCAGAACGATGCTTAATTGGTTCCATATGATATCACAGAGTAATTTAGTCTTATATTTTCTATTTAAGCCATGGTGTTAATGAAATCCTTTTTCTGTAGACGGGCTTCTAAGAAGGAATTTCATGAGAGTCTATTTTAAGGACAACAATGAAGTGGGAAGGTGAAAAAGAAAACGGAAGAATATCCCAAAAAACAGCTTAAAGAGCCCCCAAATTCTGGCATTATATTCCATGTATGGTAACTGAAACTTGAGAAAATCGCAACTTAATCCTTTGATTCTTTGTACCACATCTTTCATCGGTTCAACTGTTTCTTCTGATCCAAAAAGTGAATTATACTTCATAAAGTACATTGAAATATTCGAAACAGAAAAATATAAAATAAGGAGAAGAATATGAGGATTGAATATCCTCCAACCTAGTACTGGCAATTGTTCAAGATGTTCCTATAGCAAGGAAAACAAAAGAAGATCTTTAGACTGACGGCAGGCAGCGTAAAATTTGGAACCTTGGAACTGTGGGAGCTTGAAATTTCTCAGATGATTGCGATGAGTAGGTTATGCTTTATAAACCATGGATTTGGTAGCACTAGTGGTTCTGTTTCTTTATTCAGATTTTAGAAAAATCAAGTTTCTCCAGTAGCCAGAAATGTGGCAATTTTTTGTGAGGCCATTTTTGGCACTTTGTCACTAGCTGAAGGCAGGAAAAGACAAATTGATTTGGTAACTGACTTACGTAGAATGGAATGTGTTCACCACAATGACCTGTTGATAAACTAGAAGGGAATCAAGAATAAACAAGTTATGGGTTTCAATTTCAACCTGGACATATGAGAACTCTCGTCAAATTTGAATGAAGTGTACATCTCCATGTAAAGTATCCATGTGTTTTCATTCAGATTTGAGAATATTGAACTTACTGTTGTAAAATAATCTTTATTGAAGGACAATCAACAAAGTACAATGGATCGAGTTACTTCAAGCAGTCGGCCAACATCTGCCTCACCATACGCTCATGGCGGCGGGCTTAACACGGCGATTGGTTTCTTCTCTCACTTATTAGGTTTTCTTAAACAAGGATGATATAGTGTTGTTTTAACTTAAAAGACAAAATTATCCTTACACATTGGAAGTAATCACAGAACATATAAAGGACTCGAGACCAGATATACTCTTTAACACTCCTCCTTAAATTGGGAGAAAAATATTTATAACTCCCAACTTGCTAAGGATATTCATGAGATTCGATTTGTTGATAGCCTTTGTTATTTAATGTAAAACAGGATTAAAAGCAATCTGTATAGCTACCTTACTGTCACAATAAAGTGGAATAACATTTTAAGTTCGTACCCAACCCAATTATGAGAGACTTCAACCATAGTCCTGTTGAAATTCGTGGAAAGAGTGCAATGGATAATCGATAATGAAAACAATAAGAAAAATGAAGAGTAAAAATAGGAGATCAGAGGAGAGGGCAGGCCCTCCAATGGAGGCCCCCCCTTCTTTTTCTCTCTTTCTATTAATCAAACTCTTAACCCTAATACAAACCCAACCCTTTATATAATGGATCGTAAAACATAAAATGACCAAAATGCCCTTAGAACTATGAGCAATTACAATAATACCCAAATATCAAAAATTACAAAACTAACACTAAAAATGGCAGATACATATATTCTTCAATATCCCCTTAAGTTGGGAGTGAGATACTTCAAACTCTAAACTTGTCGAAAAGCTGGTTCTTTTTTTACCACACTTACACAAATGATCTCTTTGAGGCTTCTTTAAATCAACTTAAACAATTAATAACACACTTGGCTAGCACACGACCCTTCTATAGGTGTCGATTGCTCCCTCTCTTCCTTCTTCTCCATGAAGTGACTGAGCAGCTACACTTCAAAAGTTATATTTTTCTACTCTTAAGAAAATTGATCTTTTATGGTAGGAGGTACTATCTCCACCATACACACACTTCAAACAACTTTTTTCTGCACCCCTTCATATAGTGGTTGTTGTCGGTGTGTTGGTTGGATGTCCACTCTCTACCACTCAAATAGCAAAATACACACATATGCTTATATTAGTTGGTTCTGCGTCCCTTCACATGGTGATTGCAACCGCTTTTTCCCACCCTCCTTGTTGTTCACGTTAGCAACCCATGGTCTTAATTTTCATGCTTCTTGGTGATACTGCCACATTCCATATGAAACAATACATGTACCTCTTCCATGATTTGATTTTCTAACATATGTGGTGACCAAAAAAATGATTTTTTGCATAGTACTTTTTCTTTAATGTGCATTTCTGTTGTTTAACCAAATGAAACACATTTACCAACACTATATCATACTAGTTGCATCTTTATCTAATTTTTTCAGCCCTCTTGATTCATTTTCCAGCAATCTTCTTGGCTGCAATATTCTTCAACTCAACTTTCATGGCTATTCATCATTAACACCTTTATGACTGTTACAATTTTCAACAGCTTCTTGGTTATAACAACCCTTCATGGCTGTCCATCCAACTCAACTTTCATGGCTATTCATCATTAACACCTTTATGACTGATACAATTTTCAGCAGCTTCTTGGTTATAACAACCCTTCATGGCTGTCCATCTTCAGCAGTTTCATGACTGCAAATTCCAGCAACCTCATTGGTTGTATCAACTCTGAAACAAATTCGGTCATTTCATTCCGTGAATAGGCTGAATTTTCCCAAGCATCACCCCCTGATGGCTTTTGCACCACCTTTTTTTCATCGTTGTTTCTACGTCATCATCATCTTCATAAACAGTATCATCTTAAGCTTCTGCTGGTGTAGGGAGATCAGCAGAAGTTTCAGCCTCTCTAGCAACACCAATTCCCATTGCATGGCCCAATATCTGCAGAACTTCAGGATCATTCCAATACTTAAACATATTATCAATATCGATTTTCAAAGCACTCTTTTCTTCTCTGAGCTCGTTCTTCTCCTGCGTCAAGTCACATGATTCTGATAAAAGAGAAGTATATTCTGATTTAAATATGTTCACTTGAGCATTTAGGTCCCATAATGTTCACGCATATTAATTGACAATGGAGAGGTGAATGCCGTAGGGCCATTGGAACTCTAAAAGCTTCCATCTCCACCTGAGTTGAAGCTTGACGCCAACCTCTTCCTTGTTTTCATGAAGAACCCCCCTCTTGCTGCTCTCTGTTGCACCAGGCCAGTAGTCACCATAAAAAATATGGTAAACGAGCTACTATCACTTTAGCTTTTCATTCACCACTTGATATAAAGAAATGGTCATATAAGTTAGGAAGATCTACAACCATGTTTTCCCCCTTTCGCTTTTCTCACCACATCACACAATATTTGGGAAGGATGGGCCCACTAGGTAACTAACCACCTTCTTTTTTCATCCTTTCATTCTCTGCAGCAAGAGAATCAATTGCTAAAATCGTGGGGATTATATTTTGTACAATCACTTTCTTTATCCAGATGATGGGCAGCAGTTACCAACTCTCTTTCCTAAAATGGTGGGGATAATCCTTCCCCTTTTCTCTTCTCCATTTCTTCATTCCTTTCTTTTGAACATGCATTACACTTAACTCGAGTAAAGAACTAGAATTCATCCCACAATCTTCTCGGTTCTCCATAGTATTCATTGATTGATCTATTTGTCTGTTTGTATTTTCTTACAGCTCATACTCTTTGGCAACACTCTTCTTTTGCGAATAAGCTTCTAAAACTGCTCTCTAAATTTTAGTCGCATACCCTAAATACATGAAGGTTTTTCCTATGGACAAAATCATGGACTGAAGTAGGCATGATGTTACCAAGGCATCTTCTCTCCTCCATTTAGAAAACTTTGGGTCATCGGTCTCCAATTAGGTAATCCCATTTTACTCAATTTATGCCGTAGTTGGTGATACGTTGATGATTTGGAACGAATCAATATTCTCCAAAACAATCCATACTCTCCTAACAAACAACTGAACGACACAAGTATTGATCATTTTCTTACCAGTAGAACATTTGCAGTAGGCCAAATTGCATAAGTTGAGATATTATACTCACTTGCTGCTGTCAAATGCTACTCGTTTTGGATAGATAGACTCTGATACCATGTTGTAAAATAATCTTTATTGAAGGAGAATTAACAAAGTACAATGGATCGAGTTACTTCTAGCAGTCGGCCAACATCTGCCACACCATACACTCATGGCGGCTGGCTTAACACGGCTGTTGGTTTCTTCTCTCACTTAATTAAGTTTTCTTATGTTCTAACTTGAAAGACAAAATTACCCTTGTACATTAGAAGTAATTACACATAACATATAAAGGACCTGAGACCCGATATACTCTTTAACACTTACCACATCCTCCTAGATGTGGATAAGCTCCACTAAACCGGAGTATGTGAGTAGAATATCATTCTCCTGCAAACACCTCAAACAAATTTCCAAGAAAAGAAATGTATTCTTAAGAAGGATCACCTCTCTTTGGAAACTTAAACATCTAACTTGAAGGTTTCTAGGGAAACTTTAATAAGTGAGCCTTTAAATGGGAAAATCTAAACTTGTGAGAGGCTTTTGGAGTTTTAAAATGAATATGGTGATAAATTGTAAAATAGAAAGAATGCAATGTTAAAAGGAGATGTTGGGACGTGTCTCTTGCATTGAGGAAGAGAGCAGCCTTAACATTTTTTCTTGTTAGCATGGAAGTGAGAAGAGAGGAGAAGAAAGGAAGGACAGAGAGAGGTTGTGCATGTATAATCCCTCTCCTTTCCTTGGTTTTCATTTTATAGCATAAAAGGTGTGCTTGAGTGGGATATGATTTGCACGTCTGAGGAGAAGAGATGCATTATCAATCCCTTACACCCTCCTCAAGATAAAGATTGACAAAACAAGGCATAGTCGATGATCTCCAACAATATCTTCAGCATGGTTCAAATGAATACCAGGAATTATATATAAAATAAACATTAGCAATCTGACGGTGCAAAAACTTTGGCAAAACCATTGAAGACACCCATTGCCTTCATTGTTTGCTACAATTCTAACAATTGAAGGTAAGCAGAAGACACACTAATCCAAACCTTCTGCAATTTCCAGCACCTTGCATTTGCCTCAATGAAAGCGAACTCCATAAAGCAAAGGAAACTGCTTAAGGCTTCTGCACCTAATCTTCAAGGACGACTAAGGAATGGAGAGGGATAATACCTGCACAGCCTCTTTCTATCATTCCTTTGTTTTTTTTCCTTCTCTCCTCACTGTCATGCTATTAAGAAGAAACCTTGAGGTGGCTCCCTTGCTAAATGCAAGAGAAGCCGTCCCAGCCTCATTTTTTAACATCTATGGACATAGTTAGTTCTTCTCGTTTAGAGACTTTCACTTTTAAAGTTTTTTCATTATTATATTTTTTAGATTTTTGAATTTTCAAAGAGAGGTTTTCCTTTATAAGTATAAATTTCTTTTATCAAAAAGTTTTCAAGGTGCTTATGCCTTCTGAATTGTGTGGTATAATCTATTTCACCTTTTTAAGCAGTATATAAGCTGGGGTTCATGGTCCAGTTTGACTCCGTTTTAGACTCAACCTCAAACTAAACCAATACAATCGGCTCCATTCTGGAGAGCAAACCAAACCATTATGGTACATGAATGGAACCAAACCAAACCATTGTTTCCAGTTTGGTTATAAACCATGGTCCATTATGTTTTTATATGCTATGAAAACTTAATAGTTCTTCAAATTGAATGATTTCCTACAGCATTCGAAAGTTCAACAATAAGAGAATTGAAAATCAAATTTCTAAATGATCATATTGTGAGGAGGTTGTATATGATACAACAACAACAACTAAGCCTTTTCCCATACTAGACAGGGTTGGCTACATGGATTCTTTATTTCCACAGAGCCCTATCATGTGCCCTGTTAGCAGTTAAGTCACAATAAGCTATATCATTCTTTATTGTTTCTTTCCAACACTTTTGTGGTCATCCTCTACCTCTTTTAATACTTTCAAAATCTAGTTTTTCATACCTTCTTAGTGGTTCTTCTTTTGATTTTCTTTCTATATGTCCAAAGACTCCAAACCAACTTAAATGATATCCTCTCATTTTACCCTCTATTGGTGCCACACATAATTTATTTCTAATAACCTTATTATGAATACGGTCTTTTCTTGTATTGACCACTCATCCATCTCAACATCTTCATTTCTGTCACATACATCTTTTGTACATAATGATGATTAACTGCCCAACACTCAGAACCATAAAACATTGCAGGTCTAATTGTTGCTCCATAATATTTACCTTTTAACTTTAATGGTATCTTCTTTTCACAAAGAATACTCGATGCTCCTCTCCATTTTAACCAACCAACATTAATTATATGCGTAACATCTCCATCAATTCTTCCATCACTCTTAAAAATTGTCCCTAGGTATTTAAAACTTTCCTTTTGAGAGATGCAATGTGTGCCAATTTTAATTTCTATGTCCTCTAAAGTAACCAAATGATCAAACTTACATTCCATATATTGTGTCTTTGTTATTAAGTCGGAAGCCTTTACTTTCTAATGTTTCTCTCCATAGTTCCAATTTTCTATCAACTTTTTCCTTAGACTCCTCCAATAACACAATGTCATCTGCAAATAACATACACCAAGGTACTTCATCTTGAATATGTTTTGTTAACTCATCAATCACCGTAGAACCCCTATGGAAAAGAAAGAATTATAAAATATGACCCCCAAGCATAATAGTAACTACAAAAATATAAATGTGGTTCATTGTTCTTAAGCTTAAATTTGTTAACAAAATTTGATCTTTGAAAGGCGCACTCATAATATGCAGATGTCTCACATGTGTATTCGATTCAACTATCCATAGAAGGCAATGAGACAAGAGTCAGGTGAAAGAGAGAAGAGATGAAGAGGTGAGAGTGGAAAACCTATAGAGAGAGTTCAAAGACCCAAAAGGAAAACAAACTTATACACTCCACATATTAAGTGGTTTTCCGTAGGTAAACTTTTATTGTTATCAAGAACAATGACAGTCCAGAGCTCCTAAAGCTGAACATAAATCATACGAAAAAAGCTTAACAATGATATTGTTAGGTTATTAATATAGCTCCAAAAAACAAGCCAAAATCATGAGTTCTTTCAAGAGATTAGTCGACAACTTAGGGCTTATCATTATATATATGTGTGTGCGTGTGCGTGTGTGTATATATTTATACATATATATATATATATATGTATATTGGATTGGTTCAATACTAATAATATTCATGTTCAGCATCTTTCTAGTATGATTCATGTTCAGCTTTAACAGTTGTGAACTATCACTGTTCTTAATATACAAGAAAAGTCAAGGTGATAAATCACAAGCCAAAATAATGAGATCTTCCAAGAGATTATGATAACTGAGGGGCTAGTTATATATATATATATATATATAGAGAGAGAGAGAGAGAGAGAGATTGGTTCAGTTCTAATGGTATGCTTCCAACTTCCAAGCCATGAAATAAACCACATCTCTTTTCTTATTTGAAGCGGACCAAACCACGAAGCCAGGGAACAAACCAGACCACCACTTTGATCTGTTTAATCGTTCTTTGAGTAACCACAATATGAGCCATTATCCTCTTGTTATATCCATTTTGATGTGGATTGCTACTCAAGTTTGCACAATGCAAGCACAATGCAAGTGTTTTCTTTGTTAAGAAGTTCTGGCTCCAGAATCATTGTTAAGATGTCAAAGTGCTGTCTTGTGTAGTACAGAAAATTGATGCTTCCCTTGTAGGATGAGGCTATGCGTTTGCCTATTCAACAGTGTTGAGTTTGGTACTCAGCTTATCCAGATTTGTGGATGACGATCATTCATACATGTGCCTCCAACTCCATAAGTGCCTGCTTTGCATGACATGTAAGATCAACAGAGCGACTTCTTATGAGACAACATCATGGAAGGCATAAGCGCTTGTTGTTTGACAAATAGGTACCTTGATTAGGAGTTGGAAGAATGACGCATTTATCAAGTCTTAATCTGATACCTATTTATCGTAACTATAACTTTGCATGTCATTGATCCAGATATTGTTTTATTTGCATTCATACTTCCACTCTTAAGGTAAAATCATGAAAACACATCTGGGTCTGACACCACTGGATGGACTCTTCTGTTGGAAATTTGGCACATGTTTTGATCAGAGTTGTGATCGGTCATCACAATCACAAGTGTGATTTGGAATCTTTTGATTCCAATTTCCTTCATGTGATTGGAGACTGCAAGTATCTAGTTTTAAGCACTCCTAAGGTAATTGATGAATCACTGTCTGTACTTTCTCATATTGGTTTAGACTTGAGAATGTGGTTCATATAATTCAGAAAATCAGCAGACCGTTGAATTACAGGGCAAAAGAAACTCTGCGCCCAAAAGGATCTTGCAAATCCTGAGGAATTGCAATAGATTGCCTTCCAAGAGACGGTATGATCTTATGCATATCCGTGAGGATGAAAAACTGGAAACATCAGATACATGTACACCAAGAGTTTGACAATACATGGCTGAACTAGTTTCTTTTGTTTCCCATACCTCTAATCACGTCTTCCTATTTTGCTGAACCTATTTCTGCTACTTCATTGACGATGTTGGAGGAGATATGCAGTTTCTTGTTGTACTTTCCCCTTGTATGCGCTGATTCTTTGGATCTGCTGCCTCACTGGTCTTTTGCTTATGACAACTTAGCACTGTCGAATTAAGATTTTCTGTAAGGCCTCCTTTACAAACACATGTCAAGAAACAATATCTTAAATGAGATTCGTTTGCCAGCTATATTTATTTCTTCTAAATAAAAGAATATCACAAAGCATCGGCTCTCTTTATATACTGTGCTCTTCAAGAAATTGATTTAATGTCTTTTACACAGTTCGGTTGCAGCTGCAGATGCCGATGGTGATTTTATATAACCCAACATGGAAGATATCGGCCCGTGACAAATGTTCCCTTCCATTGTTCTTATCTTTATTGTATTTTATCTTTCACCTGTATGAAATTTGCTGAAATGATTGAGGGACATGCCTTTGGCTAAATAACAATCCCCCTACATCATCATCACGCTCGTTCAGTGATATCGAGCAGTGGCGAAGTTCCTCAAGCTTCCTCTCGTTCTCTTGAATAATTTTTGTTTACCAGGAAAGAAATTGGATGCACTTATAAAATTGTTGGTTCAAGGTTTTGGAAACTTTTGGATTGCCACCTGATATTGTTGCTTCTCATTAAATACTTCCACCCTATGACAGTGTTCAGCCATATTTCTTTGACATCATTTAGGAATTGAGTTGGATTTAGTTAGATGAATGCCAGGATTGGTTGTGCATGACACATAATAGGGCTATGTAGAAACAAAAAATTCATGTAGCTGACCCCATCTAGTACGAGAAAATGCTTAGTTGTTGTTGTTGAGCGTTAGCGTTTGAATAAGACATCATAAAGAATTTCACACCTTACGGAGTTCATGAAATCTTGTTGGTTAAAGGCTTAGTTGTTAGAAACTTGACCTCATTCATTTCAAATGATTTTATGACTTTTTTTATGCAATAACAAGTCTTTTCTCATACTACATGGGGTTACATGAATTTTTTGTTCCCACATAACCTCATCATAATTTGTAGAATCTATGATAAATAAGTCCAATAAAGTTTTACATTGGTTGTCGGAAGCTTACCGTAACCCTCCTCCTTTGTTCGGGCTTGACACCGTCCATACAAGGGTGATTCCTTATTTAGGCGGAGTTACAAAATTTTTTATTATTTGAAGTTATTCTATGCTATCAGAACCCAACCTACAATACAGGATACTTGGCATCGGTGCAATTTATGTGTTGATGTGCGGCCTATTCAAATTTTTAACCAAACACCACCAAGGAGGCCCCATTGGTGTAGCACAACAGGATTATTTTGATTAAGAACATAGGAAGAACTTTTTCTTGTACCTTGTTACAAGTGGTGGTCCGCGTTCACAGCATTAGCTCACCTGCCAGAACACTCGACGCACAAGATGAAGGTCCTGAGTTTAATACCTGGGGCGTTCCTACATGGCTTCGACCTCCTCATTGTAACCGAAATGTTTTATAAGTTTTAAAGATGAAAATGCTGAGCTCCCATCTCTTACAGTTACAATTAAGTGCGCTTGTTTATAATAAACTAAGCATAAATAGAGATGTTCATAGGGCTAAGTGCCCCATTTTCATAAAAAAACGCTTCCATCTCCATTCTCTTGTCTCCAGGAGAACCCATTGAACAAAAGAGGAAGGGTTAAACAAAGGTTGAAGCTCATTTTTATATATAAAATAAAATCTAATTTATGTAAAATGTATATAAATTAAAATATATTATTACAGATAAAATATGAGAGAATGACCATGAGTTCACAAATTCACTTTTTTTTCTTATAATTTTTATTTTTAGATGGACTTAATTTTTTAAAATCAATTAGAGGAAGAGTAGGGGAGACCTCTTATTCTCGTTCCCGTTCCTCTTGGGGATTTCCTTGTTCTCTTTATTTCCGTTTCCACTCCTTCAATCTGTCCCGTTCAAAACGGGTCCCCAGAGGATCCAAGAGATTTCTTTCTCACGAACATCCCTAAGCGTCAATTTTAGTAGCTATTTTAATGAGCGTCTTTAAAACAAGATATTCCTAAATAGGGCCGAGTCTTAGTCAGTGCAGGCATATATCTTGAAATGCAAGAACATAATAATAATAATAATAATAGTGATGAGACGTGGCCTAGAATTTCCCCGTCCTGGATTTCGACTCTCATTTTTCTATTTTTAATTGGCGGTAGCATCCGGACTTGTTGTTGACCGAGGCGTTTCTATCTGGGGGAGGCGAGCTTTCCCCTCCACTTTTACTATATTATATATTATATAAATATATATATAAAGTATTCTTAATTATTTTTAAGAGTGTGATTATAATAACAACATTCTTCATATTTTTTTTAAATCTCTTAAATATATTTATAGCATAGTTGCTGAGCACATTCATCAATACTAAAATAGTTTTTAAAGATTTAACTATTTAATGTTGAGATTTTAATACAATAATAATAACGAAGTTTTTTTTCATACTAGATGAGATGTGGTACATGAATTCTTTGTTTCCACATAACTCTATCATATGTCATCATAGAAGTTAACTCTAGATCATTATTTTTTATTTTTTATGTTAAGATTTTTAATAAAAAATATAAGAGCAAGTACATTTAATGTGCTTAATATTTGTTCACTTTTTAATTTTAAATTTCAATCATTAATTTCACCAATCAAACGATTAAAATCTTTAAGAAAATTAATTTCACCGATTAAAATATTTAAGAAATTTTTAGGATGCATCTAGTATGTTCCCGTCGTCTTTGTATTTTATATATATATATATATATATATATATATATATATATATATATATATATATATATATATATATATATATATTTGAGTTGGATTTAGGTGGAGGAATTGAAAGGCACCGTCGCACTGTAGAAACAATTAAATATGAGACTTGAATGTTCGTACCCTCTCGTCAACACTAGAAACCAAACCTTGTCCTCCCTCGCAAGTTCCTCCACCGAGAAGAGAAGATACCCAAGAAGTAATATTATTCAATTGCCCATCGCTTTGATTGATATATTACGAAAGAAGACGGCGGGCCGTCGCTGTTATTGCTGCATTTAATTCAAATCGCTTGCCTACGAGAAACCCTCACTAGTAAAAGTGATCAAGGGAAAGATACAAGGAAGCTTTGTAAAGCAGTATACAAGCAAGAGGAGATTGTAAATAAGGAAGAAAAATAAAAAATTTACGGGCAGTAAAATAATCATCTACCTTCCGGTGACATGTCTTCAGTAAAATAATCATCTATCTTTAAAAGTTTTATAAGCATAACAGATTTTGAACTCAGCTTTAACGTTAACATGACACAGTGGGAATTAAGTTTAATATACTGATTCATACAAAAGTCATAACATACTTTTTCAGTAACTTCACATGCAATCGGTAGAATCGTTCGTATGCTTGCAAGGATTGACTAACAGGAGGTGGAAGTGATGAATTAAGCGACGTGAATTTGACGATGGTAGTGTGCGTTTCAAGAGAATTTCAGGGAGTGATGATTGACTGACAGGAGGTGAATGTGATGAATTAAGCGACGTGAATTTGACGATGGTAGTGTGTGTTTCAAGAGAATTTCAGGGAGTGATGATTGATTAACAGGAGGTGAATGTGATGAATTAAGCGACGTGAATTTGACGATGGTAGTGTGTGTTTCAAGAGAATTTCAGGGAGTGATGCCGGTAATCCCATTTTCTTTTAAAAGGTTAAATGGCTTATTTTCCCTTTTCACCTTTCTTGGTTTTCATATATTTGAAGCACTTTTATCAGATATATACTAGGACATTTAAGTGTTAGTAAATTCAAAAAAATCTTAATAATTTTTTAATGGTAGATTGTTGAAATTTAAATTTTAAAAATAAAAAGTATTGATATAAATAAAGTACACATGCACATTTTACTTTTGAAATTCAAATTTCAGTCATTCAAAAATAATAATAAAGATTTATTTGTATTTGCTAGTATCTAGCAGTTTATCTTTTCCATCATTTTAATTTAAGATTGAGTGGATTTGATTCCGCCGGTTAGCTATTCTTTTTTTTTTGAGGAATCCGACTCAGATAACATTAATAGTTGTAAAGTTTCCAGCAGTCTGACAAGGGCCGAAACGTTATTTGGTTGATAAAGAGGGGCAAATTGATGAGAGGCGATCCGATCGGAGTGAGGTACTTGATATGTCCGTCCCAAGTACGACCGCTTTCAAAGGCGGGCCTCTTCACACATCAACCACCTCACGCAATCTTTTCGATTCCCAAAATGCCCTCGTCTTCCTCGAACTCCCCACTCTCTGTGCGCACTCATCTCTCTTCCCTTGCCTCAATGAAGAGAATCCGCACCATGGAGCCATCTCTATTTCCTTCTTCATCGTCCCTTTGCATTTTGAACGCCCTCAGCGAAGAAATCCTTCTCACCATTCTCGATAAGCTCACGGATCCCTTAGATAAGAAATCTTGGTCGTTAGTATGCAAATGGTTCCATACTATGGAATCCGACCATCGTAAACGCCTCAAACCGGTTCGTCCCGAGTTTCTCCCGGCGATTCTCAAGCGATACAGAAATACCCAAAACGTGGATTTCTCTCTCTGCCCCGTGATTTCCGACGATTCGCTTCAGCTTCTATCGGAACTCTCCCGTGCGACCTTGGCATCCGTCAACCTTTCGCAATCGAAGATGTTTACTCATGTTGGTATCTCTCATTTGGCTTTAAATTGCAGCAATTTGGTCGAAATAGACGTTTCGAACGCCAGCCAACTCACGGATTTGGCCGCGGGAGCCATCTCCAAAGCAGGGAATTTGCAGATCTTGAGGATGGTGAGGTGTAAGCAGATCTCGGATTTGGGTGTTGGTTGTATAGCAGTTGGGTGCCGAAAGCTTCGTTTGCTCGGTTTGAGATGGTGTTTGGGAATCTCAGATTTGGGTGTTGGATTGGTGGCCATCAAGTGTAAAGAGCTAAGGAGTTTGGATCTCTCATATACGCAGGTATTTTGAGTTTACTCTTTTTATTGGTCTGAACAATGCCGATGTTTGAGTGAAGTCGCTGATATGTAGATCACGCTAAATTTTCCTTCCGAGAGTAAAGAGTTTAAGAATTTGAAGATATGGTTTCTTGATATGTACACACACACATATATATATATAGATAGATAGATAGATAGATAGATAGATAGATAGATAGATAGATAGAGAGAGAGAGAGAGAGAGAGAGAGAGAGAGAGAGAGAGAGAGAGAGAGAGAGAGAGAGAGCATGGCGATTGTTGTTTTCTCTAATTTTAATTAGCAATGACCAATATGTATACTTTTTTTTGGGTAAGTAATATGTATACCTTTTATGGAAATAAAATTTTGCTTCCACTTACAGTCCTCTGCAGTTATTCTGGTTACAGCACTGGCACACTCTCCATTTATTTTGAGTTCATTACCTTTTAAGTATTATTGTTATTTTCAGAAAATTGGAATTTCTATTCATTCTTCAGCCGCAATCTCTTATGGTGCATTTGAGTAATGAAACAAATTTTCTTGGTTTGACAGATCACGAGCTCCTGCATTCAATCTTTAGTCCAACTAGAATATCTTGAAGATTTATCTCTAGCAGGGTGTCTTGGGATAGATGATCAAGGATTCACGGCACTGAAGAAGGGGTCCAACTCACTCAAGGTACTTCTGTTCACTCTGTTTGATGAAAATATTGTCAATTTTTTCTGAATCGATCTACTTATTGTATGTATTTTGTTAGCGGCTACTTTCTTCATGTACAGTTACTATGGTTTACTTGATTGGAAGGATCTGAAAAGTTTCCAAAATACCGAGCAGTCCTATTTCCTAATACTCCTTTCATCTGGTCCCTAAACATTACAAAGATGTGTCCAAAATGAAGTATGATCGGTCTAGTCTGGTACAGTTTCGTGCTTGAGATCAGAATGATCACAACTATTGTAGTAGCCTTACACTTATTTGCATATAGATCTTAACATGAATTTAACTTATCTTCTACTCTGCTGAAAACAGGCACTTGATATGTCTTACTGTGAAAATATAAGCCAATCTGGCTTGTCTGCTGTAGCTAATGGTGCGCCTTTATTGCAGCAACTTACTTTGGCATATTCGACTTATGTAAGTAGGAAATGTTCAGTTTGCGTTTTGATTAAAGTGAGAAAATAGAAATCCAGAAGCTTTTTTATCACTCAACTCAGGAATTTTGCAGATTTCGGATTCTCTCATCTATAACTTCAGAAATCTCCCAAAGTTACAACGTATCAAACTAGATGGCTGTCAGGTTTCCTGCTCGGGACTGGAAGCGATCGGTCAATGTTGCACAACTCTTACGGAATTCAGTTTGAGCAAGTGTAAGGGGGTGGTGGATGATGGCCTCTGTCATATTCTGACAAGATGCCCAGAGCTTAGGAAGCTCGACATCACTTGCTGCCAAGAAATAACTTATCGTTCTTGTGAAGCCATTGCGAAATGCAAAAAGCTATCTTCCCTTAGGATGGAATCTTGCTGTTCAGTCCCAAAGGAATCCTTCAGATTACTTGGAGAACAATTGCATGACTTGGAGGAAATCGACTTCACTGACAATGAGATTGATGATGAAGGTTTTATCAGCTTTCTACCTTTCAAAACCTGCTTAAACAAGTAATCTTGTTTGCCTGTCTAATTTCTCTTTAAAATAACCTTTGATATTCTTCTTGTTTGATTCTCCAGGTTTAAAGTCCTTCACAAAATGTTTGGAGCTCACAAGTCTGAAAGTTGGAATATGCCCTAACATAACTAATGACGGGCTTGTACATATCTCCAGCAAATGTCCAAAACTCAGGGAGCTGGATTTATATAGGTTGGTTCGAGTTTCACCTCCTCCCAAGTGCAGTTCATATCAATTTTTATTGCTTCAATCCAAAATTCTTTTTCATCAGGACTGAGGCTGTAGATGATAATGGAATCAGAGCTATAGCTTGTAGTTGCCCAATGTTGGAGATGATAAATATGTCATACTGCACAAAGATAACCGATGATTCTTTGCGATTTCTCTCGAAATGTCAGCAGTTGTCTGTGTTAGAAATGAGAGGGTGTCCATGCATATCATCGACAGGCCTTGCTGCCATTGCTGTGGGTTGCAGACTTGTATCCAAACTGGATATTAAGAAATGTCACATAGTTGATGATGATGGAATTCTTCAGCTGGCTGGCTTTGCTCTAAATCTGAAACAGGCAAGCTTGCTCTCTCTTCTCATAGTTGTGCATTCGGATGATTAGTTTCTTCTTTTATGACACTCATCCGTTGTTCTTTTAGCAGATAAATTTGTCATACTCTTCCATCACCGATATTAGCTTGCTAGCATTGGCAAGCATTGGCTCCCTCCAGAACATAACAATGTTGCATTTGAGAGGAGTATCGGCACGAGGTCTCGAAGTCGCACTGTTGGTATGCGGGTGTCTCAGGAAAGTGAAGCTTAACACATACTTCAAGCTCTTGATATCTCCCCGGATTATAGATCATATGGAGGCCCGCGGTTGCACATTTCAATGGAGAGACAAGCCATTGGTGTGAAACTGCTGATGAAAGAAATGTGTATTTCATCCACCTTGTTCTTTTTTCTCGAGTTGAACTCAGCTCTATGGTGAAACTGCAGAGCAATAGAATTCTGCCGCTACGAACCACACCACGGGCAGCTCGGCATGCCAAGTATGCTGCCGACTACTGTCAATTTGTATAATTTAAGGCTGTTTGTTTCACTTGTAGGGAAGGGAGAACATCTTCCTAAAGTGGTCTAGCATTGTATCTTTCGTATGAGGGAATGTGTGTTTTATATTCTCATCACTTGGAACGTGCTTGTTTCGCCTGAGAAAGTGAGATTGGAAAAAATTGTAGGTGTTAGTTGTCTTCAACTCAAATCCATAAATATTTTATTCAAGACTCGGATTTGGGTATCGGTTGTATAATAAATAAACCACGGATGAACTGTGTTGTGCGCTGTGTGTGCGTGCACGTTCATGATCTCATTTAATTGCTTATTCTTATATTCTAATCCTAATATGATTCCCCTCCTGAAAGGTGGTGAGAACTAGGAAGTTCCTCACTTCAGAATATAAGGTGGTGCTCCTTTTTATTACAGTAGCATGGCGAATGATCGCCAAATACAAGCATGAAAGATTATGCTTTAAGGTGTCACGCTTCATGAGTACCCTGCATAAAATGCAACACTTCATACGCTCGTTGCCTGCTCTCGATCACAACGAGCGACAGTGAAACCTTCTGAGTACAAAATTATTTGGAAAACATGTGAGACTCCATGCTCATTAGCGAAGACACTGCTTGATCATCATGAACAAGCTTCTAATCCTCATAATTCCATCAAGTAGCATGCTTCCCGATTTTATTCAAGACTCTAACTACTTCCTCTGCTGTCACATTGCCCGTCACTGTGACCTTGTTTAGCTCCGTGTCCACCCTGCCCTGTATGTCTCTATATCTGCATGCAACATAAGAATAATATGAGAGTTACGAGTCAAAAGTGGTGAACGGCCCCCGGGAGGATCGCATTCGAAGTCATTTTCTAAATGAATCTCTATTGCTTGCACCAATTTAAATAGAAGCTTGAGTTAGAAAGACACTATTCAGATTCTCAGGCTCAAGGTAAGGAATTCATCCTTGAGGAGGCTCAAGGTTGGACACGGCATGGTGTGTATGAACAGGATCCTGTTTGGACGCAAATTCTGCAGGTTCCAATTAACCCCACTGAAAATTTGAAAGATTTGGGATGAGTTTGAACCCCCAAGCCATGTCACAAGGGTGTCAAAGTGGGATACGGTCATCCAAATGTTATGGATATGAAGATACAAGTTTTGATAGATTATTATATGGTAGTACTAACATTGAATCATCTTAAGTTATAACTATCAAGTAAATTTGAAATGGTTAGTGCTGATTCTACGTTCAAGTGTCAAAACATTCGTACCAGTGTGACACCATATTAGAAGTGTCGAGCGTCAGTTCCAAAAAGGTCCACTTTTGCATACGCTCCCCATTTGGGTAGGCAAATTTGAAGCTTCTGCATTTGTGCAACCAGGGTATTGAACTCCTGACCTACAAGTTAGGAACTCAAACAATGCTCGAGTACCATGGGTATCAAACTCATGACATGTCGAGTCCTGGAGGTCACAAGTTGAATTTGTAGGGTGCTAAAGGGGCTGTTTGATTCAACTGCCTGGGCCTGCAGTACAGGCACAGTTCCAGTGGCCCACGTCAGGAGTGGGCTGTCCGTTTCTCAAGCATACTCTTCAACCCACGTTTGACTTGTACATGGGCAGGGACTACAGTTCGGTTTAGTCCATTGATTCAAACAGCCTTTCGAGGGCTTATTGACAAAAACGAAAAAGAGCACCAGAAAAATTTGGTTATACATGAGAGGAAAATAAGGAAAGGTAACCTTCAATTTTCTTGATGGCCTTCTTGATAGCCTTGAGGCACCGGCCGCAGTGCACCCCCACTTTCAATTCCACCACCTGACAAGCACATACACAAAGGCAACAACCACCAATTATATGTCATGAGAAAAAAAAATTGGTTGGGGGTGGCCAAGAAGGCGACCCTCGTAGGGTCACTTGAGCACCATTGCAAAAGCAAGCCCGTTTCAATTGGTTGTGGATCCTCCCAATTGTAAACTACGAAGACAAGCAAATGGTAAGAGGAATTACAGCCATCCTGCCCAAGAAACGCCTTGGTGTGCCCACACGAGAGAGAGAGAGAGAGAGAGAGATGGGTTTGAGCAGATAGAGAGAGAGTTGCTGATATATAGAAGCAGAAGTAGAGGTGGAGATTCTTTACTTGGACAGGAGTGAAAAAAGAAGGCACTACTTAAGCAACTTTGTAAACAAGCTAATGTTGCCGTACAACCTGACTGCCACCATCTTTGCGACTTTTGGCTCAACACCGACCTTTCTTAAAAGTTCCTCTCTCTCTCTCTCTCTCTGGGTCTTCATTCACCCTGTGAGCATGGTATCTTATTCAAGCTTCTGATAGTTTCCAATTTTGTTTGTTTCAAGAGCAATATACGTTGATGCATCTCTTTCCATATTCTCATCATAGGAAGAAGCATTTCAGTTTATGCACAAATTGATTTTTTTTTTAAATAGCGTATTTCTTTTGAATGATTGTGAAATCATATAAATGTATCAGTGCGTGTCATGGTAATGCATTGTATTCGTGTTTGTAACCTGAGAGAGAGAGAGAGAGAGAGAGAGAGACGCCCCCAAATAGATCTGTTTCGCGGTCCCATTTGGTTTTGCCATTAATCTGATTCATACAAGAGTGGACCCCCGACATGAAACGGAGAAAAAATACAAGTTTACTGGTGGGCCTTCAAACAAATTGAATTAATTCTTAAATCAGAAATGGGCCAGGCAATTGTGCTTGTGTGCAATGTCCTTTGGTTGATGACCCCAAGTACATCCGGTTTCGAAAATTCAGCAAAAGCCATTCCCAAGTTGGGTGAGCTCGAGTCGAAACCGCTGATAAGCTGATGAACCAGAACCAGAATAGGCCCTCGCGAAGATGATGCCAACCCGAGACAGCACCTGCACTGCAATGAAGCTCGATCAAGAACCTAAAGATGGGCTAGTCCAATATGATGGCCCAACTTTTAACTACACGAGAACCGATTATTTAATTCCTTAATTGAGTTGTTTTATTTTCACAACTTTGTCACGACCAACTGACTTTCACATCATATAGTTGACAACAAAGTAAACGTTACCTAAATTATAAGATGTAATGTGAATTATTTCCGTTTTCGACTTAGAAGAAAAGAATTTAAGAAAAAAAAGTCTTGCCTTCTCCTCAGTATGGAACAATATCTAGCAATACATTTTTTGAAAAATTAAAACAACACACCTAAAAAAACGAAATCACAAAGGGAGAAGAAGCCATATGAGATTGAACCAACTGATAGCATACTACCAATTCCAAATACAAATCTTCACTCTTCACATACTTTCAACCGTTTTTAACGGTCGGCAGCTTTTTACAACAGTAGAAGTACCTTCATGTTCTACTAGTGCTTTTACGAGATTAATTCCTACATTTGCCATTGAACAATCTTCACATTCTCTGTAATCATTGTCGGCAAGACCATCACTATATCATTAAGTATTTGAAATCAATTTGTTCAAGCAGTCAAAACATCTCTGTATCAATTTCTTCATTTCCTACATTATATGCCTTAATATACATGAGGAAGCCGTATAGGGGATCTCCGGAGCTGAGAAATCCCTAAACAAATGAAAGAATGGAGTGACCCACAAAAATTACATCACAATCTCAAGACTTTCTTCTCTCTCTGAAGAAGCTAACTTTACTAATGAAGGCAACTGATAGTAGTTTGGCCGCTTTAAGAACCAGCCAACGATTTGGTTACTCAGTTGTGAGAAGAAGGTAGCCGATTTCTTAAACATGGTATCCGGAGTTTCTGTTATCCCTCTGTGGTATCTCAAGTGCAAATTGATTCTGTGGCACATGATTTGAATGCATAGCCATGGGTGAAGGCCTGAAGACGGCACTCCCAGCACTGGTGTCAATCACCAGACTGCTGGCTCCTCCATGTCCTCGTGCCTCAGGGACATCATGGTTGTGCTTCCCTTCATATGTTGTAATCACAGACCTAAGATCATCAGAAGCTCTCTCGACGTGCTTCCTTACCGGGCACCCCACATTTGTACATTTGTAGTAGCTCCTACATTTATAAGGAAATTCAAGAGTTAGAGAAATAACAAAGTTCAAGAAATCGTGAATTAAGCAAGCACAATCATGATATCTTAATGAGTGAAGCATGGCACTTTCTTGAGCGCATAATTGTGACAGCAAGTTGGATACAACCCAAAGCATCTAAACGCAAAACTTCCATGCATTTCTGAAGCCCCTTCACTAGATATCCAATTCACAAGGAAAATAAATGCCCAATCTTTTGAATATGAAACTGAAACCTAATGACAAGAATTCAATTTAATATTGGAGAATGAATACTTAAGGAGAAGTCAGTGTCCTGCTTCAAATGCAAACTTCTCAATATTTAGAAGATATCAGTAATTATGATACTAAAATCAGGAAAAGACAATGAAATGAGAACCTGCAGATTTTAAGCTTCTGATTGAATCGCACAGGAAACAACAAAGGAAAGCCAAAAGTAAACCATTTGAAGGTGACATGAACAAGGAGGTCGTAGCTAGAAAACCACAAAGAAGAAAAGATTGGGTTGTCACCTTGGATTAGGATTCCCTTTCACTACTTTCTGTCCATACTTTCGCCACCGGTATCCATCATCAAGGATATCTATTTCGCTAGTCGTCTGCACCACAACCCTTGGCTCCCGGATAGTCACATCCTCATTGTCATTCTCTGTTTTCCTGCAAAGAAGATGACAACATTTCCTCACTACCTTTCCGTAAGCAACCAACATAAATTTCTCTGTTCATGAAGGAAAACCAGTAACCGGACTTTGTTGAGACTTACCAACGCTTTGCTTTGGGCTCATCGTCGTCATGATCATCTGCAGCCGATATGATTTGATCAACTTCCTCATCTCCAGATGACAATGATGAATTCTCTGGAGTTACAGCAGGCTCTGCCACTTGTCTTAGATGGTTCATTTCCTTCAACGAATTCTCCAGGCTCTCTTCATTGAGCGCATCTCTTTGACCCTGTAAAGAAATGCCGGATGCCGTTCTATGGCCCGGCTGGGGCTTGGGATGATTGTGAGCACCTCTGTATTCAATAGTAGTTGCATGCCCGTGCAGAGATCTTTCAACTTTCTTCTTTGTTGGGCAATTTGGATAGACGCATTTGTAGTAACTACGAGGATTTTCGCTGCTTTTCACTTGCTTTTGTCCATATTTCCTCCAATTGTATCCATCCTCTGATCCTTTGTTCTTTTTGAGTGTATGAATTGGTTTGAAATTCGGATGAAACTCGGCGTTCGATTGGAAGTTGCTTGAATTGGTCCGTAAAGTTGGAAACTCGGTAGGAATTCTTTGGATTGGGGGGTGGTATTTTGCATCGGTTCCACTGTTCAACAGTGAACTTTCATCATCCACGGTTGATAGTTCCAAAGGTTTGCTTGGTTGTTGATGACTCCATGGTTGTTGCTCTCTCCGTGTTGGTTCTTTCTGCTAATATCATGACACCAACAATCAATTTACCCACTAAAATTTGATTCTTCATAAAAGGATCAAACACACACACACGAACAAGCACACAACAGATAGAGAAGCTAAAAAACTTCAGCCATTTGAAAAGAAATTACGGGTACGGAATGGAAAACGAAGCAGAACAAGACAAGGAAAAGACAGACTTGCCATCAAAATAAAAAAATGAAGATAGACCGAAATTACCATGTAACTCGTCGGAAGATAAACAGATTCTGACGCCTGAGAAGCAGTGCTGGTTGGAAAGCAGAAATCAGAAAGGATGTTCTCTTTCTCATTAACGGCTTCCTGCCGGTAATTGCCAACTTCAGCCATAGCAGGAGCAGAAGAATCGTAGCTCCTGTTCAGCCACTGAGAAGAGAACGTCCCGGTCGTTGGAGATAGAAAAAACTGTACCAAACGGAAATAAACCGAAACTCAGCACATCAACGATTCATATACTGCGATTTTCGTCATGTAAACATTCCTCCACAAAGTTATTTTTCTCAGACTACCCACTAAGCCAGAACGAACAATTATAGTTCTTTTGAGAGGAACAGACGAAACAAGAGGTCAAAAGAATATCTAGGCATACAAAATACACACTACCGAATCATTTAAGACAATTAGCAATTATGCTAGTCATTCAACATAAACGATGTAAAACATAAAGAATGTAAGTAAAACTTAAAGTTGAGAGAGAGGGAGATCACTTAAGTAGAACAAATATTGAGACAGATGCAAACAATTCATACATCATAGTAAGCATATACGAGCAATTAATCAATACATGCGCGGCAAGAAGTTGAAAAGTATTAGAAGGGATTATTAAAGATTACTAACGTTAGAAGAAGACAGTAGAACCAGGGAATCCAAGACTTGATCGGGGCTGAGATCGGGAGGGATGGAGAGATAGGAGGAAGGTGAGAGAACGGGAGGAGAAATGGGAATCGGAGGCGGTAACAAGGTTTTGAATCTCGGAACTCCGACACCGGAATTAGAGTCATTAGAAACACTCGCCGTCGCCATGGCTGCCGCGAATTGGGTTCCCAAGAAATCTGCCACGTTGCTCTCCTGTGAATCGATTCCAGCAACCACCTCGGTAAAAGATACGGAGAGGGGAGAAGATGAAGAAGGAAGCGAAGGGGTTGAGAGAATAGGCAGAAGGACCCCGGATGGCAGTATACAAGAAACAGCCGACACAATAGTCAAAGCGAAAAGTTTGACTGGTCAACCAAGTTAAAATCCTCCCAAGCATTTTCCAAGATGCATCGTCATAAGCGACTGAATCAAACAAACAAATATGACTCGGTTTCCTGATACAAAAGAGAACGAATCGGTGTATTGGTAATAATACAATGGGAGTCGAGACATCATGTTTTAGATTTATTTTCTGTTATTTTCCTATTTAATAAAATTAAAAACACCTTTATTTTATTCACGTTTTTAAGGAGTTCCTTTGAAAATCATATTACAATTTGTCAGGTATATTTTATTTATTGTGGATTAGCGCATTGAAACTACAACAAATATAGAATTTTTTGGGTATTTGTTTTCCATGAAGTTTGTCAATAAAGCAGGTTGAATTGAGCCAAACGTAAATGGGTCTCTTACACAACTCGCCAGCCTCGACGTGAATGCAACTCAACTAATGTTTCATCTAGCCTACCCAGAGAGTTAGCTCACCGATAGGAGGGCTCTCTGATGCTCACTCACAGCTGACCAGTTCCATTCGTGGAAGTGGTACATGCATGCGCTTGTGAGTGTGTTTCTCTCTCTCACACACACACACAAAATCAATCTATTTACTTATTTATCTATCTATATGCATCCTATATTCATATATAGGGCGTCTTAGCTACATAATGTATTTTAGTGCATAATCTACCTATTTATTTATTTATATGTGTGTCATACATATATATATATATAGGACATCTTAGCTACATAATGCATTTTAGTGCATAATCTTACACTAACATTTTCAACGTTTGATTTTTGAAATCAATTGTGAAGATTTGAATAACTTTGAGTTTAATATATTCTTGTGTATTAAATGTAAGTACAAAAGTAGTACAATACATTTGATTCAAATTTTCAATGTCAATTTCAAGAATCAAGTAAAAATGTTGATACAAGATTATGCATTATGCAGCTAGACTTCTTATATATATAACTTTGTTGAAATCAAATATTTTTGTAACATATTTTCAAGAAATCACTGTCTAAATCAATTTTTGAGTAAAATATGAAGAATAAAATACTTTTTTGAATAGCAGGGAACACAATAGAACATAGAGGGGGAAAGACTAAACTTAATATATCAGAAGATGGTAGGCACTAATGCATTTTATGGACAAAATATTATTAATAGCTAATTCGACATTTTTCTTTGCCAAGTTCGAACTGTGTATATTAACTTCTTGAGGAAATAAAAGTGATAATCATATTCAAATTTGTGTTGTCGATGGCCTATAGCGCCAGGCTTTCTTCAAGTAAGCAAAGTCGAGCCGCGGTCATTCTGGGATACGGTATGAGTCGGATCTTGTGGATCTAGATTAGGACTCAGGTTCATTCTACATCGATATGTATATTTCCGGTTAGAGATGTCAATATGGGCCAGGCGACTGGGGAAAATGTGGGCCAGGCAGGGCCGGCCCACATTTTATATGGGCCTCTAAAGTGCTGGACCGGTCTGGCCCGGCCCACATAGTAGTGAGCAAACTAGCCGATGTTGTCTGCAGAATACAAGACGTCGAGATGGTCTCGTCTCGACTCCTTGGCTTCTTAGGCTTAGAGATCATATTTTACAGAATAAGCAGTTTTGCATAATAAAACAATGAGGATGAACAAATTTATTTATTTGATTGAAAACCAATAAAAAACATATTAAGTCCATCATCATCCATGCCCAACAGAGGAAATGCAAAGACAAATACATAGTAGATAAGAGTAAATACAAAGATAAATACATATCAGATAAGAGAACATATAAAGGCAAATACAAACACAAAATATAGAACCTCCAATCGATTGTGCATATTAGTTGTCTTCACTAAAGAAGACATCTAACAATTTACCAGTAGGAAATACAGGTACACCATTTCCTCTCGATAGAGAAGCAAAGGTCTCTTTATTGAAGCAGGACAAACCACGTATGCCTCTATATGTCCAAACTAATTATCCAATCAGTGGAAAGAAACAGCATTGGTTAATCCGAGTAAAAACTTCCTCAGGTGTTCTAATCTACGAAGTTAAGAAGAAGAAAGAACTTTGGGAAGGCTGGTTCAGGCATGGTAACGAAACCCAGCAGTCGATCAGGTGACCTACAGAACACCACCCGTTTATTATCGAGCACAAGACATGCTTTCTTGGGCAGTCCGCATTAGTGAAGAGCATGGATGGTAATTAGTGTGACATGATAGCCTGCCAACCCTGATCCAAATCTCACTAAATCCTACACGCCAGCTTTCCAGCTCAAGACGAATGGCATGGTATGGCAGAAAGTTATCTTTTTGTTCACGACTTTGAGCTTTGAGTTAAAGGCAACGAAGCAAAGGGTATGGTATCTAAAACAAGGGACGGGAGTCTTAGCTGCATAAGGGTATTTGATTGGTAATCTATTACAAACATCTTTATAATTCAATCTTTTTATCATCCAATCTTTGATATCGGTGATAAATTCGAATAAAATATATTATTATATTTATGTTAATATACATTAAATATAAAGTACTATTTTCACCATCGATCTCAAACAAAGATCTAACATTGAAAATATTTGTAGAAGATTATGCACTAAACGCTATATATATAATTTAAACTTCAATGTCAAACACATACAGAAGTTGATTTACCCAACTTAACAGTGAAGATGCTGTGTTTATTGTAAGGAATTAAGTTGGGGGCCTTACTAATTAATGTCTTATCACTCGATCAAAAGTCACCTCACCCTTCGAAGCTCGTCTCTTCCATCATTAGAGCATATAATTTACGTGTAACCAAAGGCTTGAATTGGTCGAAGGCACTCTATCTTCCAGGAATTTCCCTTTTGGATTTGGAATCTAAAAGACAAACGATCGACCAAACAAAAGATTGGAAAGGATATTTTCTTTCTAATTTTTTGAGAGGATGGGAGTGACATATTTAATGTTCGTGGCAATGCCGTGTGAGTTTATACTGTGGCATTCATTAAAACCACTCAATGCTTATCTAAAAAGTCAAATTGCTGACTCAAAGAAGTGGGGCAGTTTCCTTAATTAATCAGTGAGACGATTTAATACAAAAAAAAATGATAAGAGTCACACGACTGTTTCTTATTTCGCGAGTTTCACATTTGGGCCCGACTGAACATTTAAAATTTTTGGAGTCTGAAAGGTTAAAAATAAATAGTGGGTCCAATCCTGATTGTCAACCATGAAGAGTCATTTGCAATTTTAAAGTAATGGTGTATATATATATGTATGTGTTCCAAAATTCCAGTGTTACTGTTGGATTAAGGCGGGTAGCTGGGACATCACCTACTTTCAACTGTTCAATGAAAGTTATAAATAATTAAGACACCTCAAGAATCGGTGAAACCTTAAAGCTACCAACTTGTTAACACCTGATTTACTGTGGAGTTAATAAAAAAAAAAGGCGAAGGCGACCTTGTGGTGAGCTTCTACCCTTCAAGAAATTGTGACTCCCGTTTACTTAATCTAACGCGAAAAAGTGGCTTTAATGGCAGACAAACCGTACAAAGTACATCTAAGAGATCATTTACCAACCCAACTTTGGTTAATGCAGACGTTTAATGGAAGAATGATTTCGATAGAGGTGAAATTCGAAAGCTTGGTTCACGTCTCTTAGGTACCCACAACCAAAACTAAGCCTTTTCATACACTAAGTGGGATCTGCTACGTCTGTTTCTTTCTTTTTCGATACTATGAAGCAAGACATGCTCTGTTTTTGTTAAGACTTCTTTGAGCCTTTCCTTCTCCAAGTGGAGAGGCCATCTCGAAATGTTCAAGACACCATAAGCATGTCTTAGTAATTATTAACTGCACTTGGAAAATAGTTACCAATTCCTAGGTTACATTGTTAAGAATATAAATACTTAAAGCGTATCTTCTGTCAGTGCGAAAACGTTACATGAACTTGTAACATCTTCATACAGTTTCTCATCAGCCAATGCTTAAAGACATGTTTGGTTGGATGCTAGAATCGGAATCATATCGAAGCAATTCTGATTCTAAAGCCGCCATGGGTGAATTAAAGCAGTGAAAAGGACTCCAAGCAGCTTACTGTAAAAAAAAAGATCAACAAAATATCGACCAAGTAAGAATTCAAATTGCTAACAAGAGGTGCAAATTGGAATTGCTGGCAAGCAAATTCATTTCCTTGATCAATTCTATCTGAAGTTTTTACCAAACAACAGTTTTCTAGGGGCCTTTTGCTTGCTTAAACCTTTTGGCTTGAATTCAGAATTTCGGGTGCTAGTTTCATGATTGGCACAAGCAAAGAATTTAAAGTAACAGAAAATCATGTTCTGTGGAATCCGAATTCCAGGTAAAGTAGAAAAAGGAGTAACAACCCGCTTTTTGTGGAAGCCCATTTACCTCTCAGGCCAGCTTCGGAACTAAGTGGTAGCATTTCTGCTCTCTACTACAAGACAAAACTTATTGAACCATGGTTCATAGTAAGGATTCCAAGCTTAAAAGTTCCATGAGTTTCGCGAAATTCCAAGACTTAGAGAGACAAAAAAAAATTAATAAATACTAAGTATCAGTTCCAAAGTAACTTCTGAAAGTGCAACGGAATATTTTTAAAATTCCAAGCAGTTTTCCGCTTTACGTAAAACCTGCAAACATTTGAATGCAGTATATATGCTACATCATTGATGAACTGTCTTGATAAATCCTTTGAACCTCTGCTCTCTTGATCATACCATCAAGGTTTTCTTCAATTCTATGGAGCACACGAGATGCAATCATCGACTCCAGCTCTTTAAGATCCAAATAGACGAGGAAATCAACAATCACAGCCATACGTGCGTCCCGCTACTAACCTAAAAGCATCTCAACCATTATTGCTGTGCGAGTTCCGGCCGATAAACAAACAGAAAAGAAAGAACAAGAAGAGTGCAAGATCTCATGGTAGTCACTACGCGTGGTGCATTGACATAAGGCAATCCGCTCTTTCGTATATAGAAGCAGAATATGAACCAATAACTTGTGCCACACAGTCGCCTGTCGTGTTTAGCATCTCTTCGATTCTAAAACATCTCCACTTCTGAAACCTGCAATCAATCAAGCTCTATCTGTGTTTGAGGAAGAGACCAATTAACGTTGACAAAATTATCCATCAAAAAGAATACAAGATTTTTCTTAGTCTAAGAACAATTTTAAGTCAGAAAGAGAGAACGAAGATATGGATACACCGAATGCTTCAAAGGCCAACACAAGATATACACTTGAATGTGATTCTCCTGCTGTTTCCAAAGAAAGTCGAAGAAATTCAACAAACGCATGCACATCCAATAATCCAAAAAGCCGAACAGCGTTGCCGGATTTTACAAGGGAAATTGAGCCCATAAATTATGAAATTAAAGCACACAATACAGTCTATTCACTGCTCAACTCTCAAACACCGCAGACTTCGGACTAACCACCGGAGAACCCTTCTCTCTCCGCTCGAGCTCTCCCAATTCAAACGTAATGAGACGATCCCAATTCCCTCCTTCAAATAAAACTCCCGCCTTGCCGTCGGTGATCCTCTGAATGATCCCACTGTACATGTAAAAGGGGTTGTTCTTGTTCTTCACAATCACTATCATCCCCGGCATCAGCATCGGCAATTCCGGAGCCTTCGCCTTCACTCTGGTGAACCCCGGCCCCGATTTTCCAGCACCGGCGGCCTTCTATGGAGGTGGGTTTTCCTCAATGAACTTCTTCAACCCTTTCTCTCCGCCGGGAAAGCCGCCGGTCAGGCCCAGAAGTTCCTTTTCAAACGCGTCTTCCTTTATGCCGAAGGAAGACGGAAGGGAAGACTCTTCCTTCGGTTCTTCTTCTTCTATTTCGCCATTGCCGGCGGTACCTTCTCCGTTCTTCCTCTTGGTGGCGAGCTCTTTCTGGAGGCCTTCCTCTCCGTTGCAGAGGCCTCTCCCACCCATTAGTTCCCATAGATTGAATCTTAGAGACGATCTTGGTGGTGAAAATCTCACGATCCGACTGTGGCTATTGCGACTTGAGCTGGGGAAGAGATGGTGGACCCTTTGATTGAGGGAACCGCCGCCAGATATGAAGCTTTTCTGATCGATCGGGTATTGAAGGGTGTGGAGAATTTGAGAGGCAGCCATAGTAACACCTCTCTCTGTCTCTCTCTCTCTCTCTCGGAGAAGGTTTTTCCTCCACAAAATGTAAAGGCTTCTGCTAGTACTGAGTGATATGGCAGCAAACGTGTTCCTTCAAAAGCCAGCCACGTAGTCATACAATACAGTACGCCAACCCCTTTGACACTAATGGATATTTGTTTCAGGAATTCTTTCAGAAGCTTCTTTTTATCGGACACTGGGAACGGTTTCGACTTGAACTTCAGTATTTCTCACGATGTCATGCTCATTTGATAATCATTCTTTGTACGAAACGCAGGATTTCGCAAATTCACCAGCTTCAAGTTATAAAAAGTATTTAATTTCTTTGTTCATCTTCTATTCATTTTAGCAAGGTACTTGCATATTCGTGCTTGTCTGCTCCTTGAAGAGAACTTGTGGGTTTCACAGCTTAATGCGTAAAAGTTTGTCGCGACCATCTGAACTCTGCTATTGGCTTGAATTGAAGAATACTTCTTTAATCTAAAGCAACAAGAGATTGCAATATAAGAAAAAGTGGGCGACCTACCATGTTCTAGAAATTAGTAGACGTCGAGATATTTGATGTTGGAAATTCTTAATAATGTGAATGATGTTAAGAAACTTTAAAGGAAAAAACAAATGAAATTAAGGAAGATGATCTAGATTTGCTTTGCCTCGATATAAAGTGGAGAAATGCAAAGAGCAAAATACATCTGAGAGCCGTTGCAAACCGAATTTGTCAAGCCATGGAAGATCGATGACTTTTACAGGTTGATTAAAGGAACTTTCTGCTACACGGTAATGATTTCAGTCTAACAACTTCATTAAAAATGAAACGATGATCAAAGAGTTCTTTGCATACTTATCGCCAATGAGACTTTCAGGTACAATGTCTGCCCCTGAGCGATTTAATTGGAAATTTGGAGCTGGCACAATGTTTAATATCCACAAAGTCCTTCAGGTATCTATAACATTTGGAAAGAACAGTAACATCAACATGGACTCTCTCTGTCTCTGATCCTTGTTTCAATTGGAGAGAGAGAGAGAGAGGGAGGGAGGGAGAAACAAGACATCTGAAAATGCACATTTGTACAGCCTATAAGGACGGGTTTTACATACGATGTCACAACTCAATTACAACCAAGAAAAAGAATTCCCAGGAACTCCAATTCAACTTCGACGACCGGCATCACTAATCAAGCTTGAGCCAAAGTCAATCGACACAACGCAGATGCTTCTAGGATCTAAGTGGTTATTTGGGGGCAATAAATGCATCACCCAGAGAACCTCTCTAGACGCCTTCTGCGCAGCTCGTCAATGGAGAGCCCAGGAGGCTGGCTCGGTCTGGTTGGAAAAGCACCACCCTCTCTTGGTGTGTCACACATTTCACACCTCCTCAAACTAGCAGAATTGTCATATGTACATGCTGGGCATCTCCATACAGCGACCCCTCTCACCCCAACACTTCCTCTGCCGTATGTTGTGGCTCGCCTCTGACTGAAAAAGCCCCTGATATAACTGAGTGGTTGGCTTATAACACTGAAGAGCTTTCTGAACAAAGAAGTTAGAGGGTCTGATCCGGCATGCTGCCCCTTCAGATGAAGGTAAAGAATACCAGCTAGTATGCCTCCGAGGTGGCCAATAAATGACACACCCGGCACAAACATCTGGATGAGGATGAGTTCCACCCAAGCAGCATGGCGTGATGGTACAATCAACCCGTGGACGAATGTAAAATTGTCAGACTCAGAATTGAGAACCACCTTCATGGCGAAAAGGACACCGGAGAAGCCGACAGCATACTCTTGGTAGTAGGCCTTGTTATAATTAAACAAGGTTAGCATTTTTGCCAGCCCAAGGGTGATGCCTTGAGACATGGCGAGTAAAGCTGCTACCATGGATGCAAAGTCAAGACTCCCCATTGACATCTCTAATTGAACCCCTTTCCACAGCAAGGACAACATATTATAGACGAGATGAGATTCACCTATGTGGTAAAACGCCGACAGGAAAAAGCGCTTTAGATCACAATTCTGCAATAGAAAATAGCAGCGTTAGAAATGTTACAGCAGTAACCAACAAATCATAAGATAGCAGATTTGACAACTGAGAAGCAGCAGAGGTAGGATGCTAATAACAACAAATTCCCTGGAAGAAATAACATAGTTCTGGATGAATAGAAAGCTTTGGTAAAATTTGATCATGAGGAAATGTTTAGGGGCTTAGATACTATTCTTGGTGATTTTGATGTAATCAACTATAATTTTAAATGTTGTTCTTCTCAAACTAGCAAAACTTTAATGAGCAAGTAGCAACAGGATCTCCCACAGGGATTTCCCCTTAAAGTCAATGGAAATTTTTGTGCGCATATTTTTACATGGGCATCCCTCTTACAGCTGCATCACTTGACAGGGTTGCAACTTTAGCAGTAACTGTCGCCCACTAATGAACAGCACCGGCAACTGATCTTCAAAAGCAACATTCTGCTACATAATAACTCATCTTTCTATTCTCTAGGTAAAGGGTGCAAAGAGTAGAAGGCAAAACTCAATGCAAGAATAGGAGGTAAAACTCAACGTGAAACCAGGATGATACCTGATAGAGAAAGGATTTTTAACAGAAAAATCAGATAATCTGTGAAGATGCCTCTGCAACAACGAACCCTAAGATTTAACTGGAGGGAATGAATAACATTAACACTAAACATTCCATAGCATCCAATATCCATCCATGCTGCGGTAATGGGAGAAAGAAATCATTGGCTTGAGAAATATGTCTGTGTCACCGTAACCCTGGCCAAGGTTCTCATTTGTCAATACAGTGAAAGCAAGTTGACGGTACATGTGTGCTTTTGCCAAGGAATGACCTTAATGGATGAAATTTAGGGTCTGTTTGCATAATAAGGTATCAATCGTTCACTTGAGAAATTCTTCACAAAGACTTTGTCTATGATGCAAGAATTTCCAAGAATTCACACTTATCTTAGAAATAACGTCATCTTTTCCCATCTCCAGTTCTTGAGAATTGATATGCTTTTGTACCCATGAAGGAATCGGGATCTGTGACAGATTATCACTTCCTAGGAGCAGCTGCGCCTCCATGTAGCTTGGAAGGAAGCTTGTACTGGTTCAGCTGCGGCTGTGGACATGGCTGATATGAAAGTCAACTATGTGGAACTCGTTCTAACATACCAAGGCTAGAACTTATCTAAAAAATGGACTTTTCTCTTCTGCAGTGGAATATCCATACTTCCAAACAGCATTTGTCAATGACTTCCAACTCGTGTAAGTTCTTCTTCTTCTTGTTCTTCTAATCACATGTTCAGAGGCCAAGCATCGAGCACTATTTGCTTCGTCTTTTACCGTATATAGAGGCATGCACAGTCTCTTCTTCTTCTTCTCTCATGTGCAGAGGCCAAGGCTATCAAGCTTCCTGAATTACCTCTTTGCATGCAGAGAGGCTGTAAGCAATGCCAAGCGCTGACATAATGCTTAACAAAAGCTGCTTCAAGCAAAGCAACAAAAAGAGAAGCTCAACTTTCCTTGGAAAAAACTCCCAGCAGCAGGGGCTTTGGGGGTATAGATCCCAAAAGGGGGAATGTTACAAGAAGAAAAAGATCTAGCTGTTATGCTGCTACTTTTAAAAAGGAAATTCATTGTGTCATGCTCTTTTCTAATAGGCAATCACCCACTTTCATTGAGAACATAACGTCATTTTAGAGCCTCTCCCTTTTGTCCGTTAACAAAGTTACAAGAAGAGAAAGATCTAGTTGATGTTGTTGAGTCGATTTATGAGAGTGTATACAGAACAAGAATCAATGTTGTGCTACACAAATAAAGAGCCAATGACATAAAAAAGTTATTTGTTTCCAGAAAAAAGTTCTCTTCAAGAACTAGAAAGAGTACATCCCATTTTTCCAACAATTTCTTTTGAACACTCAATCGTTGCACTTTTTGAGTCATTAATGAGCCTAGGATGATAAGCCCGGACTCTAGCTCATGTGATACTAACACCACTGGTTTTTCAATGACAGAAAAGGAGTATACCGTGTGAAGTAGCAACATAAATCTAGATCTTTTATTAAATTGGAAATGTAGCAGCAGAGAAGAATATACTATCGTACTTCATTACTTTTTGCCTACCAAAAAATGGTATCACATGAATTGATTTTATTGAATTGCAAAGTATGTTAAATATCAAATATAACTTTCTCTTTTGAAAAATTAGAGGTAAGGTTAGGAACCTAAGATCCCGATTCTAACCCATGACCCTCGATACTTAGAACCCGATTCAACCTTAGGTATGACAGTGATAAATTCTCTTCCAACAAATTTACTACAATTTAAAAGCACCCTAGTTTCTGCCAGTAGAATACTGACATACCTCGTCGGGAAAGGCTTGGAATTCAATCATCAATTTGTCACTAAAGAATGGAGAAAGACTGCAAACCAGTGGGTTGGATGCAATGGGCCATTGAGTTATAACGAAATTGGTGCAAACCAGGCTAGCCAGAAGGCTTCTATGCCTCCTTTTGGACCCTTTCGGAGGACAAAAGAACAAATAAAATCACCAAATAAATAAGAAAGAAGCGCACATACTTTTCCTTCCACGAATCTTTTAAACTTAGATTTCTAGGTAAGCATACTCCCAAAAGGAAAATTCTTGAGAAACGAAAGGACCTAAGTACACAAACACACGAACAAAGGTGCAAACACGCACAGGGCACCAAAGTAGAACATTAACGAGCACTGATTAACGACAAGAACTAGGAAGGATTTCGCACCAAAGAAAAATATAAACAAGCAACAAACCAAACACAAGAACTAGGAAGATGAAGCAACCATTCCTGACAAAATAAGTTTGCTTGAACAGTTCCAACATATTCTCCGCATCTTTGCTTTAGGTATCTAGGTATTCCGACTAATTGATCGAAACATGCTAAGGAATCAACCAATTCAATCAAATGGCGCAAGAAGGCATCGAACTGCTCACTGAAGAAGGAAAAAAAAAAGCAAGAGGGAGACCAAATGCCAGAAGGGGTGTGAGGTGGCGAGAGAAACCAACCTTGACAATGATATGAGGATTGAACCAAACTTCATCAATGGTGGGAAGGATGGCATCAAGAACACCGGGCCTCGCATAGATTAAAGTATTGGCGAGAAGGAGACCGGCCGTGACGGGCGGCTTCCGATCGAGGCGACAGAACTCATTCACGACGTTAAGAGCCAGAAATGGAAGCATCCCCCTCGATGGCCTCCTAACTATACCGTCCATTCTTTCGTCCTTTTTCTCCTCCTCGTCACCCCTTTGTGTGTAGTGCAGACGTCTTAGGTTCAATTGGAGATTTTGAGAAGAAAAGAACCCAGAGAGAGAGAGAGAGAGCTTTATGCCTGCCTTAGATGCTGCATCTAAGATTTACTTTTGCTTGTTTCTTTGAGGCCAAGTCATGTTTTTGAGCCGGTTCAGCTCCTGGCAGGTTCTAGAGGCTACGTCTGTCAAGGGGAAAAAAAATCAAAAGGTTCTACTCGCTACGGGTGAGAACAAAAATAGGTTATAACCAAAAGAAAAGGTGAACTGAACCATTGATAGTTTCACGTCGTCTCGGTTTTGCAATTTCTCGAATCATTGTTTATTTTAAATTTTAAATAAATTTGTTTATTTAGGTTCTTTTCAGGTTTGATGCAGCCTGATTTTTGTGTCTGAGTTTGTACATTTTTGTAATTAACAGAATATGTAAGCAAAATTTAATTGTTATAATTGATTGCATTTATCAATTTGGATCAAAAGCATAAAATTTCCACTCACCGTTGAACCTTGACAATCGAAAACCAAACCAAACCAACAGAAATCATTTCCGTTTGGTTATTCCTGTTACTTGGTTTGGTTTCGGTTCTTGAATTTCCTGCCAATTCGGTCCAGGATCAGATAGAGCTTTAGTAAATCCAGTAAAGTGGATAGTATTGTATTCACATTCGTGTATTGATACGAAGAAATAAAATTGGATTTCGATCGTGCGGAGTCGGCTCTAGATGGGATCGACTACATGGATTCTTTCTTTCCACATAATCTTATCCTTATCATGTGTCATGCTAACAGTTAACACAAGCAATGGTTTTGGATGTGGAACCAAAAATAGAAGGGTTCAAAGCATCAATTAGTAAAACTTGCTGCAAACACAACCGACCAAAAGGATCTTTCAACCTTTACAAGTTTGGATAAATTTAGTTGCTATTATGTTTTCTTCTATTTGGTTCAGCCTTTCTCTTCACGTCACCCAGCTTTACGCGTGAATTTCTCCTCATGGCACTCAACTTTATAGTAAGCCATCTTGCATGGTGTTCAACCTTATGCATGCACTGTATACATTAATAATTTCATTAATTGAAAAGCATCTTGTTGTTGGATTCAAACTTTTCATTATCATGATTGATACATATTTATCATTCGATATTAAAATATTGACAATTTCAACCATTTTCACGAGAATGAAAATTGTTGGCGACTTCTTTTTCTATTTGATTTAGTCCTTCTCTTCTCATGCCACCAAGCTTTATGCACGAGTTTCTCTTCTCATAGTAACACAACTTTATGCGTGAGCCATATTGCATGGTGTTCAGCCTTACGTATGCCATATATACATTATATATATAGCTATATATATTACATAGATATGATTAATATATGGATATTATATAAAACCACACGCCCTCTCATGACACACATGCATATTTTACGTAAACTCAGACACACACATATATATATATGTAAGGTAAACCCATACATATTTCATATACACTCACCTAGTGTTATATAATATATTTATATACGACCCATGTTACATAAATATGTATAGTTTTATACATAAAATATATATAAATTAACTTTTAGTTATTACATATAAACATATTTATATATTACATTTCTATACATGTATGTATGTGGCTTTCCATAATAACTGAAAACATTTGACATTTCTGTCTTGCTAAAATTTTACTTTCCCTTTCCATTCCTTTTATTTTTTTCTTTTGATATTTTTCCAACAACCTCATATTGATTTGTTTCATTATAAAACAGACCTAAACCCTCTTAATGAATATCCTATCATTCAAAATTTACACAAACATCACGTGTAAATTTTAAGTGTTTACACTACCACCCCACCCCCCAATATAGACCCTAGAGGTGAGGACCTAAATCCAGTACTTGTCACAAAAATCAGTTTCTCAAAGATATATCCAACAAAAAAGAGAAAAGGATTGACCACCAAAATCCGTCACTCTATCTAACAATATAAGCAGTCTTTCCCGCATTTCATTGTAGTCCAGGGGATGCCCAAAATTTCATCCATAAATAAAAGGTTCACTATCATCAATAGTTTCATGCTACACAAGATACCTGCGATGAAAGAGCTTCTGCATAACAATATACAGATACAAAAGGAAAAAGTTTCGTGCTGTTAAGAAACTATTCTTTCCTGATACGAGCCAGCAATCTTTCCTCGAAATTACATTGTGAGCCATAAACATGAGCAGCTGCTTTACTCATATAGTGTCAAAATAACCAGCGGCATTTTACAACAAGGCCAAGCCGCTTCCAGGAGAGATACAGGCAAAAACCGATCAAAATGCATACACAGCGGGTATCTACACTTCACCACCGCCTCCTATATGAAACAACAGCATTTCAGACACTCACGGGTTCCTGAACAAGAGCAAGTTCTGCAGAAATAATGAAGGAAGACCTATCTGCCTCTCGGAGATATTGCACGTCTCCATTCATCAGCTTCAATATTTTATGACATATAAGCAAGCCAAGACCATCATCCACAGTATCTTGATCAGTCTCAAACATTTGTCTGATATATTCTTCAGGGATTCCATGCCCAGAATGTATAATCCTGTAGCAGCACAAACAAAACCTCAGTATCTGTTTCGCTTAAGCGTAGGTGATTCAGAAAACCCAGATCAGGGCCATTGCCCATGAAGCTTAATAATGCAATTTTCAATTACATACACAGAAATTTGGCCGTGAGATGGAATAATACATGGAAGACCTGACAACAGACACTAGAACTCATTTGAGTGTGTGGCAGTTAAACCTGCTTCAAAGCATCAAATTGATGAATACATACAATGGATGTTCCTGTCTCCTATATTCGTACCACCATTTGGAAAAGGGAAGAGGAGCACTTAACTATTGATGTAAAAGGCACAAATGACAACTGCAAATAGGACCAAATAGATGTGTTCCAGCACGATCTATGTACTCTAGGTAACACAATGCATGGCAGTTAAACCTGAAAGTGACAACCTTGTAAGCCATGAGATTTTAGTATATTCTAAGCCAGGCTTTTGACCTTTTGATAACTAGCTTGCTTGTTGGAATTGGAAATGAAATTTTAGTACATTAACCTTTTAACCGTTGATAAATTAGCTTACTAGATGCAAACACATGCTTTCAAACCCATTGGTCCCATTCAGCTCAACGTTCTATTTTGAGTAATAGATTGCACCTGCATCTATATTAATATAAATTCAGTTGCACTCAACTCCGTGTTCTATTTTGATGAATAAATTGCATCTAATATTCTTTCCCCTTGCCAAAGTTAATTCAGACGGTACTCCAACTCCAACCTAAAGCATACCTTTTGTCATTTTCAATTGCTTTGGCTTTTGGTTTCCATTCAAGGAAAAAGACTTGCTTGATCTCAAAAACGACCACCTTCAGAATTGTCATGCTTAAGGTCATTTTCATTGTCAGAGACTTGCGATAAACTTAACATAGCTAATGTTTTTTGTCCGTGAACATGACCTTACAACATCAACATTTTGAAACTATAACCTTGTCCTTTTCTTCGAATGGAATGAGAAATCAGAAAAACAAAAACAACTCTTGGAAAGGACAAATATATACTTCAAAAGTTTGAAACGTCAAAGTCATGTGAATTTAGAATGTTAGAAACACTCAAGGCGTACCATATAATGAACTTCCAAAGAGATGTGCTTTAAAGATATTTTCGCAATTTCAAGTGTCAAAAACATCCCATAGACACAAACTTAAAGTATGAACTTGGTGTAGGCTGCAGTCTCTCTCTCTCTCTCTCTCTCTCTCTCTCTCTCTCTCTCTCGAACTCGGCATTGTGTGTTTGTGTATTAACAGCAATAGGACAAACTAACCACTATAAGTACGACACTACAACATTGCCACCCAATAGCACAAACAATGTAATCATGCTTACCATTACTTCTAGTAGTGTTTGTGTAGAGTAGCATGGACAATGCATACAACAGAGCATAAGCTAGATGAATGAAAGACTTCAAAATTAACAATAATTATGATACCAACATGAGTGAAGCATGAAAAAGGTTATATGATATCAAAAACTTTAAATACAATAATACACAATATTCATGTCATGAATAGAACATGTTAAAACAAAACAATTGCACTTTTCCATGCTAGATGTGCAAAAGATCTACATCATAGTTCTATAATCATGACTCACGCACGAGCCACTATGAGCATAGTGCATAGATGCCTGATACTTTCCACAGAACTATTATTTTTATTAGTCAGTGTACAGAAATGAAAATGAAACTGAAAAACCTACATCATAGAGGACATGTAAACTAAAAAACCATGCAAATAAGTCTGCTATGTTATGTAGCTTGCACCACTTGTGCATATTGGGCATTCGATATCTCATGTGCGAACAATCTACATTATACAATATCAAGAACTTAAATAAATTGACCACACTATTTACATGATAAATAGAACAGGTTATAACAAATCGATTGCACTTATTCAAGCTGAGGCAGCTCAAATAAGAGTCCACCAGAAGCTGATAAGACTTTAATTGAAAGAACTGAAAATCAGCTTATGCGAAGTTTGGAATAATGGCAGGGTATGCATAAGTGCCCACATAACAGGATAGGGACTGGGGCTTCTTCTTTCCAGTTAAAGACAAAAAGTAGATACATGCATATATAATATACATTGTATAAACATATATATATATATATATGAGTTAGGTTTTTCAAAATTTTTTAAGGGTACATCCTATGTATCCCATGGATAATTTCATTTTAGAGAACCCAGAAAAAAGAGCACAGGCATCAAAGAGCCCTCAAGATAATATGTATCCTGCAGAAACACATTCCAATGAGCAATATATAAGACGCCTTTACTACTATTATAAAAAGACTAGGAAGCAGGAATTTTTTCTTTTTGGCTACACAGATTGCAAATTCTTTAACCATGATAATAGCCAATCCTTGATAGCTCATAGAACCTCATGAGATTATACTATCCTTTCATGTGCCACGAAATGGAAGATTATTACTGAAGGTTTGTAACGTTCATACCCTATTCTAGATCCATCAGAAGCAACCAAAAACCAAGATTGGCTTTATCTGGTTAGTAAGTGTGGTTATGCATCACCGTGCATGTATGTGTGGCCATCTTGGATGAGCTTAAACGGAGAGATCGAGCTTAGCAAGTACCCTATCAAAGCTTGCTCATTTAAATTTGAGATGAGCACAAGATGAGCTCCAGCACAAAATACCCCCTCCTTTGATGCAAGTTAATGTCGATTTATTAAAAGTCGTTTAATTTTAACCCACAAAACCAAGAACTGCTCTCACTAGATAGATGCCAATGTATACAAGAAGGAAAACACTACATTTCACTGATTAAATTGAGAAAAGATGTCACCCAAGGTTCCAAAGAATTAGCTGATTATTTGGACATGTGATCAGTAATAGATAGAGCCTTCACAAAGTAAAAGCTCATACAAGCCAGAGGAGGCTTCAAACTCCATATTTCTAATCAGCAGATTTCCTACAGACATATTCATGTGGATAGAAAACAGTACCTGAGCTCCAAATGCACAAGATGGACACTTTTCCCCAAGCTATCTTTGAACAAATTAACTGAAACTGTGATAAGGCCTTTCTTTGGTGTAAAATTTACAGCACTTGACAAGAAATTGGCAATGACCTGTTGAAGCCTAAGATTATCGCCGTACAGCCATTTCAAGGTTGGCTGCTCCACATAATCATGAATGATGTGGATGCCCTTTTCTCTGCTTCTGAGAATAACTTGGCTTATTGCTGCTGTCAGAACATTCTGAAGAGAAAATTCAACCATCTCCAGTTCCAAGCATCTGCACATACATGCACACACGCAAAAGCTAAGACAACCCAGGATCATCAGAAAATCTTTACAAAATGGACCATAGACTTTGAGATTACCCATCTATCATGCTTTGTAGATCAACATCATCTAAAATCTTGTTAAGTTGATGCTGACACTCAATGCTTGTACTAACATATGCCTTCTGTTCTTCTGGTAATGCACCAATGTCTAGCATTCCTGTAGAAAATATGATACCAGAGAGAGGATTCAGGATCTCATGCCTTATGTATGACAATGCCTTCAGCTTTCTCATAGCAGTTTCCTCCGATAACCTCTGCACGTGCAATGCTTTTTGCAGTTCTTGACTAGCCAGTTGCAAGAAACAAAATACCCCAGTTACTGTTCCCTTTCCATCAAGTTTGTTGCTTACAGAAAGCAAACAGTTCACATACTTCCCATCCCGACGAAAGAAGCCAAAAGGGAATTTCTCTGCTTCCTGCCCCACCATTGCATTGTTAATTAAAATGCCAAGATTTACAAACATGTCATGATTCTTCATTCGACAACATGCCATTTGAGTGCCAAAAACCTCACCCAACAACATCTTATCAACTACTTCCTCCTTTTCACATCCTGCTAGTTTTGCCATTGCTGGATTCCACTCAGAGCACCAGCCAAACTCATCTGTACCAAAAATAGGGGGTATCATTGGATTAGGGTTCTCCACTATTGCCCGGTAATCACCTTGGATACGAGTGAATTTGTCCATCACCATCTTATGCTCGGTCATGTCTTGAGCAATGAAACATACTCCGACAACATTGTCCTGTAGATCCTTGCTGGAGCAAGCATTTACAACTAAGATAACAGGCCCGTTCTCATTTCGAGGACCATATGTTTTCATTTGAAATTGCACTTCTCGCTCTTCGTCACCTGTACAAGCAATCAGCAGAACAGTCCAATTTAGCTGAAATAGCAACGAAAAGAAACTCAAAAGTTCAATTGTACGGAACAACAGTACAACTGTGGATGGATTACTTGTAGATAAGAACCAATTAAGTACCGCTTACCATTCAAAGCTAGGTAAAGCATCCTCTTGACACGATCTAAAGAACAATCCTCAACAAGAGTGAGTAGATGTTTCCCCATGACTTGTTCAACAGACAATCCAGTCAATTCTGCAATTTTAGTATTCCAACCATTAACTGATCCATTCACGTCAACTGCAAAGATCGGGACACTGGCTGTTTCAATCAGCCTCACCATCTCATTGGTGACAGCGTTTAATTCCTTCATCCCCTCAAGCTTCAATTCATTCATCCGAGAATGAATCATGTTCTGAGTATCAGCAACCTGAACTTCCTTCGATGATCCTCGAAGAATCAGCTGCAGTGAATGAATGGCATCCATCTCAAAATCTTTCCATGGCAAACTCCTAGTTTTGACAACCTCTAGGAATGCTTTGAATGACGATCTTGGATGCATCCTCCTCCCGTCATCCTTTTCCTCTGGGTCATGTTTGGCACCTCCCCATCTGATCTCAGAGGCAGTGGGGGATCTGAACCAAAATAACATGTCGCTGTTAGCAATCCTAACAGCAGCCATGCCACAAACTACATCACCTATTGCCAGTGCACCTGGGTATCCTGCTTCATAAAGGCTATCTGTACTCAAGCCAGTGGAATCCCTATGATACTCAGATAGCCAAACTGCAATATCACGCATTTGAGATTCAGATGGAGTCTGACCAAGCAGCCAAAGCTTATTTCCATACAAAAGGGCTGCACCATCACATTTTACAAGATCCATTACATTGGGGCTTTGAGTCACAATTCCAAGTGGTGCATCCCTAAGAAGCATGTCACATAGCAAGGTCTGTGTGCGAAGGATATTCTTCTCTCGCATCTGATTTTCCAACTCAACCTCCTTATTTACATGAATAGCAAAAACTTGCATCAGAAACTCACATGCATATCTCAGTGGGAAAGGAACAAACCTTGGAGTAGTATTATGGCAGACTACAAGACCCCAAAGCCTCTTTTTCTTCTGTTGTTGCTGCTGCAGCCTCTCAGGCTCATCATCACCCTCATCTTCTCCTTCATTGATCACAACAGCCATGACCAGTGATGCTATGGAGCCCATATTCTCCATATACTGCAAATGACAACTGTGAGGTGCTCTCAAGGTCGAGCCACACAATGTCAAATCAGTTTTTAGGTTCTCATCTTGATACACCTTAACTGGTTTTGCACGGCAATCACATATCATCCGGACCTTGTTCTTCATAAACAAGAATCTAGCAGCCTGTGGGATATCAGTGGCAGGATAATGCAGACCTAGATATGGTTCCAATTCAGGTTTCCTTATCTCCGATACAACCTCCCCATGATCATCTTCATGAAACTTGTACGCCATTACCCTGTCATAACCAGTGAGTTGATGAACTTCTTCAACAACGGTGTCAATGAGTCTACCGATACTTCCACTAGGCAATGACTGGAGACGTGCTATCGCTTTCGCAGCAAGTTTGTAAGATTGAAGAGCTCCAGCAGCAGTTATGGGCAGCTCAGAGGGTTTAACAGGCTCAAAGTCCATAACCAATCCCGACATAACTCTATGCACAATAGCATAGAATGGCTTGCCAGACGATTTACAGTGAACCAAGATGGGATTTAATAGAGAAACTTCAGCATAACCTGCTGCTTTCTGCAGTGCTGCCACACTGGTAGAGGTGAAAATGGATCTCAAATCCGTGCCTATGCCAAGCACAGGGTGATCTCCAACACTTGGAACTGCTTGGCTAGACAAGGTTAATATCTCGGCAGCATTCTCACTATAGGCAATAACCCTAAAGCTCTTCTCATCCAAAACTAGCAAGCATCCAAAGGGCTGAATCAATTTTCCCTTCTGTATATTCTGAAGGTATGCAGTTACCTTCTCAGACCTTGCATGATTAATAGACACCGCCCTAGTTGCCTCCACTGATCTAGAATAGTCGAAGGAGCTACCAGATTCTTCAAAATCAGCATGTAAATCAGCATCCACAGTGGTCTGCGCAATTATCCTAGCAGACCTCCGGGCCCTACTGGAGCTACTTGAAGATTGGCTAGGTCTGGAAGAAGACATTTTTCACCAAAGGAAAGCGCACAGAAGCACCTAAATTCCAAAAGAAAAGATTGTTATCACTGACCAAAATTGTTGAGCCTTAAGGTGATTCATAAACAATAACAATAATATTATTCTCCATTAATACCATCGAAACACAGAATTCACGAACATGGCAGATCAAAATTTGTCATATCCTCCCAACAAAAGACGAATGATATGCCTTCCCCGAATTTCTACCAGCAAACCAGAAAAAGGAGAGAGGGCACTAAAACAAGTAATTTTTCACAAAAGTTAGACTACAGGAAAACATCCTATGGCTGCTCTCTTATACCAATCTATAATTCGATGGTTCTTTTTGAAGTGTTAAACTAGTCATTTGCTGAGATCTTTCTACTACTACAGATGATCCCAACAAAAAGGCTTACAACCAAGAATTCTCAAAGGACTGAGATCGTCTTCCAGTGATACTTCCTTGCTAAAGTTTGCATACTTCACCATGAAAAAAGAAAGGAGAGGAAATCAAACTAACTAGCCGCAACTCCTCCAACTACAAACACCTCCACCGAAAACAACAGAAAACACTAGATTCCGTACCCAACAGCAACCTCCCAAAATTCTCAATAACTCCACACAACCCAAAAGGAATAGCTCCAACTGCTTACAAACCATGAAAATCAAGCATAACACAGAAACCCACCTCAGAAATTACTGGCCGGATGCCTCAAACCATCAGAATGAACGTTAAGCAATAAGCATAGCTCGCCTTGTTACCGGTTAAAACGGAGTGCGCCATAAGAAAGGAGATGAACAGCAAAGAGGGTGAATTCTTGAGAGTTCGATTCCACGGCATATAGTACAAAAAAAGGTGCTCTCGTTGTCCCTTTGTTTTCTTGCAGGATTTGCGCCTATTGGGGTTTTCCCCGTCGTAGTTAGACTTCGGATAAATACGTTTACATTAAATTATAAAAGAAAAGAAAGAAGCGAGCGACGACGTGAGAAACGAAACCAGGAAACCGTGCAATACCAAAATCCGTGTGCTCTCCCTCTTTCTCCTCTCTCTCTCTCTCTCTCTTTGAAGGAAGAAAGAAAGGGGGTCTCCGCTCATGCGACCAACAAAGGGGGAGGTTGGCCCCTACATGCCAGTCACTTGGGATCCCACCATTTCTCACCTTTCTTTACTCCTTTTTTACAGTGTTATGGGTCACCCCAGTCGCCCAACTTTTGCGACATTATACGGCGTTCTCTTCGACGCTTTCTGTGAGTAATAACCGCGTTACGCAATTGTTGACGGAGGCGGTGCTTGTCACCTTTGGCTTTTTTTTTTTTCGTTCCTTGGTGTTTCGCAGCTTCGTTGATGCTTGTCTCAAGCGTTTGCAATGCATTACACAGCATTACGAGCAATAGCTCAGCTAGCTAAGGGGTTGACTCACAAGTTGAAAGTCATGGGTTCAGTACTCAGGGGTGCAAAAACATGGAAAATATATGACAAGGTCATTTGAACGTTGATCTAAGCACCACCAACAATGCACCTAGAGCATTAGCTCAAGGCAGGGCGCTAGTGGAAAGCTCCACCCCTAAAGGATGCATATATGAGTGTGTTTTAGGCTTCATTCTCTTGTTCTAACCAACAAAAAAAAGCACCACCAACAATCCATTCACTCTAACTTGAAGATGGATCATAGAGGCTGGTGCATGCATCCAACCCTGTCCCATGTAAGAAGAATTAGAGTTTTACTTTCTTTATTGGTGGGAGACTCAAGTCAGACATTAAACATTGAACTCATGACCTTTAACTTGTGAGTCGATCGCCTTGTCAGGTGAGCTATTGCTCGTTTTATTTTATACAAATGCATGCACTCCCTCGAGAATCAAACTCCTCACGTACAGCACGGGAGTTACAGAGACCTCCCAGTTGAGCTAATGCTTTGTGTGCTATGACGAATTTCATGGTGGTAAAAATAGTCAGGTTTGATGATGGGCGTGGTTCAGTGTGGGTAAAAGTAAAAGAATGGATGGGTAATTCGAAGGGCTGGTGCTTACAGAGTTTAGGATCAGTTTCCTTTTAGACGTGGTCCCGTAAAGGGTGCTGTGTGCTTATCCGTTTCCTCCTAGCGGAGTTCGGGTTAGATCCACAAGAGCCCATTGGGTATGGAAAGCCTGTCAATGGTCTCAAATCTCAGAAAAGAAAAGCCCAGTTATAATTCATATCTTTAAACTAAACATTACTGAAGAAACTATTGTTTTCGTGTTCAAGTAGGCTAAAACCGTTTCTAGACTCGGCCAAGAAGGATTGGACACGAACTGCTGCTGAAACCAAGAGAAACTCAAAGCAGAACCAGAACCAAAATGGCATGGCTAGGTGTGATCACACAACCTCAGCCATGTCCTAGCGAAGCACATCATGAAGGATTTTCATGTCCTCTCCGTGAGTTCACCTCAAGGTTTCATGTCCTCTCCGCGAGTTGGGACCAAGCTAAGGATGTTGATCTTGGCTAAGAATCCTTATCAGAGAACACACACAGTGGGGGATCTAGGAAAACTTTTGGGATCACAGTTCCGCCCACTGATTCCACGACGCCCAACACCCATTGAAACCGTAGCTGTAGCCGGTTTGTACCATGCCCTAGTATATATATATATATATATATATATATATATATATATATATATATATATATATATATATATATATATATATATGAATATAACTTAAAAAATTTTAAGGACAAATCAAATCAATGATAAAAAATCCCCTTCAGGGCATTAATATAACTTAAAAATATATGTATACATATATTTTTTGTACAACAGAAAGGTCTCGACATGAAACTGGTTCTATGTCAGCTGACATTAATGGCTGAGAATCCGAACAGGAGACCGTACTATAATATATATATATATATATAAATCAAATCCTCTTTAAGGTACGAAAATAACTTAAATTTTTTAAGAATTTTTGAAAAAATAAGAAAGATAATAATCTCTCTAAAAGCAATAGTGTAATATGAATTGGCAATATCCAATCTTTGTCTCTCTCTCTCTCTCTCTCTATATATATATATATAAAGAAATTGAGAGTTGTTTCATCTCAAACTTTGCTAAAAGATTTGAACCTTTTGTATGATTGCACGAATGACGCAAATTGAGTTGCATGTCCACATTACACACCATATGTATGATCACACCATATATGTTAAATAACATTGACCTACACGTCGATATGAACAAATGACTTGATCTACACCAATTGCACGAACGGCTCAAATCTTCGAATCAAACCCTCTATATAAAGAGAATGGGAGTTATTAGATTGAGTTTCATCTCAAACTTTGCTAAAAGATTTGAATCATTCGTATGATTGCATGAATGACGCAAATCGAGCTGATGTCCACATTACACACCATATGTATTAGATCACACCATATACATTAAATAACATTGACCTAGACATCGATACGAACAAATGACTTGATCTACACCAACTGCACGAACGGTTTAAATGTTCAAATCAAACCCTATCTAGCATCTCTCTATATATAAGAAAGCCAGATTCTATATGATGTTTATTCATTGCTTTTGAGTGGCATGAGTATAATTTAAAATATTTTAGAGGTTCTAAAGAAATACAAAAATATTTTTATTATATTCATGTCACAAAAAAGCACGAGTAAAGAGTGTGAGAGGTAGATATATAAGGTACATATCTACGGAAATATGTGCATGAATGAATGTTGAATGTATGTAGCAATTGATTAGTATGTGGAGTTTTCCCAGGGAGGTAGACAAGGATGGTGCTGCCCATAATGGACGTGCTCCCTCGAATTCATTATATGTGCGTATGATGTGGGCCATGAGGGAGGATGTGACACGCTCAAGCTAATAGGTATTAGGAAAAGATAAAAAAATGAACCTTTGGGTTGTCTCAAAAGCACATGGGTCCAAGTTGTGGGTTAGTTACCTGCTCCCTTCTTATGAAAGATGTTAACATAAATAGGCTGAATAGTGACACAATAGTTTTTTTTCTTCAAAAAAGAAGCAAAGATAATTCCTCATTTTTTAACAAAAACCTAGATTTTAAGTCCTTTTAACAAGCTTTTAAGAAAAGAGTTGTCATTTATTTATATTTTATTAATGTACAACTTAATAAAAAATGAAAAAAGTTTTATTAATGTACAACTTAATAAAAAAACCCTCAGGACAGTGTTGGGACAAAGGAATCTTTCTGATGCAAGTTTCCTTCATGTTTACCACCCTTGGACTACTTGAAAACTCTAAAAGCAGCGGCCGACCCACATTGTGGCAGGGTGGGAGACCGCCCTACTTAAAATTCACAAAAAATTCAACTGTTTATTGAAGTTTTGAAAAAAAAATGGAAGTTCTTAAAGCATGCCCCACCTGAACTTAAAATTCGCCCTCTGGAAAACAAATTTCTAGATCCGCCACTGTTTAAGAGGGTCCATTATTCCTTCATGTGTTATCTCAATTAAAAATCATATGGAAGATGATTCACCAGATCCACAGCCAGAAGGTGGAAAGAAAATGCCTCCTTTTATATTGGTCAAGTTGCAATAATCAGACAATGCTTCAGTACAAGCTGCACAGTCATGGTGGTGTATCATCTCCATCGACGCCAGTTGCCATTATTATATAGTTTTTGTTATTTAAATGGAAGATGGGTGGATGCATTTGTATAAAATGGAGAAAAGTTAAGCAAGTCTTGAGTTGGAATCTTGTGAATGGAGAAAACCAGCACCGAGAGAGCTTTATGGCCATAGTAGACTGACCCGGTTCAATCTGAATTAGTCGAGGAACTTTGGGACTTCGCGATATGGGCAGTTCACTTCAAAAGAAAATAAAAGAAGAAAAGAGGAAGAAGACTGAGAGTTCAACTGCAGTGGCTGAGCTTGAGTTATCTTAATCATGAAGTTCTCAAAATTCCCAAAAAATTCCTAGAATTTGATATCAAGATCTTAACTTAGATTTTGTTGAGCAATTCCTTGAATAAAAGCAATAGAATAACAGTAAGGAAGGTGGTTCTTGCCAAGACATGGCTGAATGGTTGTATTCCATGACCTCGATTTTAAGCCATTTGGGTATTGATCACTCTCCACTTGTGTGAGACAGTGACCTCAGTGGGTTGGTTGTCCCCCATGCACCTAGAGTTTGAAAAAATAGGATCTGTGCATCGACCTAAGCTAATTTTCCTTTTATGACTATCTTTGGAGTTGGATAAAAAGTACAATTCTTCTGCAGTTTTTGAGAATTTTGTTGGTAATAATTATCTTTAATTGGGTATTAGGGCTCGTAAACAAAACGAAGAAGCCGAAAACCTAAGATGATGAACCTTCACTTACCTAAGAGAATATTTTACAAGATAAATGACCCTTCATTTATCTTAAGTACCTAGTACAATTACCTTGGATATGTATATCTAAAAATTATTTAATATGTCATTTAATGAGTTTTCACAAGCCAAATGGAGCTAAACATATCACGTTCATTTTCAGCTCGTAACATGCCTCAAGGTGCATCTTAGAGCAGTAACATGTTGAAAATCATTCAACCGGATAGATCTCAACACCTTTTTATGGTAGGGATGTCATAAGATTATAGAAGTTTCCTCTAACAGGATGCAAATGGATGACAGCAAATTTCCTATATGATATAATGAAGAACGCTAAGATTTGTTTTGTACGAATAGGATCAAGCTGATAACACAAATAGTAATTTCAGAACAAAAATTATCTGCAATTATTTATGCATATAAAAGGAAAATTAAGATGGTTTCTGAAATTTTTTGAACTTTTTAGCTTATATCCCATCTTTTATAGATGTTGCAAGGCCCTTTAATAAGAGATGCACGGCATGGGAAGTGCCATTTCCTTTCATTCATTCATAAAAAGGTATGGCATGGACAGAAAATATTCTATATATTCCACAATTTTTAATATTTTTTGGTTTTCATATTTTCTAAAAATATTTTCTTTGTAAAATAAAGAAAATAAGTATCATACCATATAATTTGGTATGATATTATATATGTGTACTGGTAACGTGCACAATATGGGGTTCACTATCATATCTACAATATTTTTTCCAACTAATGCTATTCTAAATCAAACCTTTCCAAGAATTCGACCTTGTTTTATCATAATTCATAATTCTACAACAATTGTCGATGCAATCTCAAGAGCATGTTATAAACCTTAAAAAGTAAACTTTATTGAGTTGGAAAAAATATAAAATAATAAAGAACTTAATATAAAAGAAGTTGAAAGAGATATTTTATGGTGATTAATGTTAGTCAACATAGTGTATCTAATTCTCTCTCTCTCTCTCTCTATATATATATATATATATATATGTATATGTATATATGTATATATATATATGTATATATATGTATATGTATATATGTATATGTATGTATATATATATATGTATATATATATATATATATATATATATATATATATGTATATATATATATATATATATATATATATGTATGTATATATATGTATATATATATGTATGTGTGTGTGTGGTTTGGTGGGGTTTCAATGGGTTGGCTTCAGTCTTTAAATTGCAAATCAAACAATTAAAGAAAAATTGAAAACTGAAATCAAACCAAAAAGCAGAAGAACCAAAAAGAACATCAACATGAATGGGTTTAATTAATTGGTTTGGGTTGGTTCTTTGACAACCACAGCTATGTGTTGGTCTGCCAATTATTAACATATGTGAAGAATGTTTGTGAATGAAGCTGTTAAGATTTAAGAATCTTAAATCAATAACAAGGTTATTACAAGAAGACTATGTGTATATATATATATGTATGTATATATATGTATATATATATATATATATGTATGTGTGTGTGTGGTTTGGTGGGGTTTCAATGGGTTGGCTTCAGTCTTTAAATTGCAAATCAAACAATTAAAGAAAAATTGAAAACTGAAATCAAACCAAAAAGCAGAAGAACCAAAAAGAACATCAACATGAATGGGTTTAATTAATTGGTTTGGGTTGGTTCTTTGACAACCACAGCTATGTGTTGGTCTGCCAATTATTAACATATGTGAAGAATGTTTGTGAATGAAGCTGTTAAGATATAAGAATCTTAAATCAATAACAAGGTTATTACAAGAAGACTCAATGTAACACTAATAATTTAAGGTGGCTTGAACATTTGAAAATGTTATCACGTGCAGTTTTAGCGAAAGTTAAATGACTGACACTTTAAAAGCGAGATGTTGACCTCTAAAGTAGTAAAAGAAAACGAAACCGTGATCTTGCTTTATTATGCTAATATGACACAAGATTGAGCTCAACCATGAAAGGCTTAGTTATGGTTAATGGCGGACTTACTCGTGAGTGAATATTTGAAAGATCGAAGTTTATCAACAAAATTAAGGTTGAAGAACAAGAACATTGTTTCATGGCAGTTTTATTTATTATAATGGTTTGATTTGAGAACGAAAACAGAAATGAGACACGAGAAGGAAGAGCATAAATCTCAAAAAATTAGGAAACGTATAAACGATACTATGTAAAAAAATTACAACTGCATTTTTTAAATAAATAACTATGTATATATATACATAAGAAAAATATGTATATGGTGCAAGATGTATATATTTATTTATATAGATATATAACATACAAGTAGGTATCAAAATACTGGCGGACGATGCACACATCTAAAAGGAACTAATATTTACTGCGTTTTTGGTGTATTGTCTTTCTTAATAATGCACTTTCATAGATGATCTTATTCTTGCTTGTACAGAGCATCCTGAGCTATACAAAGACAGAGGCACTCATGATGGCAGTCTTGCGCTTAAATCAGATAATGTGGCAGATGGAAGAGGTCAGAGACAAGCAGCCACTGACGAGTTCATGCTATAACGTTTCTGAAATAGGGAATGCAACCATGTCATGCGCAGATAGGTTGGGGTTTTTGACATTCTCTTTTCCAGCTCTCACTGAAGCCTGGCGCCGATGCTTGCGTGACTGATACTGGCAGACAGCCAATTGTTGCATATCTATGCTTACTTTTGGTCTTCATCCTGTTTGATTGCCATTGTATCTTAAGATACATTTTGTTTTGTTAAAGTTGATAAATTCATACGCCAGTCTGTAGTCGTAAGCTGCCTTTGGTCAACTCATGTTTCTGTAGAGTGTTATTCTGAGGTTTTGGCATTGTATGGGATGCTATTGACAACTTAATTAGATGGAGATGTTCAATTTCTCTCAACTGAGTGATGTCGACTCATGTTTCTGTAAATTGTCATGCTCTTTACGTTTTATCTTGTAAGAGAAAGCTATTTAAAACTTAACTAGGTGGAGATTTGCGATTTCTCTCAAGTGAACTATGTTGCTTTGCTTCCTGCAATTGTGTTGGTGTTGCAGTCTCATCAGGTGGATATGGAGGTTTTGTCAGCACAGAAGCGTCCTTTTGAAGTTTTTGTTGAAGTTCCTTGACTTCAGATATATGGAGGCATGGAAGAAAAGAAAAAGCGAGGCTCCATAGAAAACCTTTCTTCTACATTTTTTCATTCTTCAGGTAGGTTGATCCACAGAATTTTGATTCTCTCAACCAAGATCTTTCATGACTCCATGCTTTTTGAGTTTATTGCGCGCATGTGCTCCAGTTCCTTAGGTTTGTAGCTTTCTTTTAGATATTTTTTTGCCAAGTGATGCTTATGATTGGAGTCATACAATACAACGAGGAAAAGCATCATATCACATGTTTTGAATTGTGCTGTTCCCACACCCTTTTTGGAAAATACCAAAAAACCCCTCAATGCCTTTCTTTTCCTTTCCCTCTTGTAAATGCACACTTCTGCACCATTCTCGGTAGCTTGCAACAACCTTTTGCAGCTTCTAACGATTACTTAGTCTCTTTTTCATACATTTCAAGCGATATCAATATGTATTCAACTTTCAAAAAAGAAAAATAGTCAAATTGACTGTTGAGAGAATAAATAACCTTTGTTGTTAAATCGGAGAGGGAAAAAAAGAAAATATTCTGTATTTGAAGTTGAGTGGTTAATTAGATATTCTTAGCTTTTATATGATCTTATTCTTTCTCATCTTTTTTTTATTAGATCATCGGAATTGAGAGTAGAGACATGGTAAAATCGCATCTCTTTAAAAAGAATAGAACGCGTCCCAGCGACTTCTTCCAATATAGGGAGACGGTTGTGCCACATCTTCTATCTGTGGAGGCTTCGTCACATATCTCCTTTGAGAGAGAGAGAGACGATAAAGCCGCTTTTTCATCCCAATTTGAGGGGCTTTGTCACATATCTCCCTAAGGAGACATGACTTTATCACATCTTCCAATCATGTTTCGATTCAGGTACGGGGATAAGGTGCACCGACCCCATATCCTACCTACAAACACATATATGCTGTACCCACCCCATTAAGGATATGGTGCACTGAACCCATCCCCAATCTGCCCGATTGCCATTCCTACGATCGCCCAAAGGAGTATGTGGTCTGAGGTTTGAATTCCGTGGGCTCAATAATGCGTTTTGAGAGATTTGTCAACACAAGTTTACAGAAAACTCTGAATGATCACACATTTAACTACTATAAGCATTGATCTGCTAAATATTTTATAGTGTTGACTTGCACTTTAACATATGCTCAAGAAGCTAGTGCCTGCAATTTACATCATTAATTTACATATTTTCTCTCAATTGACAACCATATTTAACGAGGATAAAGTATAAACCCCCACCAAGGAACAGGTTTGTTGGTCTCCCCATCAACAATGGATATTTGAAAAGCTACCCTGATTAAATCTTGCTACATTGTTAAGAAAAGAATTGGACTTCAGAACTGGACCGAGCTCGAGAAGATCTGCCTGAACTGCCAATTGCCGGGAACGACATCATAGGCGGTTTGGGTCTGTCCATCACTTGTCTGGACCTTGAAAGACAAGGTTTGGCCATTGAGGTAAGAATCGGATTGCCAGTTTGCACCCCAGTTCCTCTTCATTTGTTGCCATCCGGTGTTGGATTTGGATCTCTGGACCCATTCAGCCACAACATCTCCCCTTCCACCAACGTTGCTAATCAGCACCAACTCAAAGAAACTACGCCCATTAATGGTGAATCTGATCCCTCCCCTCTTCTCGCATGGAACCCTACATTGAGCAAGTTATAACCAAAGAAAAAGTGAGCACAAAGAACCCCACATTCAATAAATTATTATTATTATTATCATCATTATCACTATTATTATTGTTGTTATTATAATTATAAGAGTTAGCATTAGTAATATGTCCAGTGATTATTATAATTATAAGAGTTTACTTGGCTTGCTCTATAACAAAAGCAACATAGAACAAGGACTACCTCCAACAGGAACTTATACACCATCAGTAGAATGACTCAAGTATATCCTTTTTTTCCCTTAAAAGTGAATCATTTTTATCATAACATCGCCATTCGTTAAGCTCTTCGCCAAGAGGTTGGGAATTCGATCTTTGGGGGCTCAGAGGCATCTCCATGCTTGTGTTCAACAGAGGTCTGTCCTCCCCCCCGCCCCCACTTATTAACTAAAAGAAAATAGCAAGGAAGAGAAGAATCGTGCATACCTTCTGTAGAGAACAGGAACAATGGCTGCTCTGTAAATGGCAATGCTCTCAAAGGCCGGCTGTGACATATCAAAGTGTTGCCTTGGTGGGTTGCACCATCCTCCATCGTCATTCGGCAACACGAAATTTCGGGGAAATAAGTTTGTGGCTGTAATTGTAATAGACTTTCCCTTCCAGCACCTTTGTTGCATCACACACTATCTGAAAGCATGCCCCACATTTGTTCCCATTGTTGAAGAGAACTGAGCTCAATGCCGCTGTGCTTGTGCCATAGCCAACACTGTAAAGGTTGCCGTTGCCACATGCACCAATTTTATTAGCAAATTTTCCTACATGTATAATTAAGTCATTATTGTCGAGTATTTCCTACAGAGCTCTTTCAAATCTCACCATTTAATCCTAAAGGTGACACTTAACTATAAAATACAGAAGATTCCATCCAATTTAAAGTTAAACCAAGTTTAAAGAAGTGCAATGAGATTTATCTTTTAAGTACAATATCAACGGGCAGTTTAAACAAGTGTTCTTTTTCCTGGTGAAACTCTAAACAAGTTGATGCAATGGTGAATCCAGCAAGAAAGAGATGATGAGCATTGAACAGACATTATGACGATGATCATATGAATATGATAATTACGAGTTAAAGCGTACCCATTGTCCCAGAGGAATGTTACATGTGCACTTAACCATTGTGCTCCAACAAGTGGCCGATCTAGAAAATAGTGTTGGAGGGGGTGACATACATATCGTGTTAGGGGGGCTTCATCGTGTTTAGGAGGGGGGCAAACCATGAATCTCAACCATATATTCACTATTCACTATAAAACCTTTATTTTAGGTAACAACAACAACGACTAAGCCTTTTTCCATACTAGACGGGGTAAGCTACATATATTCTTTGTTTCTATATAGCCATATCATGTGCCATGTTGACAGTTAACTCACAATAAACTAGATCATTCTTTATTGTTTCTTTCCAACACTTTTGTGGTCGTCCTCTACCTTTTTTAATGCTTTCCAAATTTAGTTTTTCATAACTTCTTAGAGGTTCTTCTTTTGATCTTTTTTCTATATGTTCAAATCATCTTAAACGATATTGTCTGATTTTATCCTCTATTGGTGCCACTTCAAAATTTTAGGGGAGTGACCGCTCTGATTTTATCCTCTATTGGTGCCACTTCAAAATTTCAGGGGAGTGACCGCTCCCCTCCCCCCCCCCCACCCCTACATGTAGATCAGCCATTGGCTCCAACATGGAAGCTAAGCATGAAAAGAGCAAAATAACAGCACCAACTTGTGCACCCATCTTCTCTTCTTTGTGGCCGATTGAGTCTGTAGTTGTGAACTGGAAGATGTACATGAACCCATATTTATACACGATTACCTACACCATTCAAATTATTTAATTCAAGTCAAGAAGAAGAAGGCATTTAGGGGAATAGCCGTACAGCACTCTCTCTCTCCCTCTCTCTCTCTCTCTCTCTATATATATATATATATATATTCCTCGTTCAGCAAGTGGGCTAAAACACCCTTTGACATGAACCATATTGCAATTAGTTGCAGACCAAATTATGCTGGCCAGTCAACGACCTCATATATTTCCAAACCACCACAGCCTGCCCAAAATCTTATTGGGTTCAAATCCAGTCTGACCCTCTCATGCCCATAATCTGGTCAAATTGAGTCTTGATTATATTGTGAAAGTTCAAAAAGTTTTTAAAAACTTTCGATTTGTGCTTCAAAAAATATATCTAAGTGTGTCGAGTGAAATCATCTAAAAAACAACATAATAGGTCACTCTTCCTTTTGAGGTGGGTTCCCAAACATTAGAGTGTATTAATTTGAAAGCCTTTTTTGTGATATAAGTTCTTTCACCAAATGATGCAGGATATATTTTGTCAAATATACCATCTTTGCAAATGAAATCATTTTTTTCATTAGTCTTTATACATGTATAATTGTTCATTTTGCTTACAAACAATTCAACATAGCTCATAGGATGGCCAGCTTGCCTTGTGAACCTTTGGTAATGTATCTTGTTCATCCTCCATTATTGTTTCTTACTGAAGCATAAGCTGCACTTTTTCAACCATATTCAACTGAAAATCAAGGTGTGTGTTTGCGTGAACAGAAGCAAAAATTCTGCGATCCAATGCAATCAATGAATATTTGAGGTGTTGGACGACTGATACTAAGTAATTTTTGTGACCTACAGCAGCCCCAAATTAATTTTTCTATTGCAAGTATATATATATATATATATACATTGGCGCATCAACCTTTCCTTGTAGTTATATCATGAACTTGGTCCTTCTTTATGTGCCCCCCAAATCTATCTCGGCCTCCTTTTCTATGGATCGGAAACGTATGCATGTCCCTTGCCAAAGGTATGTACATGTGCATGTCCTGGGTATCGAACCCTTGACCTTTAGCTTTCGAGGTTCTTCCGAGCCAACCCCCTAGCTAGAAGAGCAATGGCTCCTTGTGCTTCTTTAGTGATACACGAGGAATTAAAAATATAAATCTTCTTTAGTAATTAACCAACGAACCAAGGTAATAACCAAGATTGGAAAAAGGCAGGACTGGGCCAAGCTACGGCATTTAGATTTGCGACGGTGTAAACAACACTTTTAAAACGACGAGCAATAAATCACCTGGCTAGGGTTCATGGACAAGATAAAAGTTCATGAGTTCGATACCGGAATGGGTTGTGGGCTGAAGAGAATATGGGCCAACCCCATTTTATGGTGGCGAATAAAATGCCGGCTCAATCTTTATCAAGAAAAAAAAGCATTTGATTATATATATATATATATATATATATAGAGAGAGAGAGAGAGAGAGAGAGAGAGAGAGAGAGAGAGAGAGAGAGAGAGAGATTTTGTATCCTTTGAAATGAAATGTCAACTATTTTCTAAGAGAGTGACGCTTAATTTTAAAAATGAAAAGTAAAAGGTATATATACACATTCTACAAGACTGCTTAATTTCTAGATAATTTTTTTGGAGTATAACCATTACTTATTAAAATGGATCATTGAAATTTTCAAAAATGGGCGAGCATATATTATATATATAGAAAAAGAAAGTTAATAATAAAATGCATAATATTTTGCAATACATAAACGTTTGATTGGTTGATATAATCAAAATGAATATTTAAATTAAAGTATCATTATACTTTTATATTTTATATATATTAAATATCTTTTTATCATCCTAATTGTTCATTTCAAAAACAGAATGATCAAAATGTTTATACAAAATTATGCAATGAAAACATTATGCATTTATCATTAATTATATATATTAACAGTTTCCTTTTAGCCCCGTGGGCCAACCCAACCCACCTCTACCCTCGGGCTAAATAGCCTCTTTTATGCGGCCAGTCCAGTCCAATCCAGTCCACGGGCCTACCACAATTTGTCAATTTGACACCTCTGGTAGAGAGAGAGAGAGAGCAAATCAACGTCCCCCCTTTGCCACCGTGACACAACGTACATCAGGCACCTTATCCAGCAACCCCCAATTTTACTCTCTCAAAATTTGCAAGTCAACTCACTCTCCCGCTCCCGGTACCCTTTTGCCTTCTCCAACTTCTCTTTCTCTTTGGAAATCAATTATCAATTTACCATCAATGACGGCGGTAGCAGCAGCAGCGATTACCCCCATAGCTCATTTCCGGATATCTTCGCCTCGTTTTTACAACTGGTATACGACTAACAAGGCTAGCACCCGTTTAATCTGCAGAAGCGCCGTCGATCCCCAAATAGTTCCGGAAAATGGTGCTCCTGCCGTCGAGGTGCGGACACATAAGGTGACGGTACATGATACGTTCAGGTTCGTTGTTCACCACTTCCGTGTGCCTGAGGTTCGTCGATTCAGTTTCCCATGTTCTTTTCTTCTCATATTTTGGTAGTTTTTAGATCTTAGGGTGTGATTGTAGTCTTGTAATGTTTGGTACCAATGTGTTGCTAAATGAGAAGTCGACCGAGTTACGAATATGATCAAATTTTTCGTTGTTGGTGGATGCAGGACGAATACATATTGCACTCTGCGGAGGCTCAAGCCATCTCTTTGCCGTTCGCTTGCAGGCATGGTATTGATTTCTTTTCCTGATTCCCGTGTTAGAAAATTTGTGTTCTTCATTTATGCACACTATGTCTCTTGGGTATGAGCAAGACATTACTTTCTCGGAACAATTTTCAGTGCTTCGCTTTTTTCTTAGTCAAGCATAATTTGTGAGCGGACGCGATACTTGTTCTTGGAAAGGCACGTGAATGTTAGGTAAAAAGGCATGACCTTAGAGAGAGAGGACATCCTCTAAAAAGTGTTGGAAGGAAATAATAAAACATGATCTTGTTGGAGTTAAATGATAGTACGATACAAGATCAAGTTCAGTGGCAACTAAGAATCCACTTAGTGTCATGATGTGGGAAAAGGCTTGATTTTCATTGCATTTTGTGTGTTTGGTGGTACACCCTAAACCATAAAAGGGGAAACAACAACCACAACAACAAAAATGAAGGCCGGATGAAGAGAACGGTGAGATACTAAAAGGTTCATTTGAAACAAGCTCCGTGGTCTAATGAGAGAAAATAATGATTGAATTACTCATCCCCTGCTTTCTCCAAATCTGTGATGTACATGCTTGCACCAATCCACCATGAACATTACCAGACTGTACTGACTCAAGCACATGGAGGTGCTCACAACAGCATGGGCCAATAACAAGGCCATTTGCCGGTTTATGATCCCTGTGGAACTGAATCTCTTTCAGAGTAATACCGGTAGCTTTGAGTATGTTTCATATTTTATAACTGGGAGTCTAGGAAATGAAGGTATTGAAGCAGTATCCATGATGAAGATCAGCTTATGTTTCTTCGCTGCGAATGCGTTCTTTTCGAGACTGTCTGCCTCGGTTTCTTGTCAATTCCTGTGCTTTTCATGATGCGTTTGAGCTTTGCATGTAAAGCCTTCTCTTGATTGCATGGGAAATCTTTATTTGCTAAGAAAATGCGGTACTTCATCAGAAAGTTTCTCGTCAAGCAGGTTGCTGTACGAGCTATGCCGTGCGAATTAAGTCTGGACAAATACGACAGCCTGAAGCTCTAGGTATATCTACTGAGCTAAGAGAAAAGGTGATTGTAGTTATTTTCCTTTTAAACATGTCCGTTCATGCCTACTCTCCCTATTTCATGTCAAAACAATAGGCTCCATAAGTAACGATTGATAATTTGATAGTACACATGTTATCTGGATTTCAACCTTTAAAACAAAATGGTGTCTAAAGGTAAAGAATTCTCTGCTTCCATAATTTTTGGTGTTTCATAAGTTTTCAACTGTTAAGGACTTCATTTGATTTAAACTTGAATCCTTGTGACAGCACCAAGTTGTTTGATTCCCGTAGCTTGATCCTGCTCATTGATTTCTCGTTCAGGGAGTTAATATACAAGGAGTTCTATTTTATTTTGTATAACGGGATTTTGGGAAGATGACAAGAAACTGTTGTGGACCTTATGCATATACAGGAGTGAGTGAAGGAATCATGTTGCAGTCATGGACTCATAGGAAAAGCCATGGACTAGGTGTTGATATGATCTTTGAGTTAGTCGTTGTCATTTTCTTTTTCCATGCTGTGTTCCATATATTTTTCCTTTCTTCAAGAACCTGACTGTCAGAAGACCCCTTGCGCATCACTCTATCTTGTGTATTTCATGCTTCTTTCCAGCTTATGAATTCTACATATGGAGAAAGCAAATGTTTCATATATACTTTGATTTCCAGGGTTATGCATTACTTTGTGTTGGATACCCATCCTCTGATGTTGAAGTTGAAACTCAAGATGAAGACGAGGCAAATAATCAAACTTTCAAGCTCTTTTTCCATGAAAATTTGTAGCGTCTTCTTCTAGATTCTGCGTCTTAGTTCATCATTAATCTGACGCAGGTTTACTGGCTACAATTTGGAAGATATTTTGCAAGAGGCCCTATTGTAAGTTTCATTTTTTATCGGAGTTTCCATAAAAAAGATGATTTTGTGGGAATTTTCCCTTGGAGCTAGATCTTGAATCTTTGACAGGAAGTTGCAATTGACATTCTTATATTGTTTTAGTGTTCTCTATATATCTGTTGAATTTATTTGACAGGAAAGGGATGACTACGCGTTAGAGTTAGCAATGGGTGATGAGTAACTTGAATCGGTCAGGCTTTGGCTTCTGCGGTGCTTGATTTTGCACTACCAGAAAGGCGTTGTCCTTTGGTCCTATCCTGCTGAACCATGTAGGTCTGTTCTGTTGGCATTTATGTGTCTTCTTGTGCTTGTAGTAAAGTCTCCATGTTGAAATTAGGTCAGTTGCACAATGTTGTTGTACATGGACATTAGCAGGCGATAATTTTTACTCCATGAGGCATCTCTAATAAAGAAAGAGTTTCTGTATTCTTCTTCTTCACGGTTCACCAAAATGGTAAATGATGTGCTATTCAGACATGACCGTAAGTGGGTTTCTACAATGCCTGATGCTCTCTCTCTCTCCAAATTAGAACATGTCATAGGAATGAATCTTTCAAGCATATCATTGAACAGGTAGCTTGGGCTAGCCGGAGAAAGAATTAACTTTAGTGTTTTTGCTCTACCATATAAACTTGGCTGCATTGCACTGAAAAAAATGTGAGCAGAGGACTCTGATCTGCTATACAGACGTGTACTGCTTGTCTGAATATTATTGCATGCATTCAATGCAGAGTGAGAATCTATCTTCTACCACAAATTAGAGAGCTAGGGCTGCTCTTGGAGAGTGTCTCGGGCACCGAATGGTTTTTGAGAGTGGGAACTGAGGACCAACCTCTCGAATGACATCCGATGCCGATGTTGAATTGAATTTCTTAATGCTTCTCCACCTCAAGAAATCTGTCCTCCTTGTCTTTGTTGCTGTGCCCACAATAAAATCAGGAACCCTCATCATAAAACTGAGCGAGATATCAGTGTGCCAACATTTTTCCTTACCAAGGAGGAGATCATGATCTTCCTCAATGATAAATACTGGCTCTTGAATATTCTCCTTCCTATGATACTTCTAAGACGGAATTCACCTGCTCAAGGATCAGAGCTCCATATTATACCCGAACGGGATCTTCCATCGAGCCCCTTTCTCCACAACATTAACTCCTGTGCCGATGAAGGCATTTAACTTGAATGAGAGCAAACCATGGGTCTTAACTCTTGCACGCAAGCTTTCAGGTGCTTTTGGCTACCCGAGCTTTTTGATATCACCCTTTCGTCTAAGGCCCAGCTGTCCATCATAGGTCTGCATGCTGATTCCCACCTGTTGAGATGAATTGCCTCCTTTTCGTTTCTCCTGCTACACAGGAATTGTTTGATGATTTGATTTATCAGTAATGACTTCACAAGGAAGCTGAAAAACCATCATCCAGTGCATGCAGGAACTGTGGCCAGTGTAGGTTGCTCTCTTTTCCCTTTAGAAATTTCACAAATAGCCATTTTATGGGGGTGGAAATTTCACAAATTACTTTTAGCTAATGATAATTCTCTTGAGCTATTTGTAGCAAATCAACGTTCTTTGCCGCGTCAAATCTGGAAATTTTCGTTATAGCCACACAATCTTCAGTCACTTGAGTTACTCAATTCTTCTTCATTATTCTCATATGCATTAAGTGGCGGAATTGTGCATGGGCATCCAAAACTTTTAAAAGGACATGTATTTCTTTCTATGATTATTTCATTAAGCAGCCGACCCCATTTAGTACAAGAAAAGACTTAGTTATTGATTATTCTTACGATCTTGTGTGCAAAAATAACTTCTTAAATGTGAAAGCACAGTACATTTTGGTGTTGCTGTCATTTACTCCCTCTTTTCTAAACGGTAGTTTCTCTGCATGAAAATATCAATTTAAAGGAAGAAGAGGAAGACAGTAAAAGTGATGAAAGAAAAATATTAAATATAACATGACTTTTATGCAAGGTAGAGCTATAGCGTTCACTCTACATAATACCAGAAAAGACTTGGTTGTTGTTGTGGTTAGTTCTTTAACATTTAATTGACAATCATACCTTGAACATACCTTCTATGAACGTGCATACTATGAGTTATGCATGGAACTCTTGACCTTTGACTTGAAGTTTTTTTTTTGAGAATTTAATTTTTTTGTTACTATTAATATAAGAGATTGAAGCCTAGAATTCATGGTAGATGCCATTAGAATTGAAAGATAAATATTGTAAGACAATAATTAGACTCGTTATATTTTTTATTTTGAGTAATCAATCATTAATATGTACAAGAGATGTTTGTAGTGGAAACTAAAATACTGTGATGAATGTGTCGTCACACAAGTAAAATCATGTACGTAATGAGATTCTTAAAAATAAATTGGGAGTGACACCAAAACAAAATTATTTGAGATGGTTTGAACACGTAGAAAAATGATCAAAGAAAACTGTAGGAAGAATGTACAAGAAACTAAATAAAAATGTTAAAAAAAGAAGAAGAGTACAATGGTCCGATAAAAATGTAGAAGAAACTAGACGATGAAAATATTAAAAGAGAAGAATGACTACATAAATGAATGATTTAGCTTATGTTGAGGTATGTATCATGTAAGTTTTTTGAAAACAAAGAATCCAGGTACTCAACCTCATTTAGTACCAGAAAAAGCTTAGTTGTCGCAGTATAAGAGGTGTAAGCCTCACACGCAAAGTCACATGCACCCTGAGAGTCGAACTTGCCATCTTGGAGAGGGAGCCAAACAACCCCACTGGGCGAGCCATACTATGAAATTATGGGAAAGAATTATCGAATGTAGATTAAGACAAGTATCAAGTACAACAGAGAACCAATTTGGATTCATGATAGGCAGATCTAATGTTGAAGCGATTCGCCTGATAAGACATCTTATAGAACATTTTAGAGCAAAAAAGAAAGACCTTCACATGATATTTATTGATCACCGAGGGAGGTTCTTTGGAGAACCTTAGAAAAAAGAGATATCCCATTGACATACATAAACCTTATAAGAGACATGTACGATGGTGCAAAAACATGTGTGAGGACTCATAAAAGAATGACAGACTTCTTTGAAGTTAATATTGGGTTACATCAAGGATCAACTTTAAGTCCATACTTATTTATAATGGTGATTGATAAGTTAACAAAACATATTCAAGATGAAGTACCTTTGTGTATGTTATTTGGAGATGACATTGTGTTAGTAGAGGAGTCTAAGGAAAAAGTTAATTGAAAATTGGAAATATGGAGAGAAACATTAGAAAGTAAAAGCTTCCGACTTAGTAGAATAAAGACAGAATATATGGAATGTAAGTTTTATCATTTGGTTACTTTAGAGGACATAGAAATTAAAATTGGCACACATTGCATTCCCAAAAGAAAAGTTTTAAATACCTAGGGTCAATTTTTCAGAGTGATGGAAGAATTGATGGAGATGTTATGCATAGAATTAATGCTGATTGGTTAAATTGGAGAGAAGCATCAAGTATTCTTTGTGATAAGAAGATACCATTAAAGTTAAAAGATAAATATTATAAAGCAACAATTAGACCTGTCATGTTTTATGGTTATGAGTGTTGGGCAGTTAATCATCAACGTGTACAAAAGATGTCTGTGATAGAAATGAAGATGTTGAGATGGATGAGTGGTCATACAAGAAAAGACCATATACATAATGAGGTTATTAGAAATAAATTTTGTGTGGTACCAATAGAGGATAAAATGAGAGAATATCGTTTAAGGTGGTTTGGACATATAGAAAGAAGATCAAAAGAAGAATCTATAAGAAGGTATTAAAAACTAGATTTTGAAAGTATTAAAAGAGGTAGAGGACAACCACAAAAGTGTTGAAATTAAACAATAAAGAATGATCTAGCTTATTGTGAGTTAACTTCTAACATGATGACACATGATAGTGCTATGTGGAAACAAAGAATCCATGTAGCCAACCCCGTCTAGTATGGGATTTGTTGTTGATCTTGTAAACAGTGCATTGTATCCTCCAATTCAATATTATAATGTGGTATAATGGTATACCTTGGTCGATATGATCTAGGTATCTCGTTTTCTCCCTTTTATAGGTGTATATTGCACCGTACTGTAAAGTATTGGAAAAAATCATAAAATATTGCATAGTGTTATTGTATGTATTCTTGAGTATGGTTGGCTTCTGTATCTTAAAAAGAAATATTTGGTTTTTGTTGAATGAAGAAATCGAGTATCATAATGTATTGTACAGTACAGTACCTTTGTCAGTACCCCATACGATATCTACAGCATTGCCTGAAAGAGACAAGACTTGCATGATTTATGCAAGGGAAAGGAAGCGGTTGATACATGTAAATAATGTAGCATACCATGTATAATTGGAGGCTTTGCGGAGATAAATAGTAACAAAAAATAAAATCATTAGAAGTATTTTCTTTCCAATAAAGACCCCAGGGTGAAGTGCATAGATTAGCATAGAGTATGATATTTACAATATAAATGTAATACGACGGGGATTTGCTCTATGATGTTGTATGATATGTACGATATGAATGCTATGCAACAAGGATTTGCTTTAAGATGTTGACTCATATTGCAGTCCCCGGTATGTGCATTATGCATATACGTACTGACATGTACGACTTTGGGTGATAACACTTGGTTTTTGCCATAAATGATAAAAGCATCAAATTATGGATTTAAAACGGATCAACTGCATGGATTTAAGTGAATTACTAAGGGGGAAGACAAAAAAACATTGTCTTAGCTTTGCAAGTAGGAGTTCTTGGTGCTGTAATGAATTAACAAGTTACACTCCCATGCTGAAGGAGAACAAATTATTGCAAGCAGAGTGCGGATTTGTTGTTGGGTTTGTTTATCACTGGGAGCCATCGAGATTTTTAATTCTCTTAACTCTTCTGGTTTTGTTTCTGTAGATTTCTTGTGTTGTCTGTATTCTGTTATTGTGCACGTTGCTTTGAGCTGTGTTTTTTATTTGATTCTTTTTCCCTATTTTAGCTTTCCCCCCTTTTCTACATTTTGTTACCCCTCAGATCATTTTTTCTAAAGGAAGTAGCGAGGCGAATTGGGGAAGCCATTGCTAAGGCTTGTTTGGAAAAGGGAGTTCCAAAAGTGGCATTTGATCAAGGGGCTATCCCATTGAAAGCGTTGCAGCTGCTGCTCGAGAACACGATCTTGAATTTTGAGTTGAATTCAATCATCTCTTATCTTTGTGTGATTGTTGTGAATGACAAATGATCTTTTTGGTGCTTCGTGCTATTTTCCACCCACTCTTTTATGGAACAAGAAATTGTTGTAGTTTGATGCTTGGTGTTGGAATTCAGGGGATCAGAGGATAGAAACCCGGCTTTCAATTCCCACCTCCCTCGTTTGGATTGCAAGTTTGCATGTGGAACGAGTTTCTCTTCTCACACAATTCTTCGACCCTGTTGCAGATTCTTAGTTGATAATTGAATTCTGAATGGCTTTTATCGCCTGCTCTCACTTCTCCATGACACTCACCAGAACGGTGGCTAGAGAGGAACTCTCTCTCTCTCTCTCACACACACACACATCAAATTTAAATATACAGCATTTGACATCTCGTTCCTTTTTCGCATGAGTTTTCGAACATCAAGATTTAAAGTTTCATTTGTTTGAAGGGTCAGAAAAGGAAAACAATGAAATTGCAAATGTCATCTCGAATTGCATTGGTTTGAGTTATCTTGCTGTTTAAGTGATCTTACTGGTGCAGGTAAGGTATCTCTATTTAGATGCTGAAATTGCGAATGTTAAAGGAAAGTGGATATGCTTTGATGAAGAACACGAATCCTTTTGGACGATGTATTCCAAACAAAGAAATGGGGAGTCTTTGGGACTACATTACCTGCAATAGCTTGCTGAATCGAGGTTCCCAAATCCGCCAAGACTTGTAATTGCATTGGTTTCAAGAGTTGATGAAAGAAATCAAAACAATGTACGGTCGTGGAGTTTTCTTGCTGTTCTATATGATCTTATAGGTGCAGGTATGTTATCTCAATTCGTATGGTGAAATCACAAACATGCAAATGAATTGGATTCCACTTTAATCAAATATGCAAATCCTTGTCCATGATGTATTCCAAACAAAAGAAGAAGGAATTGTTAGGACTACTATACCCGCATTGGATTTCCTTTGTTATAGTACAGATTTGATCCACTATGTTTTATTGTTCCAAGTGTTCGGTAGTTAATCATCATATATAAAAGATATTCGTGGCAGAAATTAAGATGTTGAAATTGATTTGTGGTTACATAATATGTATTATATATAATGAGATTATTAAATATAAATTAGGAGTGATAAATAGATGATAAAATAAGAGAAAATCGTTTAAAATGGTTTACATACGTGAAAATATGACTAGATGAAAATATTAAAGAGGAAAAGAAAAATTACAAAAAGTATTGAAAGAAAATAATAAAAAATTATCTAGTTTATGTTGAGTTAATTGTTAGCATGACACATGATTGAGTTCTGTTAGAACAAAGAATTCATGTTGCTGATCTATCTAATATGGGAAAAAGCTTAGTTATTGTGTTAATCTAAATTTGCCTTTTCTCGTAAATTAGAAAAAGCACCTTTGCTCTCGAAGAGAGCTCTCCTGACAGGGATCTCGACTTGGGTTGTGGCTGCAAGTTCCACTCCTGGGGCGTGCATACCCGGCCTTTGGCAAAAGGAAAATCCGACTACTGTGCATACCCGGGTCCATCCACTGTGTGTTGGAATCCTTTTTCTATCCATGATCTATGCCTTCACCGAAAGGCCCTGGGGCCTGTGAATTAGTAACTTCTTCTTTTTCTTGTTAAAGATACATTCCATCATTCGTGTTATTTTAGTAAAGAAAAGAATGGCCACATTGCCAATGGATCTGGGCCTGTGATTTGGTAAAAATTAGAGAATGGGTCTGGATCTATGCTTCAACTTCATCTGGTCACGTCAGATCTGTGCAGCTCCTTGTTATTTATAATGTCAAAAGCCAACAAAGCCATCACCGAAAGTATTAAATGAAAGAACTTCACAGAGTCACAGACCATAATATAACGTCTCATTTAGATTGGATGATGTTACGGACCACCATGTATTCTTTAATTAATTAGTGCATCACATAATTGTGTAATTTTATTTTGTCTTTAAATAATTTTCCAACACCAACCACATTTGGTGTGTTCATCTCGTTTAGTAGCTTTAAGATACTAATCATCGCAGAACACAAAGCTTCTAAATGAACTTCGAACATTTAGTGGTGTTCGGGTCAACCTATTATCCACATAAACATAACAAGGCGGGAAGTTCTGTGTAGGGGGTGATTTCTTAGGAGGTTTGGGTTGGAAATATATGTCCGGTTTGACTCATAATCGGATTGACATAAGGTTATATTTTTGACTCCATTACGAGACCAATCAAAAGTAGTGTTGTAAGTAGGCCTGCAGTGGCAGTGACAATTATGGAGGCCTCGACATATCGAGTAGGTCCCATGAACAAACAGGAGAAGGAAATATCCTGTTGGTGACTTGAGTCAATGTACTCTCTAGTTAATGTTTTTGATGGATGGGAAGCAAATTGGACGCAGTGATCTGACCACATAAAGATCCAAAAGTTGGCCATGAATTTGACCTGAATTTGTGCTGCAAGCCCAACATGGCATGTGCAATCTGCATGTGCACCACGATTCCGCGATTTACAGGCTCAGATCCATATTTATTTTTTTACTAATTCATCGAGTGTCTTATCTTTATGTTGGTTACTGAATTATATGGTTCCCAATTTCTGATATACTCCGAGATAGAGAAATCCAGGGCTGATACTGCATTTTCGGGTTAAAAACATGCGCATTGTGATCTAAAAGATATATATATATATAGATAGAGAGAGAGAGAGAGAGACTTAAGTGCATGATATCTTTTGGTACTTAATTTTTTTCACACATTTCGATCCTTAAATCTTTGATATCAACGATGGAGACCTAAATTAAAAGTATCCCTGAATTCAGATTTCCTAGATTTGGTTTGATTTGAACTCCAAGTACCATTAAACAACATTATAGGCCCAATCAGAGTTCTTGGATAAGCTGATTTGTATGAAGTGCTTTTTATTGCATTAATTTGGTTTTTGGAGAAGGTTACGAACGTGTGGTTGATAGGACTTCAAAAGTGCAGGTAGCGTATCTGAAAGTGCAATAACAAGGAGAGGACAATCTGTACATGGTGAATTCGGTGACCTCCAAAAGACAACCAGAGAGAGGGATCTTGGCGTAGACATGATCGATTTCGGGTAGAATGCAGTTCGCTACGGTTCGGCTCGGCTCATGAATTATACAAGCTGACACATAAAACAAGTCCAGTTCAAATCAACATATTTAAGCTCATAAGGTATTATTCAGTTTGGGCTGATGCATATGCTAGAGTAACTTAAACCATATACATGTTTGATGAAACATGTTCCCAGTGGATTTCAATTATAAATTTTATGATCAAATTATATTATAAATTTAACTTTTAAACTAATAAATAAAAATTCACTTCCAAAAATAGTATAGTATAAAAAATACTAACTTTAAGTCCTTTTGAAGGTACAATAAGCTGGTGCATGTTTGTTTGATCAGCTCGTTTGGTCAAGCAGTGAGGCAAGCCGAGCCAAATAGGTTAAGCTCGACTCGTTTAGCAGCTCCATACGGAAGAGCATCCATTCATGAAACAGAAAAAGAGGTCCACAAGATTTTCATACGTGTCCACAAAAAGAAACAAACAAACGAAAACAGGGAAACAGAAAAAAGTAGCGGAAACAAAGCGTCGGCAGTACAGCAACGAGCATGCTTGTGTGGTGCTTTGACTTCTCTCTCTCTTGGGAGAGTGACGATGGACGTTTTGTAACAACTCTCTTTTCTCGTATTCCCAACCTTGAGAAACGTTTTCTAGAGGACCTTTTCCAGCAATTTTTTCTCTTTGAGCATATTTTCCGTGACCTTTTTAATTGCTAACTCATTAATGGCTCCATCAATTCTCTAAGTGAAAGCCGTACAGTCATCTCTCTCTCTCTCCACCTTCGCGTCTACTTATATTTCGTCTGTCTCAGACACATAGAATAGAAGCACCACAACCAGAGAGAGAGAGAGGAGAAATGGGGGTAATGTGGGCAAAGGGTCAAAGTTGGTGTTTGGTTTTCAAGGGATATCTGCAATGGGTGCTTTGGATAGTTGCGTTCTGCTTCAACAAAAATGGAGTTCTGGGTTTCGAGGATTTGAACGTCACAGAGATACCAAATGGGTATTCTGGCAGTCCCCGCATGGTGGGACTAACTCTTATTCCTGGAGCTGCTGCAAAAGGAGCAGGCAAGTTTTATCCCTTCGTTTCTACCATTGATGATATTTCTCTCTCGTCTTTGTCCGTCCTTAATGCTGAAAACATGATTTTATTCTAGTGGTTTATGTGTTGATGGTTAGATCCGGAAGCATTTCGTCTTCTTGGTTCGACTTTGTTTAAACCATGCTATACCTCGTGCGGCTTTCCTGTGTCTTTCATTATTCAATGGATCTCTTTGCTGCTTCAATGACCAAGCGAATATTGAAAAGTTTAAATCGTGTAGTATCGTTGAGTCGAGGCGATATAATATTTGTGGATTGCTTTATTTGGATATGGCTTTTACTTTTTCCACCTTTTTCCTGGGTTTCTCTTTCTCCAACAGGTGGATTTTTATTTTGTTTCTTTCTCTGTCATTCATTATGTTAGAGCTGCTGTCTGACATGTTATTGTTAGATGGCAGTGAACATATTCAAATAATTGTTCATCAAAACCGCCTAAAGAAGAAGAGGTTAAGGAGATTTCAACAAACAACAACAACAACTAAGCCTTTTCCCATACTAGACGGGGTCGGCTACATGGATTCTTTGTTTCCACATATCCCTATCGTGTACCATGTTAGCAGTTAAACTCTCAATAAGCTAGATCATTCTTTATTGTTTCTTTCCAACACTTTTGTGGTCGTCCTCTACCTCTTTTAATACTTTCTAAATTTAGTTTTTCTAACCTTCTTATAGGTTCTTCTTTTGATCTTCTTTCTATATGTCCAAACCATCTTAAACGATGTTCTCTCATTTTATCCTCTATTGGTGCCACTCCTAATTTGTTGTATATGGTCTTTTCTTGTATGACCACTCATCCATCTCAACATCTTCATTTTTGTCACAGACATCTTTTGTACATGTTGATGATTAACTGCCCAACACTCAGAACCATAAAACATGGCAGGCCTAATTGCTGCTCTATAATATTTACCTTTTAATTTTAATGATATCTTCTTATCACAAAGAATACCTGATGCTCCTCTCCATTTTAACCAACCAACATTAATTCTATGTGTAACATCTCCATCACTCTGAAAAATTGACCCTAGGTATTTAAAACTTTCCTTTTGGGAATGCAATGTGTGCCAATTTTAATTTCTATGTTCTTTGAAGTAACCAAATGATCAAACTTACATTTCATATATTCTGTCTTTGTTTTACTAAGTCGGAGGCCTTTGCTTTCTAATGTTTCTCTCCATAGTTCTAATTTTCTATTAACTTTTTCCTTAGACTCCTCCACTAATACAATGTCATCTGCAAATAACATACACCAAGGTACTTCATTTTGAATATGTTTTGTTAACTCATCCATCACCATTATAAATAAGTATGGACTTAAAGTTGATCCTTGATGTAACCCAATATTAACTTCAAAGAAGTCTGTCATTCCTTCATGAGTCCTCACACATGTTTTTGCACCATCATACATGTCTCTTATAAGGTTAATATATGTCAATGGGATACCTCTTTTTTCCAAAGTTCTCCAAAGAACCTCCCTCGGTACTCTATCATAAGCTTTTTCTAGATCAATAAATATCATGTGAAGGTCTTTCTTTTTTGCTCTAAAATGTTCCATAAGATGTCTCAAAAAGTGAATCGCTTCAATAGTAGATATGCCTGGCATGAATCCAAATTGGTTCTATGTTGTACTTGATACTTGTCTTAATCTACGTTTGATAATTCTTTCCCATAATTTCATAGTATGACTCATTAACTTATACCTCGATAATTCGCACAATTTTGAATGTCTCCTTTGTTCTTATATATGGGTATAAGTGTACTTGCTCTCCATTCCTCGGGCATCTTTTGGTTTTTCCATATTTCATTAAATAGTCTTATGAGCCAAGTGATTCCTATTTCTCCTAGTATTTTCCAAACTTCTATAGGAATATTATCTGGTCCTACCGATTTACCACTCTTCATATGTTTAAGAGCCTCTTTGACTTCATTCTTTTGAATACGTCGGTAGAAATTGTGGTTTATATACTTTTATGACTTGCTAAATCTCCTAAACTAATACTAACATCTTTATTTTCATTAAAAAGATTATAAAAATAGGTTTTTCATCTATTTCTTATATCATCATTTGCCACTAGAATTTTTTCATCCTTGTCTTTTATGCATCTAACATAATTAAGATCTTTAGTTTTCTTATCTCTAGCCCTAGCTATCCTAAAAATATCTCTTTCACCCTCTTTTGAGTTGAGTTTTTTATATAAGTCCTCCCAAATCTTAGCTTTTGCTTCACTAACGGCCTTTTTCACTTCCTTCTTTGCTTTCTTATAAGCCTCTAAAGTTTCACTAGTTTTCTTAGCATAATGTAATTTATAGCATGCCCTCTTTGCCTTGATTTTATTTTGTACTACTTCACTCCACCACCAAGCTTCTTTTTGTGCCGGTACACCTCCCTTAGATACCCCTAACACATCTTCGCCACTTTCCTAATATGTATAGCCATATTGTTCCACATATCACAGGGTGTTCCACTTTCCTAAAAACATCTTCTTGTAGGACTTTCTATTTAAATATATCTTCTTTCTCGCTTTTGAGGTTCCACCATTTAGTCCGAATAGCTCGATGCACTCTTTTCTTCTTTGTCTATTTTTTTATTTGTAAATCCATAACTAAAAGTCGATGTTGGGTGGTTAAGCTTTCTCTTGGAATTACCTTTCAATCTTTACAACACGCTCTATCTTTTTTTCTACAAATAAAGTAATCAATTTGTGTTTGTGATAAGCCACTCTTATAAGTAATTAAATGTTCATCTCGTTTTTTGAAGATTGTATTGACTATAAAGAGATCAAATGCCATAGCAAAATTTAAAATCTCCCAACCTTCCTCGTTTATATCTCCAAAACCAAAGTTTATATCTCCAAAACCAAAGTTTCCATGAATCCCTTGATATCCTAGTGCCTCTTTACCGACATGTCCATTTAAATCTCCTCCTAAACAAATCATCTCCCTTTGTAGAATCTTTTGAAACACCTTATCCAACTCTTCCCAAAAAACAGTCTTTATACTATCTTCTAGTCCTACTTGGAGTGCGTAAGCACAAACTATATTCAAAACCTCTGCTCCTAACACTAATTTCAACGTCATGATTCGGTCACCATATCGTTGTATGTCTACTACACTCTCCTTTAAGTCTTTATTTATGATAATACCAACTCCGTTTCAAGCCTTTTCTTTACCTGAGTACCTTAATTTAAAACCTTTATCCTCTATAATTTAAAACCTTTATCCTCTATCTCCCTAGATAATAAGATTCGTATTGGGAGGTGTCTCCGTTTCGATTAAGGAGATTTCAATTATAAATAATGGAAACCAAAAAATTGTACCCTTATCATACGCAACTGGTAGTTTACAAGAAACGGAATATGCACGATTCAGCTCTCTCATAACGTCATGTCCTAATCGAAACCAAGATCTAAGTTGCCAACATCCCTACGCAGCATTTGAAGAAAACTATGATCTTTGGGAATACCGCAGTTACCACTCACACTATTCCTGTTCATTAGTTTCGCTGCATTTTGTGATTAGTAAGTGCCAGAGATTGCCATTTGATATCAGTCTGTGTTCTATATGATTTAATGTTTTGGAAGTGCTTTAGGAGAAAATTGGCCCAAGTACCGTTGACATCCAGGTGCAGCCACTCGCATGAGATCTATATCACCAAATTCAGATTATCTTGGGTTTGCATGTCTTGTTGTAAACTGATTATTTTCTTGTTGATCAACTTGCCACATTTTCTGATCAAATAGCTATTTTATATCCAGTTCAAGAAAAAAAAATTGTGATGAAATCTGTCTGACCTTTCTTCCCTTGTTGCTTATGCAGTTTGTTTAGATGGAACTCTACCAGGCTATCACCTAGACCATGGATGGGGCCAAGGAGCTAATAGTTGGGTCATCCAATTAGAGGTATGGGAAGAGATGCAATTGCAACTTCGTAGGATTGATCCCTGTGATGTTTGGGTCTTTGTGGTGTGTCTCATGGTCTTCATGTGTCACTGCTGTCCTTTTAGTTGGTTATCACTTTAATTGCAGGGTGGAGGTTGGTGCAATAATGCTCGGAGCTGTATATTTCGTAAGACAACTCGTCGTGGCTCATCAAGATTCATGGAAAAACAACTTCCATTTACTGGGATTCTAAGCAATAACCCTTCAGAAAATCCTGGTGAAAAGCTTACTCATCAAGTTTTTATTTCCTTTCTTTGTTGGATTTGGGGTACTCTGTTGTGTATAGAATACTTTAATTATGTTCTGTTTCTTTGGGATAAACCTCGAGATGGCTTTTGATGTTCAGACTTTTTCAACTGGAATAGAGTCAAGCTTCGATATTGTGATGGTGCTTCCTTTAGCGGGGAAGGTGGAGACAAGGTTAGCATGAGGCGATCTATGTTCTCAATGTTTATTCTCTTTAAATTAATATTGGTGATCAAACCATACTTTTATATGGTACTGTTTGTTGGTAAAGAGCCCCCTCGATTACTAAGGTCTCTATGAATGTCTTTGTCAAAAGTGAATACAGGGATTTTGATGAGTGTTTTTCCATTCAAAGTGGATATGTTCCGCCCACAGTAATGATATTGAAATAGTTATTTGGTGACATCTCTTTTCCCCATCCCTTTTGTCATTCTTAGATCTCATAACGAAATTGGATTCCTCATCTCTCATGAAATCTACGAGAGGGAGAGAGAGAGCTCTTTTACATAAAATACAAAAAGCATTTTTATATTTAACAGGAACAACACAAAGTCCTGGTTTATTGCTTTCTATTCTTTCGTTGTTCATGAAACATGCATTGGTGTTGGTCCATCAACTGATTTATTGTTTTGGATGGCCAATCTAGGTGACACGTGTAATAATAATCTCTTTATCTGAGATTTGTTTGTTAATTTACAGAAAAATTGTCAGTGTACAAGTTTTCTGGTCTATAGTTTTAGGAAACATTTGCAATAAGAAAATAGTGAAATAAATAGAAAGAACTATGACAAGCTAAAGACTAGCATAAATGGTCTTATTAAAGCGTATCTGCATCATCTTCGTGATGCAACCCCAACAAGGTTAGTGTTGTGACATATGATAACATACATATTGCTATATACTGTTTCAATAGCCATTTGTGATACGATACTGACCCATACAGCAAATGTCTCTTGTATGATAAGCGCATGCATAGCAAATGGCTTTCGTATCATTAGGAGACAGTTAAGATCTAAGACATCACTGATCTGGGGGAGATTGACGCCACTCAATATCTCTAATCCTGGATCCCATTCGCACCACCAACCCACATGCTTGATTGAGTATTTGTGGAAATCTCCCATAGTGCTTCTCCATTAAACTTCAAATTTATGTTGGTAGATAAGGGACTCTATGAATGATTCAATGCTGTAGGAAGTTCCATGCAGGAAAATAAAAACGTTAACAGATTTGCACTCAATAAAGAAGTACTTCATGCGAACATAAACTCTATAAAGACAGGATATCATAATGACTTGATACCATCATGAACATAAAATGGAGACCCTCCAACCAAGGAAGAGGCTGTAATGCTATTCTTCAGCATAACTTCATATGCCCATTAATGAAGAACCACAGGAAGAAATGCAAAATGAACTTTTTAATGCCATGGGTAAATATCTGATACTTTATCTGTGACTAGTTTTCATTTGTCCAAAACCAAGGTCACTTAAAATTGCAGCTTCAGATAGAGCAACTTCATTTATCGTGTCCTCTAGGGCTTTCTTGGTAGAAATTATCAACTTAGTATCTGCATGAGAACAGTTTTGCTAGCTATTACATTGTAGTTTTGGTTTTTCATGTGTGATATTTCTTTTTTGCTTTTTGTTATAATTATGTAATGCCACCTTACATACGTACCTCTGATGATATGAGGATATAACAATTTTTATGAAGTTTTCAGTATGATTTATATGAGGTCCACTATAACAATTAGTCATGTAGTTAAGAGGCTAATTTGAAGCCCTTCTGATCTCAGAATCTTGATATTACTTCTGATTAACATTTAATATTACTTGAACATCAGGTTGCAAATCTTTTTTTCCGTGGACAACGAATTTGGTTGACTGCAATGGAGGATTTAATGTCGAAAGGCATGCGATATGCCAAACAGGTTGGTGATGTTTCTTAGACAACGTGAATTGAAATTTGCATAGCTACGTGCACACAACACACCCACACCCAATAGTTAGTGAGTGCTACACACTAATATCAAGGAATTCTTCAGTTTGTGATTTTACTAGAACAGTTTGCTCTTCCAGTGCAATGACTACAGTACAAAATGGACTAATGTATGTCCACATGATGTTTCCTAAGTTAACTTGGCCATGATCAGGCAAAGCTTGATAGATAAGTTCTCCATATTATATTTGGGTTTATGACGAGGAGTATGAGATACGAAAATGCAAATATTTCACATAAAGTTCAAATTGGCTCCAAAATATAAAAATTCTCCATGTCTTATCTGTGACATCCTTTTTCTTGTGTCATGTATATTGGATGTGTTGTGGGATCTAGGATCTCATTAAGGTCTTTTCTTGACATGATAAGTTGGAAGTTTTTTAAAAAAGTTCACTTATCTTTGGTATTATCTTTTCAACAAAGCTGTTTATGGCTACTTATGAAAGACTGAACGTACTTGACAGGCTCTTCTTTCTGGATGCTCTGCTGGGGGTTTAGCATCCATAATACATTGCGATGAGTTCCGTGAATTATTTCCTGCTGGTACAAGAGTCAAATGCCTTGGTGACGCTGGATTTTTCATGGATGCGTATGACTTTTCTAGCTCTTATGGAACATTAAACTCATCTATGGTGAAACTTTTTAACTGAATAATGTACTGAGCACGAAAGCTGTTCATGTAATTGCAGCACTGACATATCCGGTAAACGCACCATGAGGGCCTTCTTTGATGGCGTTGTTCACATTCAGGTAGACATCAGTTCTCTGATTATATTTGGTTTTGTATAATTTCCAAAATATTGTAGTGGAGATGAAAGCTTTACATGCATAAAAGGTATAAGTTCCGAAGGGTCTTACCTCAAACTCTATCATTTGTTAGGGTGTGAGTAGGAATCTGCCAGCCACTTGTACATCAAGACTGGATCCAACATCAGTAAGACTCTCCTCTTAAGCTGCCATGGAGTTTACACTGGTGCATTGTGGAAAACATAACTAAAAACGTGCCTGTTCCAGTGTTTCTTTCCTCAGAACTTGGTGGCTAATATCAGGACCCCGCTTTTTCTTCTGAATGCTGCGTATGACTCATGGCAGGTAAAAACAACAACAACAACAACAACAACTAAGCCTTTTCCCATACTAGATGGGTCATGGTCCGGCTATAAAATGAATCTGACCCTCATGGATGTAAAAAACATGCCTGTAAAAACTTTATTCTGAATTAGGTTCTGTAAGCATAATTTAAGTTTGTGAGTTGCCTACATTCTTGTACAGGTGCAAGCCAGTTTGGTTCCACACGCATCTGACCCTCATGGCTCATGGATTGCCTGTAAAATGAATCCAGCACATTGTAGTGCTTCACAGATTGATTTTTTTCAAGGTTTTGCCCTTTCTCCTTCCCTTTCCATCCATCCTCCCTTGCACCTCTTAAAAAGCTGTTCATGTACATTGACGATGTTCATTTTCTCAAAGTTATTAACTGTTTTATGCAGGTTTTAGGATGTCCATGCTTAAGGCTATGAGGGGTTTCTCTTCATCCAGAAAAAATGGCTTGTTCGTGAACTCGTGCTTTGCTCACTGTCAGTCAGAGAGACAAGACACTTGGTTTGCTCCTGATTCACCTCTAATTGGTAACAAGGTACTGCCATGCTTTCGTGTGTTTAACTGAGAAGGCTTTTAAAGGAAGTTCAACAAAGAGTTAACATTATCAAAGTTCTTGTTTGCGATTTTTGTTCTTTTTTCCTCGGTGAAGTATATGGATTTTGTACCACCTTATGTGGGTCGTCTTTATTTCTAACACTTGTCGGTCTCTTCAAGCATATAAATTTCAACAACCGATGATTAAGTTCCACTAATATCTTTGGTATTTTGCATTTTTTCCAGAATATGATCCTTTTTGAAAACTTTTTCCTGCCTCACTGCAATAAGGTGTTTAATTTGTTCTGTCAGTTTGAGGACATGGTCCTGCTTATGTCACTAGAGACAGATGATTCCACCTAGAGTGGCTCTTTGTCATCCATATTCTTTGAACTTGTCCAAAGAGTACGGCAATATTCTGCTAATGGTTATGCCACCAATGTCAGAAGTACTTCCAAGATTAAATCTGATAATGCTGGTAAAGGCGACACAAATGGACTATCTTGAACGTGTGTGTGCATGTATTCATGTGTCAATGACCATTCGCATGCCTGTGCATCTGTATTGTTAATGTGCATGCATTCACAGTCTGCGTGTCTGCTGTTGTGTGATTGGCTTCTGTTGTTTTATAAGTTAACATTTGACAACCCTTATATCTAACTTCATGCATATGTTTATATTGTTGTTGCTTGTATGTCACGTTTCTATGATTCTGGAGACATGCATAAACTTTTTCTCTTGTTTTTCTGCAGAAAATTGCAGTAGCTGTAGGGGATTGGTATTTCGATCGCAGTGAAACAAAGGATATTGATTGTCCCTATCCTTGTGACAGAACCTGTCACAACCTCATCTTTTCAAGTCTTTGAGAGTTCATATTCGTCCTGCATGATTTATTCTCCAAATTCATACAAGCAGAATTCATATAAGCGCAGATGACCATAAGGGCTGAGTTCGCAGCCTAAAGAATGAAGACAGCATATAACCTTATTAAACTGGATGCCGGTGCATTTGTCATCATATGCTGTATAATTCATATCTCATGTTTATTATTAATTTTTATGAGGTGGTACAATTTGATGATTCATCATTTGAAGGGATAATATATCTTGTTAATTTAGTGTATCCTGAATTCGTTCAGGATCTTCTTTCTATCTCTTTTAATACCAGCTTGCAAAGAAATACTGTCAATTTTGAAGTCATGTGGTAGATCTATACACGGTATTTCCTGGTGGATTCTTTCTACAACATCTATATACTTAGCTAAGTAGTCTGGATTACATTAAATCGATTCTTGCTGATTCAATCCCGGCCCTCGTCTGCTCAGAGAGCTAAGTAGTCTGTCTCCCCCTCTCTCTTTCATACACACCAATTCTAGGCCTTTGATCTTCTATGAACAAATAATGAGGTTTACAAATTGGTAGGAAGACCATTTAATTGATGAAGTGTTGATTTTGGCATTCGGATTGTAAATTGGTGTTTCTTAAGTTTTGGATAAGATCTCTTGATATGATACACTTCTATGGTGCCATATTTCATTGTTCCTAATTTGCTGCATCTTTATTGTATCATAAGATGGTTCAGTCCATATCTGGTGCGAGTGTTACAGCATTAAGAGGACTCTGAATAACTTCCAACCAAGGTAGTTATATTAGAGTTTCTAGATAGAATTGGTAGAGTAACTGGTTTGATTTCACCTCACTTATATCTCCCCAACACAAACTTGTATGACAACAACTACAACTACAACAACTAAGCATTTTCCCATACTAAATGGGGTCAGCTACATGAATTCTTTGTTTTCACATAGCTCTATCATATGCCATGTTAGCAGCTATCTTACAATAAGCTAGATCATTCTTTATTGTTTCTTTCCAATACTTTTATGGTCGTCCTTTATCTCTTTTAATACTTTCAAAATCTAGTTTTTCACACCTTATAGGTTTTTCTTTTGATCTTCTTTCTATATGTCCAAACCATCTTAAACAACATTCTCTCATTCTATCCTCTATTGGTTACACTCGTAATTTGTTTATAATAACCTCATTATGTATAACCTCATTATGTATACGGTCTTTTCTTGTATGACCACTCATCCATCTCAACATCTTCATTTCTGTCATAGACATCTTTTGTACATGTTGATGATTAACTGCCCAACACTTAGAACCATAAAACATGGCAGGTCTAATTGCTGCTTTATAATATTTACCTTTTAACTTTAATGGTATTTTCTTATTACAAAGAATACCTGATGCTCCTTTCCATTTTAACCAATCAGCATTAATTATATGCATAACATCTCTATCATGGCACATGATAGGGATATGAGGAAACAAAGAATCCATGTAGCCGACCCCGTCTAGTATGGGAAAAGGCTTAGTTGTTGTTGTTGTATAACATCTCTATCAATTCTTCCATCACTCTGAAAAATTGACCCTAGGTATTTAAAACTTTTTTTTTTTGGAATACAATGTGTGCTAATTTTAATTTCTATGTCCTCTGAAGTAACCAAATGATGAAACTTACATTCCATATATTCTTTCTTTGTTCTACTAAGTCGAAAGCCTTTACTGTTTAATGTTTCTCTCCATAGTTCTAATTTTCTACAAACTTTTTCTTTAGACTCCACTCTAACACAATGTCATCTGCAAATAACATACACCAAGGTACTTTATCTTGAATATATTTTGTTAACTCATCAATCACCGTTATAAATAAGTATGGACTTAAAGTTGATCCTTAATGTAACCTAATATTAACTTCAAAGACACCATCATACATGTCTCTTATAAGGTTTATGAATGTCAATGGGATATCTCTTTTTTCTAAGGTTCTCCAAATAACCTCCTTCGGTATCCTATCATAAGTTTTTCTCAGATTAATAAATATCATGTAAGGTCTTTCTTTTTTGCTCTAAAATGTTTCATAAGACGTCTCAAAAGGTGAATCACTTCAACAGAAGATATGCTTGGCATGAATCCAAATTGGTTTTCTTTTGTACTCGATATTTGTCTTAGCCTATGTTCGATAATTCTTTTCCACAATTTTATAGTATGACTCATTAACTTAATACTTCGATAATTCACACAATTCTGAATATCTCTCTTGTTCTTATATATGGGTATAAGTGTACATGCTCTCCGTTCTTCAGACATCTTTTGGTTTATTCATATTTCATTAAATAGTCTTGTGAGCCAAGTGATTGCTATTTTTCCTAGTATTTTTCAAACTTCTATAGGAATATTGTCTAGTTCTATCGATTTAGTACCCTTCATATGTTTAAAGAGCCTTTTTTATTTCATTCTTTTGAATACGTTGGTAGAAATGATTTATATGGTTTTTTGATTTGGCTACCTTCATATGTTTAAGAGCCTTTTTATTTCATTCTTTTGAATACGTCGGTAGAAATGGTTTATATGGTTTTTTGATTTGGCTAACTCTCGTAAGCTAATACTAACATCTTTATTTTCATTAAAAAGCTTATAAAAATAGTTTTTTCATCTATTTCTTATATCATCATTTGCCACTAGAATTTTCTCATCCTCGTCTTTGATGCAAGATCCTTAGTTTTCTTATCTCTAGCCCTAGCTATCTTAAAAACATATCTTTCACCCTCTTTTGAGTTGAGTTTTTTATGAAAATTCTTTCAAATTTTAGCTTTTGTTTCATTGATACTTTTTTCGCTTCATTCTTTGTTTTTTTATAAGCCTAAAGTTTCTTATAATGTAATTTGTAACATACCCTTTTTGCCTATTTTTCACTACTTCACTCTAACACGAAGCTTTTTTTTCTGTGCCGGTGCACCTCCTTTGATTTTCTCATCCTCGTCTTTGATGCATACTAACACAAACTCGTATAACTGAAAAAAATTTAATTAGGATAAGAAATTATCTTCTTTGTCTATGGACAACGCAAGACACAAAATGCATCATGTAACTATATATAATTTCTATAGAATAACGCTAAAAACAAAATGGTCCATCTTGGACCAACTACAGTCTTCATATGGTCTGTTTAAAGTATACACGTCTGGTAAAATAAAGCTTACAGTGTTCCAGCCCAACCCAAAACTGAGTGCAGGGAGGGCTAGCGTGACACGTACCCTCACAGCCATCTCTCTCTCTTTCTCTTTCACACGCATATTTACAGGCAAACCAAAGTGTTGGGGACAATCAATTATAGAGGCGTGCAGTGGAAGCAGCTGCAACTACTTGTGCCCATACTCTGAGTCTTGCCTTCACGTCGCTTGGGTCATCACCTGAAAGAAAAAATAGAACAATACGATCACACAAAGACACATACACATGCATATATATATATATATATATATATATATATATATAGAGAGAGAGAGAGAGAGAGAGAGAGAGAGAGAGAGATCATCTCACCAGGACTAGAGATCCTCCAGTTGGTGATAGGTGATGTCGCAACGCTACTAGTATCCGTGCTCGAAAATGAGCTCATCATCTTCACTTCAAAACCAAGATCCCTACATGCCTTCATTTCATCCATATCCATCAACATGCATCGTCCACTGTTTGGCGTCGTTGGCATGGATTCATGGTGGTGATCTCTCTCTTGAGAACTTAAATCATCATCACCAATACCATCGCCATCATCGTCACCATAATTATCATCGTTATTTTCATGAACATCATCAGCACATCCCATCATCACCATGCTTTTGCATTTCATGTTCCATGCCTTCTCAAGCAACGTCTCCCTGTTTCTTCTTCGCCCTTTTCTGCCTCTGCTTCTCTCTCTGCCTGCGTTCTCGTTATCTGAGTTCTTGCTCAGTGGATCTGTTCGCTGTGAGCCCAGTAGTAAATCCGCACAGAAACGCTGGTCTACTTTAGTACAGGAATCTGAGTCGGACTGATCTGATACCCCGTCTTCTCCTTCGGCGATTCCACTCTTCTTCTCCGAGAGTTCACCATCTGCATCTCCTGATTCATATTGATTATTAAGATGGGGATCATCCTCATTATCAAACATGGGGAGCTTGGCGTCACATAGAGACAGCCGGAACATGCATAGCTCCATATCATCATCACCGGAATCATCTTCCGCTGGAGGTGATCCACTCCCATCGTCGTCATCATCATAACTCTTATGATACTTGCGATACTCATCACCATCATCACATGTAAGATGCTTTGAATGGATTTCCTCGGAAGCCATGAGAGAGAGATTTGTAGAAAGAGAATCGATGGCGTCCTTGATCTGGCGAATCATTCACCTGTAAGCATTTAAGTCACAAACAGATAACCGTGGTCCTTCATAAGTAGAGAGAGACGACGAGAAACAGACGGCCACCCCAGCCCCACACCCACCAAACCAAGACAAACGAACGAACCTTTTCTGGCTCTTTAATTCTCAAGACGTGTTATTACAGTTGACCACGTGGCGCAGCAAATGCCATTAAATATTACTTTATATGTCCGTTTCCCATAATATGAAAATCTAATGGCGCACCCAGAACCCTTCATCTTGTCCTCGTCAAAGGTGGACGGTCCAGATTAATTCATAACGTATCCACTAAACCAATCTGCAGCTTTCCTATTCAAAAAGGGGCCCATTATTCAAGGAAAGCTTTCAAGAGCGCTTATACGATGTCACAATAAGAAAGGGCGGAACTTTGAAACGTGTAGGCAGATGGTATCTCAGGATTCCACTCGTCAAGGTGATGACCAAATGCATGGTTGCAAAGTAAGCAAGTAAATATTTGTTGATTGCTATGTTATTATAAATTAAATATTTAATTATTTATAAGAGTGATTTTATAATAAATATAAATTGATTATTTTGTTTGTAGAAAAAAATAGATAGTGTTGTAAAGATTATAAAGTAATTGAAAAAGAAAACTTAATTATTAATAATGACTTTTAATAATGGATTTGTAGGTAAAAAAGTGGACAAAGAAAAATAAAGTATGTAAAGTTATTTTTATTAGATGGTGAAATCTCAAATATGAGAAAGAAGATATATTTAAGCATAAAGTTCTTTAAAGAGATATTAAAATTATGTAGGTACAGGTTATGATATGTGAAAGAATACGGCTATACATATTAGAGAAGTAACAAAAGATGTTGAAATGGATGACCAATCACATAAAAAAAAGACTATATTTGAGAGTGACACTAATAGAGGATAAAATGAGAGAAAATCGTTTAAGATTGTTTGAATATATATAAGAATAACTCAAGGACACTCCGTAAAAAGATATGAAAAATTAGATTGTAAAAACATTAAAAAAGAAAAAGATACGGCCACAAAAGTGTTGAAAATAAACAATAAAGAACGATTAGTTTATATTGAGTTAACTGCTAGCATAACACATGATAGTGCTTAGTGAAAACAAAGATATTATAAATACATAAGGTTCCTCGGCGTTTCTTGGTGTGGGATTCCGGTAAGGAACGGTGATATTTTAACGTGAACAGACATTTTTCCCACGAATCAACTTATTTCCAAAGATCCTAACCTTATTCCGTATATTTTGCCTTCCGCAAACATATAAAATAAGCTACAGTTGATATCTTTCAAAATTCCAATATTGGCATGTAGGGCTATCCATTCAATGGGAAAAATGTTTTGAGATTATTTCTACCGCCTTTGGTTTTTCCTTTTTCTTTATATATTTATGTAGACACATGCACTGCACACATACATATACACACACACACACACACATATATATATATATATATAGTGAGATTTCTTAGAAACACCCGGACCATGCCAAGAAGTTATGTAATATTTTATATAGAAATTTGTGAATATTATGGTTTCAGGCATATTTCACAAACTATATCTGGCTTCACAACGAGCAATAGCTCACCTGGCTAAGGGTTCACCTCACGAGTTGAATGTCATGGGTTCAATGCCAGGGGCCTGCATGTGACTTCGGCCTCCCTATTGTACCAAAATAAAAAAAGTTTGGGCTTCTAGATCTTGTGGATTGGATCCATATGACTAATGAATTAATTGTTCTTACCAAACCCTCACCTTGACTGCCTTAGCAAGCCAGGTTTGGCTGAAATCTAACTCATTCACACCGATCCTGCCCTCATGGGTGGGCTTGCTGGCTCTACCCTGTATTAATGTCGAAGAACTTGGTATCTGTAAAAATCTAGTTTGAGCTTATCTCCCAGGAAAAAGGAAGTTTGAGCATATGCCCTAGAACTGGGAAGGTGAAGGTGTGTGAGAGAGAGAGAGATTCTTGGACTTGAGTGTATGTTTTAATGTTTTCTGTTAATAACTGACTAATTTCACAGATGAAGCCAAATTGAATATTCTGTGAGCATCAAAGGTGCTGTTGTGGTCATGTTCAGGCAACCTTATAAAGAGACACACAAATGAGGTACTTGGCAAAAAAAAGATTTTTTTCAGTATTCTTCATTACCCACAACTAGCTATTTTCATCATACAATGTCAAAGAGCACCCTGGTTAAAGATAACTTGAACATGACAAACTCACCCACCTTCTCCACATAGAATGCATCAACTGGTGATTTTCTTTCACTGTTCAAAAGGAGAATCACTATCAACATCTCTGTAAGTCATTACTTTCGGCGTCAGCATCAGTGAAAATAACTCTCATTAGCTTGTTGCTACTTGCCTATTCTCCATTGTTTTCCTTTCCAGCACTTGTTGCTAATTTGCCTCACACCTACTTGCAATTAGCTTTCAGCAACAGCTTAGCATCTCTAACCCTTTAAAAGCATTCACTACCATGCAGCACAGCATTTCCTAATCTTGGTGCACATAGTTTTGGCTTCCTTAAATGCAAGGTATTGATCACCAATTCCATCTTAAGACCAGTAAAGCCCTAATTTCGCTTAGCGAGTGTTTTCATAGGAGTACAAAATCATGACAGGCAGTGAAACAGTCGATTCCAACTCAACTCAGGAGAAAGATTACAGTCTCTCTACGTTCTGATGCAGTCATTTTCCATGTATGAGAATGCATACTTTCTGAGGTTATGTAACACTAGCAGAATACAACTCTTCCTAATAAAGAAGTGGTCCTCTATAAATCAATAGAAGATTGAATTATCTAACCAAGCACCTATTTGAGCCATGGAATCTAAGCTTCATCAACTCCCTCCCAAAAAAGTAGAGAGAAAAAACTGCAAGATGGACAAATTTGATGTACCTACTTATCACGCCAAATCGATAAACAATGGGATATACAATGCGGATCATCAATTAGATACTGGCATATACATTTGTTCTACATAAGAGGGTGCATCCGAAAAGCAGGCTGACCTGACAAAAGAATCCTTGGAACCAATATAAGAAAGAAGAGATGACTGAGAAGGTCTTTTTATTGCAACAGAGGAGGAAGCCATGCCCTTTGATGGTTTAAGTTGAAAACTATAAATCAACAATTTGATCGGGTTTTAACCTAATTCTAAGGCACAAACAGAATGGAAACAATGTAAGAGATGACAGAGGGCAGAAAAAATATACAAGAAAAGAACAGGCATCACCCTTCATCTCTGGCTACCATATAGCCGGGTGAGCTTCCCTGTTCAACAAAAAGATTACAAGCTGGATTTTATGCCAGCCCTATTTACAAGAGAAAAATATGTGCCACGCACCTGTAACCAGAAGCCTTTATTTGAATCTGTCGAATACAGAATAAGAGGCTTTTTTATCTTTCTTGCTCTTCCTCTTTTTCAGTGTATAATAGAAGAAACGGAATGTCGAAGGAATTTTGCATGCTAAATTGACCCAAATGAAGCTGCAAGTCTTTGAAAGTCCTCGCTGTAAACTTCTGAACTATGAACATGCGGCTGATTTTGATTCCAAGTGCTTGAATTCTCAATTTCAAATTGGTCCTCTGATTTTATTTCTGTTAAAAATGGCTGGTTGTGATTGGGAAGTGTTGTGGGCAGCATGTAAGGCGGTTGGAGGAACTCACACCATTTGACATCCTCATGCTCGCCACCGAATTGGATTTGAGATCCTTTTTCAGGAAGGTCAGATGAATCAACCATGTAATCTGGTAGTCCCCATGGAAACATGCCACTCTCAAATAGAGAACCACTGTTGTGAAACTCGATGCTGCTACTGCGACTGCTGCTGTTACATGATCTGCTTGCTTCCCATGATTGAACTCCAGTAATGCAGCTTCCTGAAGAAGTACTCATCATCACCGAACCGGGGTTGCATGCCGGGGGGTTCAGAATGAGAGGGGTGGTTATGCGTTGTACATTACTTGATGGGTACTCAGTCTCAAGAGACATAAAGTTCTGATTGAACCAGAGCCCTGAGGTTGAATTTACAGATAGGCTAATGGAAGGAACTTGGTTTATGTGGAAACTTGCATCATAATTCAATGGATGAGGAGAGAAATAGTCCATAACTTCTTTAGAGAGAGAATTTCCTGCTGTTGAATTTGTGCTGTTGTTGCTGCTAATATTAGCCTTAGGAACCATCCCCTCCAGTTGGTAAGCGTCTTCCACCGATTTTGGATTCCGCTTTACGTCGATCTCAATAGTAGACATGAGCTTCAGTTCATTCTGTCCTGAGGCTTTCTCGTTGTTGGTCTGTGATTTACCCTCACCGTCCTCAACCTCAGCAAGAGGTTTATGGGTATTGGGGTCTATGCCTCTCTGCCTCAATTTCTTTTTAATACAAGAATTCCACAAATTCTTAATCTCGTTGTCTGTTCTCCCGGGAAGTTGCGTAGCAATCTGAGACCATCTGCAGTTCATTACGAAAATCCAACAACACAAAATCATTTAATTAGCCCCAATCATCTCCGAGAGTGAAGAATGAACCGTTATGATAAATGAAGCAGGAAAAATTTACTTGTTTCCCAACACTGCATGAAGTTCAACGATCAGATTCTCCTCCTGCCGTGAAAATGTGCCCCTTTTGAGATCCGGCCTCAAGTAATTGATCCACCTCAATCTACAGCTCTTACCACATCTCTGAAGCCCTGTAAGTTTTCCCGGAAAGAGAGAAAAAAGTCACACACCAACTAATATGAAGAAATTCAACGGACTTTAGAATGCAAAGACTGAAAATCCATATGCAGTGACACCCCAAAAACCAAACCATCAATACCAACCAGCTAGCTTAGGAACCGAGCTCCAGCAGCCATGGCCATACTTGGTGATGTATCTGAGAAGCATCTCATCTTCCTCCGGTGACCACAATCCCTTCCTCAATTTTTGCTTATAACAGCACGAGTGGTGCCCCATAATCCCAGATTCTTGTGGGGAGCGATAACTTCCAGTGAACAGAAAGACAGTTGTTTGAATTGCTGAGAAAGATTGAATCTTGATCACGTTTAGCGAGGAAAACTAAGGTCTAATGAGATAAAAATTGAGAGAGAAAGTATACACTAAGGGAGAGACAGAACTAGCAAGATTTTGGAGGAATTCTCTTCTGGAGGTCTCAGTCAAGAAGATGATTGTAGTTTGTGGCTTTTGGAACGAAGGGGAAGATGGGTTAATAACCAAATGTCTGGTATAGCTAGAGAAGCATGTCCATTGAATAAATGGTGGGGGCAGTTCTTTCTGATATTTGCTTTCTGAGAAAAAAAAACTTTAAGCCATCTTCGTAACACCTCACCTCAAAACTATATGTAATTCAATTCTATTAACAAAATAAAATGTAGAAAAATATAAGGAATAATTTCAATAATTCAACTAATTTTACAAGCAAGACATGTTATTCGTTTTATATTTGTGTTCAGCTTATGTCGAGCCACCAGATATGCGACAGCCATCAATTAACCAATATTCCACTTTGAAACTGGAAGACTCGAGGAAGGAAGATGGTGTGCAGTGTAAGCAATTAACTAGGAATAAAGGAAACACTATTAACTACTATCTGTTTATGACCTTACTCGGAGAGAGAGAGAGAGAGAGCAAGACCAACTTGTCAATTTATTGGATGGGAGCTACTAAGTGACTTGCGAGTAAAGGGACATTCCCCGGTAAAAGCTTCAAGCTTCTGTGGTAAAATTCTATGAGAAGGGAAAATACATGAAGATTCCGAAATCTGTCCAGTATCCAGAAACCAATTTTATTTTCATCAATGATTAGAAGAGTACAGTAGGCACCGCCATACCTCCACTATTAAATAGTTCTCTTCTTTCCCCCCTCAAAAAGCAAACTTTGAAAGGAATCATATTAATAATGTGAGGGCACTTTCTACATACAGAATCTACACATATATGTCCTTGTTTTCCTTATGGAAGACTTCAAAACTTTGCTGTTTCCTGCATACATTGTGGGCACTTTTCCTAGTTGAACATCCCGAGGGAACATTAGATTTGGGAGTAAGGTGCGATTTTGATCTTAAAGATTTGAAAGAGCTGAGCGTCGTAGCATTGAACTGGCTTATCAATACTGTCGATGTAAACTTTTGTCTTTAGAATATCCTCGACGTTGCAAAGTCTTCAACTATTTTATCTTTTCTTGAGAACCTTAGTTTTGACCAGAGATGTGGGTGTTCGGTTTCTCCCATCAACACTAAAATCGTTATTTCAGACAGATAACCGGCATCATTTCATATAAACGAAGCAGAATTTCGACGACAGTTCGCCGAAGATGCCAAATTGGATGCCTTAAACAATATTGAAGCAACAGTTTCGAAGGATGGTAGAATACCCAAAGAGTTGGATGCGTTCGATATCATACACCAGAGCAAAGCAGTCACTAAAGAGTTCTACCATCTATGGGAGTTTCTTTCTTTTTTCTCTGAAAGATGAATAGTTCAGATTGTTTTTATGTCAAATTCTCTTCACGTTAGAGGTAAAAGGTGCACTTCTATTCCTTTTTAACTTTTTACCACATCTGGGAAAGAAGTATACGGACGAAGCTTCACAAGGCCTCTCTCTGTTTGGCAGACACACGCACACCCAGTTTTGGATTATATCTGCCAAAACAAAGAAATTCAGCACACGAACATCGACAGTTCCAGAAACATGAATCAGAAGGAAGATCTGTTATAACGTTCAGTGCATTCAGGATCTTCTATGTGAAATTTCAAATCTTTTGAGAACAGAACCAGTAAATGAGAGGACTGCAATTATCTCCCACTGTGCGCAGGTCTGATTTCTACAGTAAACAAAGTTCCCACTATTTCGTGAAAGCGAACAATCAGAGGTAGAGCAAACCTATCCGCCAAATTTACAGACTCCAAGACCTGTGTCAAATGGACACTTCAGTAAGTACGAACTCTCTCTCTCTCTCTCTCTCTCTCTCTATAGAGAGAGAGAGAGAGAGAGAGAGAGAGACCAAGTCGAGTTCAAGTTATCAATAGATTTCCAGTAGCTCATGAGCAGCTCGACTCACTTGCACTCCTAGCTATTCAAAACCCATAAGATACTGAAATATGCACAATACAAGTCAAATGTAAAAATACAAGTGGCAGTCTAGGTAAAATTTTCAATTTAACGAAGACCGTTAAGTTTAGTACATCCGATGAAAAAGATTAAGAAAAATTCTCATGGGTAAAATTTCTTTTACCAAAATAAAACTTACTAAGAGCGTTAGCTCAAAAGCACGGTGCCGTTGCTGCTGATCGAGAGTTCGACTCCGAAAGGGTGCATATGTGTTAGGGTTGAGCTTCTTCTTGTAATTAAAAAATAAAAAGTAAAATATATTAGGCAAGCCCTGACCCACAAATTACCGAAAAAACTCAAATATTTTCTTATATTTTTCTTTATATTTGAGAATTGAGATAATTTTCAGAGATAGACATAATAAGAAAAAGGAATAGTTGCAAATTACAAAACAGCCCCTGTCTTGCCGACGGATCCTCCCTCCGTGCAATCTAAACCTTTCTCGTCATTTGGCTAAGCAAATGAGGGCATCTCCGTAAATGGCGTTTCTTGCGAATCTTTAACCCAGCTTTGTGTTTTGGTATAATTTGGCCATGTGCAATTCGTGTTCCTTTTAGAAAAGTCCTGAACAAGTTAACAAATATTTAAGAATTATTTTGCTTTTCAAAGAAGGAAAGCATTAAAATGATTGATAGCTACTGGTAGACAGAGCGGTTCTTAATCAATCCGGCAGCTTTAAACTGTCGGTTTAATATTTTAAAAAAAATTTCTTATAAAATTTAATTTTTTAAATAAAATTATTGATTTTGAATAATTTTAAACTCAAACTGTAATCCGGCTAAGGGTTAACTAAAACCTAACAGTTTGAAACCGCCAGTTACAGTTCTTCGCTGTCAAATTTTGAATTAATTTTTTTGTTTAGTACTAAAATGATGAAATCACATAATTGAAATAATATTGTCTGAATCTTGAAGCTTAATTGTTCCTCTTTAAACTTAATGACTCATTGATTATTGATGGTTATATTTATTCTTAGAGTTAGAAAATTTAAGAAAAATTAAAGGTAAAATATGGTAGTTTAATCAAGATACTTAATCAACTAAAAAGACTCGATTCTTTTGTGTATTAGCTTTTAGATTTATGCTAAGCATTTCAATAAGTTTACTTCAAGTGAAAGAAGCTTTTAAAAATTGATGAAGAATATCTAAAGAAAGATTTAATGTGCTTAAGGATATGTAAAGAAGGATTTGATGTGTTGATGATATAATCAATTGAAAAAAGACTGTTAGAATATCTTGATTATAGAAGCCTAAATAAAAATTTTGCATCTCAAAAAGCTAGGAAGATTAAAGTTTAATTTTCTTTTTATACATTTAAAATTTAAAACTTAAATGTGCAATAACCCCATTTTAGTACTTCAGTTCGGACCTACTGAAGCCAACCTTGGTTGTCATGGTCATACTATTTTCTCTTTCATTTTATTTGCATTGTTGCTACTGAAATCGAAACGCGGGGAACACTCCTCATATAACATAGGAGGGTGGCAACGCACCACCGACATGGTAGGTGCGCACTCATACATGCATATATATACACACATATACATACACACACACACACACACACACACACACACCACATATATATATATATATATATATATATATATATATATATATATATTATACCATCATGAGTCATGATGGCCCAGGACTACCAACTCAATCACATCCAAGATTAAATGCCTGAACTAAAAAAAAAAAAGTCTATATAAATTAAGTATAATTCTTTTTTTTTTTGTATAACGAAAGGTAGAAACCAGGTCTCAATTCGTGAGATCCAAACTTGGCAGCCTACAATGCGTAGACACAGCTTGTTAGAGGTTAACTTGAATCGGCGGTTTCAAAACCGCTTTTGGGTCTGGAATCGGAACCGAATCAGAAATAAAAAGGTTTGGTTGCGGTTTGAAGTCGTGAGTTTGGGTCGAGTCCTAAAGTGCTCAAAACCGGAAAAGTCATTAAAAGTTTAAAACTTAAAAACTATGGAACCACAGAGTTCCAACCAAGTTCCGATTCTATGGAAGGTGGAACAAAAACTGAACTGGGTGATCCCTAGTTCCAGTCTAAACTAATTGGTTCCGGTTCCAGCTGGTTCCGTTTGGTTGAAACCCCAAAACCGGTGCCAAATTGTTCATATCTCGAGCGACTTTCGGGTGAGCTAATGGTCTGATGCATAGATAATTCATGCACACAAGACAATCTAGTGCCACAGGAAGGCCAAATGTTATATATGTTATATATATGTAGATATATATATATATGAGTTTATAACCTTATATACATATAAAATGTGAAAATATATATGTATATGTAAAGTTTATATACTTATATGGATATAAATCTTAACAAGTTTATAAATTTATGTATACATATAAAATATAGACAGTAAATCTAAATATTATGATGCTTTAATAAATTGCATTTTGGAAAACCTTAGAGTTTGTAGAATCATAGTTCAAAACCGAATCAAACCGGTTCTCAGTTCTCAACTTTGAGGGAACTGAACCAAATCGTACTATAGGCAGAACTGAACCAGGAAGACCCTTAATCACGGCTTTCTCCTCTTTTAAATTCAGACCTAGGCAATGAAAACCATATAATATATTCATCAATCTTTTCTCACTTTGAGCATATTTGTATGGCTGGTCCTCAAAAGGTTGAGATTTGCTATAAATCCAAAACTTAAGAAAACAAAAGAGAGTGAAAAAGATATTAGCCCTACGAAATCAGTTTTAAGATACCATGTCTACGGAAAAGGTGATTCGGATCGACGGGACTTCATTGTCCTAACATCATAAAAACAGGCTTATGCAACTAATGAAACATGCCAAATTAAGATTAAGAACATAGACAACTCAAACTTTAGTCAAATCATCAACTGGTGTAATCTTTCTTGTCAGTTCTGGTTCTGGTTTTGGGTTCGGTTTCAACCGGTTTCTCGATTGAAACCATCGGTTTCGTTCGAAACCGATGATGTCTACCTGGTGTCATCTTTGGCCAGATAAAAAACTTTGTTCTTTGTATATTATAGATAGAGTTGCTAATATGTAACCGACAGCTGAGAAGGTCCTCCCAAATTTGAGTTTAATTCCATTAATACATAAAGGAATAAGATCAATTTGTGTGTCATGCTCTCAAAAGCTCAGTTTGACATGCAATTCAAAAACTTCAATTTGACATCGATTTTCATGCCGACGACGATCATTAGGCCTTTACATGTATTATATATTAAAACGCAGAGCCTGCAAATATTTCTTCACCAACTTTAATGGATATCTTTTTTTAATGGTAAACTTTTTCTTTAGGACATGAAAACTTTGTCCTATTGAAGGCATGAGGGACCTGTTTGGTTGACTATTTGGATCTGAATCAAAAAGAAGGTGATTCGATGTCTTTACAATTAGAGGGTGCAGCAAACAAGGTAAAACGGATTTCAGGTAGAACCCATCTTCTGTACCAAAGCGATTTGAATCCTAGCATCGATTTACATTAACAGAGGATGCACCTGACATCATATTTTGAAAGAAACAATGGTTTTGATTCGTGGTTCATCATGGTTTGAAGGCTGATGAAATAGAATTATCAGACGATGCCGACCACATACTCATGGGGTTTGCATGGGCTTCTAATGAAGTGTGGACTGGGACTTGGAAGTGTTATACTTGATTTTGATTTGATTTGATTTAAAGTTATTTCGATCATAAATTTAGGTAATGTATTTGGATTTCAATTTAGGTTAAATGAGATCCATATTATTGTCATGGTGTTACATTTGGTGTGTCTAAATAAGAGTCTATTTTCTATTAGTGGCGTGTCACAGTGTTTGTATAATTAGATCTTATTCACATTTTGGCCTCTAGATTATATTAGAATGTTGGTCCTTATTGTCGACGGATTTTTCTGTCATAATCTATATTTGATTTTCTACTTTTCATTGAGATTGAGAGATCAGTTGCGAAGGGAAACAAGCTCAACTGGTATTTATGAGAAATGCATGTTTTGGGGCTGGGTGTTTGATATGCGATCGAAAAACGTTATCATGTATCGAGTCGATCATATTTCCCTATGGTTTCCAATTTGCCAGAGCTTGATTGTGATAGACTTTTTGAAGATTAATGTGCTTGAATCTAACTACATTGAAGTGTTAAGGGTTTTTTGTTAAAATCAATAAAAGGGGTATTTAACGGGTTGGATCTATTTTTCCTGTTGGTGACGGGGCGGGTACAGGGTGCTCCGTGCCCAAATTTAAATCCAAATGTATCGTTAAACTCAAAAGTATTTTTTGTCAAAATCAAATTTATCGTCCAAAACCAAGTATTCCCTGGCTCATTCAGGTTGGATTGGGTTGGGTCCCCATGGAAACTGGACCCAGCCTTTTATCTTTCGAAATTCTTTAAAGTTTCCTTTTAATCGAAATACTTCATGTTGTTAAAGGCTGTCAATGTAGAACCTGCTCAAGTGCTTTTACTGGACAAACAAGAACATGAATGGATATGGACTGACCTTCAGAGGATCCAAATCTGTCGTGGATCCAGACAACACTGTCTAAAAGGTTCAGTGCCAGAAGTCATATTATCCCAAATAGCCCAGACAAGGAATCGGGTTGGACATTGTAGGATCCAAAATGAATCGTTTCAAGTTGGAAAAATGTCAGTTCCTGTTTTGTATTTAAAGTCTTCTCATAATTTGGGTCAGATCTGATGTGCCTGCCCTTTTTTTCCCTAAACCAAGCTAGCGACCAACTGGAGATTCAGACCTTTGTGCGGTTTTCGACCTCAAATTATTAATCTTACTAACAAGCACATATATTTAAGATATGGTTGTTTCGTATATTACAACAGTTTTGCTTTTCCATGACACACAATGAACTCTCTCTCTCTCTCTCTCTCTATATATATATATGTATATATGTATATATATATGTATATATGTATATATATATATGTATATATATATGTATATATGTATATATATATGTATATATGTATATATATATGAATATATGTATATATATAATGCTAGCTTAGGTATTAGCAAATTCAAATAAATTTCAACTGATCATGTTTGATGATGAATGATTGAAATTTGAATTAAAAAAAAAAAGTTTATCCTACCTTTCATAAGTTGTAATTTATTTATATGATACTTTTTAAGATTTATTTGAAATATCAATTTTTCTCTCTTTATGTGTATATATATAAATAAATAACCACATATATAGAAAAACCAGATCTCTTATATATATATATATATATATATATATATATATATATATATATATAGAGAGAGAGAGAGAGAGAGAGAGAGAGAGAGAGAGAGAGAAAGAGAAATCATACCCTACCCACCACTTATATATGTTTGCTTATTGTTTTTTTATGACATAAGTGTAATTTTTAAAATTTTAAAAAAATAATGAAAGATAATATTATTATACTCATCCTCTAAAAATAATATTTGAGCAAATAGAATCCAATTATATATATAATAATTGATTGACGTTAAAAGCAACAATTTGATGGTGTAATAAAGTACAGCCTATCCATGGTTTAAAATAAAAATAAAATTAAAAGTAGAATAGGAGGCTCTCTCTAGAATAATGCAATTTGTGCGAACAATTGATGGAAAACGTCATTTCCATTTAAGTTATTTTGTTTTATAACGGTTGAATGATTCCACCGAAGGGGTCGGCATGAAATCGACAGCCAGGCTTCTAAAAGAGCATCTTTCGTTTCTTTACTCACTTTCTTAATTTTCTAACCAATCCAAGTTTACGACAGAGACATGACCCTCTTTAGCAATAAAGTCTTGAATTTGTCGCTTGTCATATTTTTCACCTATTCGTCCAGTCCTCGTTGGCCCATTCCGTCCCTTTCCTTCCTTTGGATTTCTACGATACAATAAATATTATTATTTTTTAAAAATATCTTTTTTAAAGAAAACCCAAAAATTCGGGGCCGAAGGGGAGACCGCAGGAGTGGCTCAAGGCAAGGTGAGGCCTAAGGCTAAGATCGGATTTTAACTTAAATATTTAGGGCCTAATAAGTGTAAAAGTTATGGGACCTGAAAAATTGGATATCCCAAACGTAACCTAAAAATTATAGGGCCCAAAAGGTTTATTTGTTACAGGTGTCTAAACAACATTGGAGTTCAAAATTGATACTATAATGAATTTAAAATTCGGGGGCGAAAGACGGTTGCCTTGGTGGCTTTACCCACAAGTCACCCCAAGAAGCACCCAAAAAAACCCAAAAAATCAATTTAAATAGCTTTTTTCTTCATAAATTCTATAATCCGCCCCTTTCAAGAAGCATACTCTGCAACCCACGTTTGACTTGAACATATGGGCTGGGACTGATGGCGGATCTACATGGAATGGTGGGGGCAGTTGACCCCCTAAAATTTTGAAATTTTGTAGTAAAACCTATATTTTACGGTGAATATATGATTGAGATTTATGCTTCACCTTCCTAACATGATGAAATATGTACATCGCCCCTCCAAAACTATTTTCTAGATCCGGCACTGGCTGGGATTATATATAGTCCCTTTATTATAGGGTCTAGGCCGTTGAAACAGTCCCGTATCGCATCATTGTTTTGGCGTAGACTCGTGTCCCCTCTACACCTCATAAATTGTGATTTAGAGGCAAGAATCCTAATCTTGTTGAGTGAGTGTCATGAATCTGTTTTGCTAAGCCAATAGTATGCATTTTCCATTCCCTCAAAAATAAATTAAACATCAATTAGAACAAAGGGGGTCCTCAGGGGCCCAAAGCCCTTGAAAATATTGTTCCTTTTGCCATATAACTTTATTTATTTGTCTTCTTAGCAAGACCAAGGGCTTAATTATCATCTCCTTGATTGCTATTTTGTTCTGGCCAACAGATAATGGAAGAACAAGAACAAGGCTCAGGCCTGGCCACCTTGGCCCATTACCCTTTAAGCAAGCCTGTCCTCAATCTTCAAAAGCTTGTTGGATTATTAACACATTAACTAAAGATCCCTCTAAACCAAAAGAAAACAATAATGCTTCTTAATCCCCCATTTTAATTACTCACAAACTTTTCAATGCTCATGCATGAACCAATTATCAAGAATTCCGGGGAAAGGCCTCAATAATAATGGCTCACCACTCAAGACTCAATTTGGCCGTAGTTTTCTTTTCTTTTTCCTTTAAATAGTGCTAAGCATTAGGTTCAACTTAAGCTAATATCGCCGAATTCCTCGATTAAGTAGTAGGTTTCTATAGGAAATCCAAAGACGAATGTTGGCATTCGGTGGTTGTGCACTGTACATTTCAGCCGATTACTCCCATTTGATTATCGTGCATTGTTGTTGAATGCCCATGCAACTGTATCTTCGGAACACTTTCAAGTATTGGAACAGTACAAATATCACAAACAGTTAGACATGCTTTCGATCAAATTCATCTATATTCACCAATGCAAACCTGAGAAAATTTGATAAATACCACCACTAAATATTGTCATTCGGTTGCTATAAACTGTTGGACTGGCAATCGCCAACTCGGTGAAATCTTTCGACAAACAATTGATTGTTTCATGTCATCCTTTAGATATCATGACCGATAACCACCCTCGACTATAACTTTAAACAGTGCTGAGTGTTCTCATTGAGGTATAAGGAACTACTGCTAATATTGTGAAATACAAACTTAGTATATCTTTTGATAGAATTCAACCACCGAATCTCGTCATTCGGTTGTTGCAAACTATTACATGTTGCAAAGTAGAACATTATTAGTTTTGTCCTTTACAGTCACATCTCAAGTTCCAAAGCTCATCTGCTGCTATTCAATATGAAACTCTTAGTACATTGTGAGAAGCCTTTATCTCCTTATTTCAAGAAACCAAATTTTCAATATTTTGATATCAAAGCTCTTTGTATTGATCAGGTTAAAGCTTACTGTATAACGAATATAGCCCATTTAGCCAATCCAAAGAGGGTCGCATTGATCTAAACTTGGAGCACAATTATTGACCAGATAATATAACTGAAATTTGAAAGGTTCTTCATTTAGGACATATGGGCCCATAATGTGAGACCGTTCTAAGCAATAGAAAATGTATAACATAGTGCCAAAAAGCATATCTCAAGGTTCATTGAGTAAGGATTGGACCCATATTGCATTAATTTTTTCTTGGGGCAGTCCCAACTCTCCATATGGAAATTTGAGGCTTATTTGAGATCATTGTCCTTGGATGTGACCTTCTTTGTCTCAGCTTTAGGTACTTTAGGACCAGCATTTATTTTTGGAGGTTACACGGGCTGCATTACAACATGAATAAACCCCACAAGGTACTATATTGTAGGTGAACCGAGTATTAATAGACTATTGGTATGTCTTGAAATAATGAATATGTCCCAACAGCTTCGATAATCAACAGTAACAAATAGCGATGAATCTTGAATTTCAAATGAACAAAATCAGAGAACAACATTATAAATTTAATAAAGAACTGCAAAAATGTTTTTGAGCTTGCACTGTGACATATATATATTGTAAAAATTGTATTTCTCAAGAAAATTAAAAGTGGAACATGATCAAGCACTAAATCCACTGTGACAAAAGTATGGACAGGAGGAGCTGGATAAAGGTGTTGAGTTGAAGGCAACTCCATTCGATTCCCATCAGGTGCAATGAGGCAGGATGGCTTTATCATGGTGGGTCACATAAGGGAAGGTGGTCGTGTCCTTGACCGTGGGTGTAGGCCCAAGTGACCCGATTTGGTTGTGGATGATTACATGGTGATTGAAAACAATTAGTTTCTAATCAAAGATCATATACCTCAATTCATTTGGTGCAATTCAACAAGTGAAGCTGCAGATATTCTCTCTTCCCTTGCATGCTCATGATACTAATAGTATGTTTTCGTGTTCGGGCATCTAAGCAAGTCAATGGATCAAAAACATCGGATTAGTTCGATCAGGGTTTGAAACCATATCTGTTTGATACACTGGTATTTTTATATTGCAGCTCCAAATTTCATATCAGAATGTGTGATGAATGTCCATTATACTGAGACCCATATTTAATCCAATTATGGCATAAAATTGTTGGGTTTGATTTGCTTTCTTATAGATTATCTGATCTAGACAGAGTTAAACTGCCACTCAAAGGTTATTTTTTATGTGTTTATCATAAAAATGTTCACTAATTAACCCTATCAATTCAGCCAAGTTTGGTACACAAGAAGATTTTAATAAGTGGGTTCAGATTCAGTATTCATTAGTTTGTGTAATAGTTACCCGATCCAAGCATGAATGCATTGCACCATTTACATATCAAACGCAACCGGTTGTTGTTTGTGTTGGATTGAATATTGAATCATCATGCAGAAGCAAATTATACAAAACCTGACCAGATTCAATTTCGCTAGGACCCGAACCAAATCCAGTCTATCGGCATGTTCATTTTTAGCTCGAAAATCGGATCATATAATCGTATACTGTCGGTGCTCTTCTCCATCTCCTTCTTTAAGATGATTATTTAAGCCATGGGACCTAGCTAATGTGTTTGCTTTATCACGTCATTATGTGGTGACCATGATTTAAGGCCATGATTTTCCACACTAACCTCAATTAATTGAGATCTGCACAAAAAATTATTTTTCTTATGTCATTTATGCATCGTCTTGATGATAAGAACTCATATACATAGAAAGGCATGAATATAAGCTGCGCTTGTCATCTTCAATCTTGAGGAAGGAACGCAATGGACAATTGTAATCAGTTGTATTAAATTCAGAAATTTCCATAACAAAAACTCATGCAATTATAAAAATGGGAGAAGGCATCTCTAAATGTAGACGTTCCTTGCATGCTCTCTCTCTCACACACACAAAACAACAACAACGAAGCTTCTTTCTATACTAGATGGAGTTTGCTACATGAATTCTTTGTTTTCATAGAGCTCGATTATGTGTCATGCTAACGTAAGCTAAATCATATTTTATTATTTTCTTCCAATGCTTTTGTTGTCTTCTTTCTCTTTCACAATCTAGCTTCACATACCTTTCACACACACACACACACATACACATAATCACACAAATGTTCAATATTAGCTCTACATGTCATGCAGAGGGTGAGTAAGTTGTCAGGAGGGCACACTTTGATTGTTTCATGATTAAGTTTTCCTTTCCTTGTTGATAGAGCAAAACCTTTAATTATCTCATCTCTCATAAATGTAGGGAAGAATCAATTCAAGTTATACATGGCCGGTTCTAGAGAGGTTTTCATTTGAATCTAGAATTGTCCCGTAAAATTATTAAAAATATATACCGAAATCAACACTTTAAAACCGTCAATTCTAATTTAAAATCAGTTCCAATTCCATAAAAAGTGAAACCGAAACCAAACTAAGTGATTTTAGATTTTGACCCTGATTCTAGTTTCAATCGGTTTGTGACCTTGTTCGATCCCGATTAAAACCACTGAACCATTTTGACATCGGTCACCTCTAATCCAAGTTAATCCCTCGTCCAAATCATTACATTATTCACCATTGATCACACAGCATTATTTTTATCTTTATATTTAACATTATCACTTAAAAAGGAAATGTGGGCCCGACAAAGGGACTTCACAATCCTTTACCATGACGTGGGGCCCAGGAAGGGTGGGGTGGGACCCACCGTCACCCATACAAAGACCGCGTTGCTTTGTCCGCATGCGTTTCTGGACTCTGAGCTGGCAATCCAACAACGCGTACGTCATCTGAAACGGGGCGCTCGAATCGGTCAGCAGACAATTCTAAGGCTACTTTGGTCACTAGGCTCGTTGAATTCTACACGTGTAGATCATTCGTACCTAGAACTGAATTTCAGAGTACATAAAAATGAGATTGGAGCCCGACAGCGAATAGACAAGAGCATTAAAGGAAAAGTTCGCGTTCACACGTGCGCAGAGCCGTCCATTGTTCGGTTTGTTTTGTCCGTCTCTTCTTGGTCAGCACGTGCGACCCGGTGTCACGTAGCGTAGCCTTTATATATAGAGAGAGAGAGAGAAAGAGAGAAAAGATGGTGTTATGACGGAGAATGTTTTTATACTTCAACATTTTCACTGTTCATCTTTGGGATCAATCAAAATTTGAATTACTTTATATTTAATATTGAAAGTACAAAATATAAAAGGTATTTTAATTCAAATCTTTATCATTAATTTCAAATATCAAACAATAAAAATGTTTAAGTATTTGTATGCACATAAAAATAGTATGTATTTAACGTTATCCTTTTCTTTCTCTATATATCTATATTTATATATATATATATATATATATACTGTTGTTGTGTGCTAAGATAGGTATATATATATATATATATATATATATATAGAGAGAGAGAGAGAGAGAGAGAAAAGATGGTGTTAAAATGGAGAATGTTTTTATACTTCAACATTTTCACTGTTTATCTTTGGGATCAATCATAGAAATTTGAATTACTTTACATTTAATGTTGAAGGTACAAAATATAAAAAGTATTTTAATTCAAATCTTTATCATTAATTCCAAATATCAAACAATAAAAATGTTTAAGTATTTGTATGCACACAAAAATAGTATGTATTTAACGTTATCCTTTTCTCTCTATATATATCTATATATATTAATATATATTGTTGTTGTATTGTTCTAGGTTAGGTGTCATTGGGCCTCTTTCTCTCCTTCTATGCATTATTGCGTTGTTTTGTTTTCTATTTTACATCAATGGCTCGGGCCTATTGACATACAGTTAAGTACTATATCCACTCCTCAAGTTTAGATGGGGACTGTAGAATTTCATTCATGTCAAGAACGAGCTTCATCAAGGAATATTTGATGGGCCGAGGTTTTATTAGATCGGTATATACAGTGTTTTCTTATATTATTAATCCAAGCTCCTTTACAATCTAAGTTCACTGGTATTTGCGAGTAATTTGTATCCGTTGCGAATTCCAAAGAAAAGTAATTTATAATCCTAGGTCCTCCTTTCTCATGGATGATATGTTGTGTCCTGTGGGTCGACTCAGTGATGTAGAAGATGCTGGCCGGCAATATCACTTGGGACATGTTGAAAGAATAATTTCTATATTGTACATTAGCTTATATTGTAAGGCTTCCCTCAGTTTAGAGAAACCAATCAATGATTTATTGCCATAATTACAACAATACATTTAAAGAGAACTCCTTATTTACAAAATGCTTCTCTCTTCTCTTGCATATAAAGGTTAATTTATGTTTCATCACAAACCGTTGGATGACCTTATTGTGTTCTCTGTCTATATATATAATATTGTTGAGATTTAGTGCACTTCGGGGAAGCATGTAATCACACCCGAGGCACCCGATCAAGTATCATCATTGGGCATTGAATCTTTCTAGTATGGATTCTTTTAGGAGGGTTTCAATAGACAAGAAAACAAAGAGCTCTCTATAAAATATTAACAAAAAAAAGCACCCTTGCCTTCTTTACTCCTATATATTTGTAGAGCTTTTTTTATCCCTTGACCATTCCCACTAGGATAGGAATATGGTTCCTCTTTGAATTCTTTTAACAATAATTAAATACTTTAATTATAATAATTTCTTGAAATTTGATTATGCAAAACTCTTAATGATTAAGAGGTGGTCAACCTCATAACCACATAGTTATTGAGGCTAATGTAGCCATTATTTCTAGGAGTTATCATCTCTCACTTGGCCACTTCAGCAATGGATTCCTCCCACTATTTAGTGGCTTTTTCTATTGTGTCACTTTTAATTATACATTCTATAACTTTTCAATATAACCATCATGAGTTATAGAGTTATGCGGTTTTCCGTAATCAATATATATTTTTCTCCATAATAATTTATGTACTCTTTCAACTTGAATTATTTTTTATTTAAATTATCTCTTTCCAGCACAACCAAGAGTTTTAGGTATATCTCAAACCCTCATGAATAATATGTGAAAAATAGGTCCTTCAATGTGTAAGTGATATTTCATTCTTTAAACCATATCATGTACCATTATAAGCTCTCACCTTTACTCTTTATTAAATTTACGGCGGCGAAAACCCAAAGACACAAGATGTCTCTTTGTAAAGCCAAAATCTGATAACTGAAAACCTCTCACTTTGGTTTCTTTTATCAACATGACTTCTTCTGCCTCATATTCTATATGATTCAAGCACAACTCATGATCTTTTACCATTATGCAGCTTTACCATATCCCACACAGTTTTTTCAGCATATATTAACTTTTAGGCATATCACAAATACATGTACCATGCATTTACAACAAATGTTTGAATATGCGAATGAATAATGAATCCACCAATACTTCCTTTTAACAAGAGATCTGCTGAGATAACATAATAGCATTATATACTTGTTCTCGGAGTGATCAGTTCTAGTTATATTATCATAATTTAATTAGTCATGAACCATTCATCGGTTTTTTATAATGATAATTATTTTATTCTTTTATCCTTCATCATCTTTCATTTGTTTCTCATTGTCTATGTAACTTTGTAGAACAATGAGTCAGCTCTCAAGTAATAGCTTGTTTTTAATACTGGATCTATAGCTTACCTAACATTGATATTTACATCCCTTGGTATTAAAGTTAGGTCATAGCTACAATTAACTTACTATATATATATATATAAATATAAATATATATATATATATATATAGATGATTGGAGTAGCCATAATCATTAAGGTACAAAAGATTCTCAGAATTATGATCAGTCAACTTTCAATGTCAGATAATAGCTATAATTTTGCTATAATTTAGTGAGAGGCAATTTTGGTACAAAAGAAGCTTCGTTCTTCTGAAGTAAGAAAGCGTGACGTATATAAATGTAGGGTGCATTGACCTCAATTATCGTTTTGAGCGTCTTTAAGGTGAAAATTTAAATATTGGCAAGTGCAGTGTTGTTCAATTTCTTGTGGGTGATGACGGTGATCTTCACATAGCGACTTTGGTTCCATAACTTCTCATATCCACGTACTCTGATGCTTGCTGAACGTATTGTTTTGTGCCTATCATAACGTCGTTCGCTATTGCATTTGAAATACCATCTTTCCATCATTGTGCGTTCTCAGTTTATCCATGGCTTGTCAAATTAATTGCTTATTTGATATCACAGACTAATGAATTGCAGGAGCACTCCCTGAAAGATTCTGGTCGAAGCTCAGCTGAACGCACTGTTCTTCGTCACTGGTTATTTTGCTATATTAGTTTATCTCAATTGTATTTGTATCCAACGTTAAACAAGGCTTAGCAGAGGTTTAAGGTCTGGATATTGTTGCAACTACAGACGGTAACTGGTTCTGTTCAGTATCATATGTGGAGTGATTCTGCAAAGGATATTCACGTTGATGAAATTGAGCACTATTTTCTTTTCTTGTTACGATGGGAGGCTGAAGCCATGCACCCTCAAGGAGTTGAACTCCCGCATGCAGCAAGGGAACCTCCTGCCGTCGAGCTACCGGTCTGAGTGCTGAAATCGAACACTTTGACTCCTAAAAGGATATAACATGGACTCACTTGTGTTCTTAGAGATTATGATTAAGGAAGATGATCCGTCTTGGTAGTGAAACTAAATAAAAGATGAAAAGGAGAGATTTATAGAAGGAAATAGAGGAGAGGAGAAAGTTCTAGTTGTAAGATGGAAGAATTCATGAGGGAAATTAAGGAGCCATTGTTTTCCGTGAAAGATAGGAATTTCATTCAAGGAGAGGAAGATAAAAAACGCTCCATAAAGCAACAAACAAATTAAAGAAGGAGATCTCCTAACAAGAAAAACATAAAATTTACATTAAGAAATGACAGTAAAGAAGAAACAGAAAAATTACGTGTACAACAATACTGTCCATCTTGCCAGGATACCGCCATGACCTCCTGTTAAGACATTGCAGATAACCACACTATGATTCGCCTCCTTCTCTTGCGCCCAAAAGGCACTCCTCTCATCACTCGACTCAACCTCCCTTTCTCCCTAAAGAGAGAGTGGAAGAGAAGGGAAAAGGAAAGATTGGAGGAAGCCAAAGACTCTCTCTCTCTGAAGAGCCATAGTTTCACAACCAACACACCTAAAACTGATTGAGCATAGGGAAAAGGAAAGATTGGAGGAAGCCAAAGACTCTCTCTCTCTCTCTGAAGAGCCATAGTTTCACAACCAAGTCACCTAAAACTGATTGAGCATAATATCAACGTCCACAGCAACCCTATGTAAACAAGTTTTATTTGCTATTTATCATTTCCTCAATTGACTTAACTAAACAAATGAAGGTCATTGTTATTTAATACCTTTAAAAGGCAAAGCCTATATCAGGAAATTTTTCTTACTTATAGATTGGAAGGAATGACATTAAAAATTAACATAACCATGATAAGGAACAGGAAGAGTTACATGTATATAGTAAATTTAAGAATACAAACTATATGTATATAGTATATACAAATTGTTAAGAAAAAATTCTTTTATTAAAGTATGACTATCGGTATCGATATAGTAACTATTAGTGCTTGGGGGGCTGTGGCCCCTAAAAGACCTCCCTTGCCTCCATCATTGGCCAAGACCCAAGCTTCGTTTGTTCTCTTCTTGCGTTGAATCGTTTCCATTTGTTTCTTCACCTGTGGTGGTGACCATTAGATGGGTTCTGATTCACTGAATGAAAGAGGGCCTTTCGACCCCGGCCCTAAGTCGGGGCATTGACATCAGTCTAGCGAACAAAGCCTATGCACTCCCCAGGTATCGAACTCGTGTCGGCCGACCCGTTAGCCAAGGTTAATTATTTCTCTTCCTGCAGAGTATAGAGAAAAGTTAAGAAGCCTTTTTGTTAGCGAAGGAGATGATCATGAAAATCAACCGCAACTTCTCCAGTTCTTTAATACGCGAATGAAGCTCTAGTAGGAACGCCACATGTGCATAAAGTATCTTAATTTCTTCATGTTTCCCAAGATCCAAGGTTGAAATAATAGGATCCCAAGTGAAGGATCCCATTATCTGATCCTAGTGGCATCGAATTAATCTTGATTGCAAGATTCTTAGGTTTTTGCAATGAAGACAATCTCACTGTGTGCTATAAGAATTGTCTTCTTAAATATGAAATTCATGAATCATATGATCAATTGCTTATAATAGGCAGCATGCAACCATAAGCTAAATATATGTTTCATATTATTACCATGATATAAATTGCATGATCCATATGAATTAAACTGATATAGAAAGTTATAAAAGAATAGAGGAAATGTAGAACCCTAAATGTATTCTTGTAACCTCATCCAATATATATATATATATATATGTATATGTATATATATATATACCCTAAATGTATTCTTGTAACCTCATCCAAAATATATATATATATATATATATATATATATATATATATATATATATATATATATAATGTATATGTATATATATATATATATATATATATATGTATATGTATATATATATATACCCTAAATGTATTCTGTAACCTCATCCAAAATATATATATATGTATATGTATATATATATATATGTATATGTATATATATATATGTATATGTATATATATATATAGATATATGTATATATATGTATATGTATATATATATATGTATATGTATATATATATATATATATATATATATATATATATATATATATATATATATATGTATGTATATATGCATATATGTATTCTTGTAACCTCATCCAATATATATATATATATATATATATATATATATATATATATATATATATATATATATATATATATATATATATGTATATGTATATATATACCCTAAATGTATTCTTGTAACCTCATCCAAAATATATATATATATATATATATATATATATATATGTATATGTATATATATGTATATGTATATGTATATATGTATATGTATATGTATATATGTATATGTATATATGTATATATATATATATATATATATATATGTATATATATATATATATGTATATATATATATATATATATATATATATATATGTATGTATGAAAACTGGATCTGCCCACTCATGTCACCCAAAAGTAATGGGTGGACATGAGTGGACAGATGTCAGTGTGGTCCGGATCCAATCATTCTCTTTCTCTCTATATATGCCGATCTCTCAACTCTAACCTTGCCAAGTAAGCTAAATTCAAACGGTATGTTCGTATAGCCATGGTGGCTAGATTCTTCTTGTGCTTTTACAGTCTCATGCGTGCGACACTTGGTTAATCTGTAGATTTTAACGATTATTGCTGCCAATAATCTTTGAATCTTTCATTTGTAGATTCAATAATTGTGCCAAGTCAGAATAATGAATATTAAACCCGTAGGTATAATGCACTCACAACGTTAACTCACCTGCAGGTATCTCGATCGATTCACAACATGAAAGTCATGAGTTCGATACTGATCAGGGCATGCATACCTGGCTTCGGCCACCCTGTTGTAACCAGCCAATGTAATCTAAATTGTGTATTCTTAATAAATTTGCAATTCGAATCCGCAATTTTGTCTGTGTTTTCCACAAGGTAGTTTGAACATTTAGAGAAGCAGACACATAGAACTCGAGTGAGAATGTGCGAGGAATTGGACAGTAAACTTTTTAAAAGAGGAACAGGAAGGCCTCTGAAGTGTTGGGAAGACACAATAAATAATGGTCATGCTTTGCCTGAGCTAAATGCTGATACATGACAACATTAATCTCAATGGCGACCTTGAATCCAAGTAGCAGACCGCACTTTAGTGAGATGAAAGGAGATTTGCCGATAAAATTTGCAGGCTAGGACAATGGTTGATTGATGATAGATTTTGGTGAAGGGTTGTTGCTTTCGGTTTGGTTTTGATTTCTATTTGTCTCTGTCACTCTAGCGATTGGGTTGATTCATGATGGATTTTGTGGGCTTGGGCAGGAAATGCAAGTTGGAGACTTCTTTTATGATCAGGCTGCTCTGAGTATAATATTGTATCCTTTTCATGCCCTCTCAGGGCTCTGTTTCCTCGAACCAACTTAGGTTGCTCTCCCTTCTTTCAGTGAGATGAAAGGCTATATAATTGTAATTCATCTTCCACATATTTTAAGAAACTTGATGCGTATCGTATACTTTTGCTATGTTGGTGCTGTTCAGGAATCACATTGCTGTTCGCTCCTGTGTTCGCTCTATTTCATGTACAAATCATTGTCATAGAAAAGAAACAACTTCGTTATCATACTGGTTTCAGTCTGAAAGAGAAGATGTTTTTAATCATTGAACCGACTTGCTTATCATGCTTATCATGTTCGTTAATCACTGAACCAACTATGCTAACAAGGAAACTAGGTTATTCTTTTAACTGCTTCAAGTAATTATGAAACTGGGTTACTTTGATTTTTCAACTTCGACCTGAATTTCTCTGCCACTCACACAACTGAGACAAATCTACCGAAACGTGAAGAATAATTCCTCTGCCTGCTTGCTACTTTAGCGATTTACTTCTGCAAAATATTTAGTCTAAGAACATTGAAGCTTATACAGAAGCTTCTTTCTCAGCATTCAGATATGATTTAGAACATATATTGTTTTTCTTTTTAATCATTTCCTGACAATATTTCTATATGCTACAGGTGTTAAACTCTCCTTCCCCGAAACGAACGTAATATCTTTGTAAATGGAGAATTTTATGAATTGCATGTGGATCGGGATACTAAAGATAGCTGCACACACGGGTGTTTGAGAATTCTGTACATATACAGACCTTTCCATCTGTAATTGACATGGTAAGCTTGTGGGAGTATTTGATGTGCTATTGGAAAAAACTCTCAAAACAATTGAGCGTGAGCGATTTCAAATTCTTGAGAAGATTGATGTTAGTGCGTTTCAGCTTGATTTGTTGCCTTACAAAGAGATACACTCAGCTCTAAGTGCCGAGAAACTCC